>OX387185.1:42010694-42566711 GCA_947561395.2 Buxus sempervirens
TTTTTCTTTTCTAAGCTGGTTTTGGCTTTTATTTGAGTATCAATACATTGCAAAAGCTTGCAATAGTAAAAAAAAACTGCTTCATACTAATTAGTAATTAAAATTATTTTCCTAACAAAAATAAAGTATTTGATGGGCCAGCCACCCAGCCCCAAGTCCAATATAAAAAAGATGGGGCCAAGCTAGATCCCTATAGATAAGGCCTTGATCAGGCCACATAATGGACTAGGGCCCTAAAATGTTTTTTATTGGATTATGATGCACCAGCCTTGGTCCAGCCCATTTGCATCCCTCTGTGTGTGCACATAAGTTACCACCTACTTATTTTGATTTTATGGACTATAAATTGCTATTCTAGAGCTACCTATAGCCTCTTCCCATATCCAATTTTTCCATTTATAACCATCTTTTAGACTACAAATATATAAATAACACCACAGTCCAAGCATTTGACCACACACTAAACAACTTGATCTGTGACTCCAGTCGATTTCCAAGTCAAAAAGGCAATTACAATTTTAGACTATTGACAGAATAAATAAGTCAAAACCTATATGATTAACTTTACATACCTTCTCAATTTCTGCATACTGGAGTTTCTTTTCCAGTCCAGTGATTCTCCCAGATGCTTCAGATTCTTTTAGCTGCATCTCTCGAATTGATCCAAGTTCTTCAATTTCCAACTCCAGCTGTAATTTTCTTTTTTTAAGCCCTGTTGAATTACACAAGTTGGACTTCTATAGTGATAAGAGTAGAAAGCTGAAAGACATTAAAAACGCAACCTTCAATTTGTTTATCATCCCACTGCTTTGACCTTGCTTCCATGCCACCACTGGTACCACCAGTCATTGTACCCGACTTTGTGAGCAGTATTCCATCAACAGTCACAACTAAATATAAACATAGTCAGCTTTAGCTTCTGATTTTGAAAAGAAAAAAAAATTAAATAAATTAGCAGATAAACAAGCTTTTACCCTTGTACCTCTCCCCGCTCCAGCTAAGAACCTTAGCTTCATCAAGGTCGTCACAAACTAACGTATTTCCTACAGCATATAGAATAGCCTTCTCCAAAGCTGGATCAAATGTGTAATTGTTAAGTCTACCAATATATGGTACATTGCATGTTTTTTATACTTCCAATTATAATGAAATGCTTCCTCATGCTTTCCCAAGGACCCATTAAAATTTCGAAGTCCGAACATTTTTTGCCTTTACAATCACGAATCTTTAAACGTTCAGTTGCTAACATTCTTGGAAACATTCCAATCCAGCCAATATTGAAAAGTGTTGCGAAAGCAATAACTGTCCCTGTCAGTCTTTATACATTGCTTATACAACATCAATATATTTAAATTAATTTTTGACATATTAAAAAATAATTTAAAAAAAGTTCCCACAGATAAAAACATCCATGCAAACACACACAGAATGTGTGTATATGCACATACGTGCATAGGTAATGCTAGCATCAGAATATTTTTACCAGCATCCTCATGTTACAGTTTCCATAAGGTGCCCTCCACCACATCATCATTTTTATTTTCCAAATTATTCTCCAATTTGAATCAAAGATTTCTCTCTATGAATATAAAAATTGAACACATTTTAATCCATTCAGCTCAACATTATTATTATTATAAATAAATTTAATTTCCATTATCCATGCTCTTGAGCAAAAGTACTAACAAAAGCACCTAAGGAAGCTAATGTTGGTAAAACCCAGTCGATTTTTTTCTGGTTGCTATTTGCAACAAAGAAGGCCAAGAGAAATACAGTGTGTGCCAAAACTTCGTAGAGACTGCTAATCACTCAATCAGGAGAATTGAGTAGAGACTAGAGAGATATAAAGAACACTAGCAATACAGGTAAAGGTCCCACAGAAGTTCTTTCACAAATGGAGAAGACCTTGCTGTTCTTAAACTTATTCTTCCTATTCCTCTTTGTTTTCTTCATATTCTGATTCCTGGTCACCCTCCATTCGTCTTCCTTTGAGAGGCTAGGTATGAAAGAATCTTGGAATGAACTAAATTCCCTTATTGTCCATGATTTACATGGACATTAGCATTTCCCTACATCTATGAACATGTATAGTTGTATCCCTATGCAAATGTATACAGACACACATACGTATATACACTATCATACATGAATATTAACAAAAGTGAAACAAAATTGAAAGTAAAAGGCAAATACAAAGAAATCTTAAAAACAATGATTAAATCAGTTGCATTGGCATGTCAAATTATGTTGATCAGCATAAATCTTCCAAAACAATGAAATATAGATTATAGACTATCAGGCCTGATCAGGTTCTTGCTCCATGCTTATCTTCCCTACTCTTACCAATGTTTTCCCTTCATCTCGTAATAGGAAAAAAGGAAGTATCACATACATAAATACCACCAAACATGCATATAAGTTGTAAAATCAGTAATGAAATACCAATGTTATTTAATTATTTCAGAAGAAATTAGGAAAACTGCACGAATTAAATTAAGTGTCAGTTTGTGCAATGTTAGAGATCAATGTTGCGACGAATATGAAAGGATATTGGATAACGTCAAAGACCAGCCTTGCAGTTCCACCTAATGTGCGCAGCTTCTCAATGATAGGCTTTACACGAACTGACTGAAGAGGTATAAATGTCTGAGGAGGAAGGCGTTGCTCTTTCAAATACTGAAAAAACAGATGGAGAGGAAACAAATAGAAAAATCAAGATAATTATTATTTATATCATGTTTTCATAAATAATAACCTAATAAACTAGACAAATATGGCAATAAAGGGCACAAAATTCAGTTCAAATCATGGGCAAAATTTGTCACAGAAAAACAACTAAAGAACACAGATCTCAATTCATAAGGGAATGCCTGCCTCTCTACTTTTTTAATTTTTTATTTTTCCTTGCTTCATGTTGTTCCATAGCCAAGTCATAACCAAATAATTATCTTGGTGCCATTCCTTATACCTTAGGATCAGATTTCCCCTTTAGCCATGTTTTAAAATTTTATAATAAAAGCAAAAGACAAAGAAGAATTAAAAGGAGAAAAGAGAGAAAACAGGAATGACCAAAATAATGGAAGTTAAGAAAAAAAAGTTTTAAACTTACACAAGTAGTTCACTGCTCCAGCCTTTATTTAAAATGATTAGTAAATTAACATATATAACTTCAATGATAAAAATGAAAGTATGCAGAGGATAGGTGATGTTGTAGTCATGTGTAGAATTAAGTAGTTGTTGCAGTTCACAGTTCAAAGTGTCTTAGTGATGCAATGAGAAGATCATAAATATCATCCCAATTTAAAGAGAGGCGGGTGCGGGTGGCAGCATAAATACAATGTTCCCTATTGCCAAGAGTTCCGCCATGTTTGACAGCTATCTGATGTGAACATGTAACTTCTTTCTCTTCCGTTGGAAACTTATAATATTTCAAGAAAGATTCTGCTAACAGTTAAAACTACAATATATAATCAAAGCAACACCTTGATGCATTCCTTGCCAGTATGTTCATCCTCAACTACCACAGCATCCATAAATTTTCCCATAGCAACAGTAACAGCAAGGTTATACTTCTTCTGTGTCGGCCTACAAAGATCAGTCATACGTCCATGAACTCCGGCAAACAGGCGCTTCAGAGTCTCAACTGCTTGTGAAAGCCGAGCATCCCGTTCGTTTTCATGCCTATTAGCCTTCAACTCACGAAGATTGTTTTCTACTTCACTAATCTTTGTCTTCAACATTGTATAAGTATTCCTGAATGAGAAAATGCATATTTTACAAATAAATAAAGCAATATGTGCATCAAGGTAAATGATAAAAAAAGAATCCATCAGGTAGGATATGGACAATCCAGCACAAGTGTCATACAGAAAGGGTAAAGGTACAAAAAAGGATCAAATATCTCAAAAAGCGATAAACATGCAGAAAACAAATAGAAAAACCTAGAATCCCGATATTTAGCTTGCATTCCATCCAGTTCCTTTTTCAGTCGTATGATTTCTTCCTCATGTTTTCCAAATGCATCAAGAATCTTTCTCAGTCTCAATTGCATTTGTTCCTCCTGTGACTCCAGCTCCTGCTCCCTATTTCTCAGCTGTTGAAGATTTTCTTCCAGATTCTTTTGAGCTTCAAGATCTGCTTGTTGTTGCCTATCCAGTACTTCTTTTTCATCTCGTAGCTTTGCAGTTTTCATTCCTGCTTCCTCCTTGCTGTAATATCAAAAATATGTTGATGCTTTCAAAGGTATTTTTCTCCATAAAAATAGTAAATCAAGTTATTTAAGAATTTATGGTAACAAAGGAAGTTAAGGCCAAAGGGTAAAAAGAGTCCTTAATTCGCACAACGCGCACTAATCTACATTGTATAAATGTTGCATGACATAAATAATATGCATGTGTGTACGCGCGTGTGCCTGTGCCTATGTATATAGCAATGGACCCGAGAAGTTTTTTTATGCATTAAAGATTAATCTACAAAAGCAATTATATTTACAGTTAAGATTAATCAACACAACACCACATTTTTTTCCCTTTGACGAGATAAACATATCTACAGGACAAAAAATGGAGCAAGCAAGGAAGTAGCCATCTAAATTGAGTGAGTTTTTGTTAGTCAATAGCCAAAGAACTTAATATTTCGATATCAAACCAATGAAAAGACAGGAATGTACTAGCCACTTGGAAGAACTATACCTCCTCCAGAAGAAGTCACATTAGCAAAAACCTACTCCCACAAATCTACCTTTAACAGACATGTTCTCAAATTCAAATGAAATAAGCAAACAGCATCAAAAAATGCAGACATTTACAGTTAGAGTAATCAGCAGAGGAGCTACCAGTACACAAATGAACCATGGGGGCTGATGAATAGGGCCTTTAAAACAAAGAGAATAGGAATATGGCTATCCATGGAAATTGTATATGACAAATTCGCACTGAATGAAGTAGCCTTTTTCTCTATAATACATAGTGGGCGAGAGACAAAGATGGCAATTTTATGCCCGGCCTGTTATGCTTGATGAGCCTGACCCAATTTGAAACAGGCTTATGCCCTATTTTGCTGGGTCTCACAAAGCCAAAAAGAAAATTAGGGCTGCACTCAAGCTAGCAATGCTGAACCCTAGCCAGCCCAGTTTTGAATTTCACCGCATGTATAAACCTAGGGTTAATGGTTTTATGCATATTTTAATTATTTTGTCATATTATTAATCTGTATTTAAAGCTTTTGGCGGTTTTTTTTTTTTTTGCTTATGTTATTGAAAATTAAGTATAAAATTATATATATATAATTTTATATATAATCATCAAGAAATATATATATAATTTTCTTGCATATATATATATATATGGATTTCAAGTCTTTTTGCTAAAAAATTACAAAAAGCCAAAACAAAAAAAAATATACCACAAAAACCAGGCCAACAGGGCAGGGCTCATGCTGCTAGTTTTGTTTTAGGGCCAAACTTGGGTATTGAGCTCAAAAGCCAAACAGGGCCATGCGGCACTTGAGCATGCACAAGGGCTCTTAAAACCTTCACTAAGCCCAGCCCATTACCCCCTAGGTGACATGGATTAAAATCTTGATCAGCACCTAGTCGAACCAGTCTGTTCAACCAGGTATCGGTTGAGCCTAAGATGAGACCAGCCCGCTCATGATAATCTCTATTGCAAGAACCGAGCGACTCACCAAGACTCGAGCAGTAAAAGTTGGAACATACAAGACCAAGTCAACTTGGGCACTAAAAACTTAGTATCACCCCAGACTTGTTTACATAAGGAAGAAGAAGAAAAAGAAGAAGATTCATTCAAACAAGGAAGAACAAGTAGAAGACGTTTACACGAGGAAGAAAAGGAAGAAGAATTTACAACGAGTACCTAAAGGAGGAGGAGAAGAGGACAATGGTCCTCAAATTGTTTACCTGATCACTTGTACTAGCAAGTACCTATGACACGTAACACCTATATCTAGAACGTTCATATGTGAGCCTCAAGATATTCTCATTTTTGTTGCTCGATAATCAGCCTTTACCATTTTTTTTACCTATAGATTTCTACGTTGGTCAAGAAAGTACAATCACAAAAGATTTATGATGAAGTGTGACCAAGGTTCACCATGCTGGCTTCGATGCCATTTTGCTGGGAGCACAATGTGTTGTTTTACCAGAATTTCACCAGCACACTTCTCGTAAAATAGGATTTTTCATGCTACAATACCCAAAAATTTAAAATTTTAAGAAGAATTTTTACAAAATTAAAATTTTGAAATCCATATAGATTTTGTTTTTTTTATAACATTTACAACCCTACTGCCAAGTCTAACTAATGATTTCAATTGAATTTTTGCCAATTAAAACAATTCTATCTTCATATAGCTAATTGTTTAAGTAAATTTCATTTTTCTTTTACCACGAAAAATTTTATATATTTTATTTAAAGAAAGACACGTGTGAAATGCAAACAAAGATTCAATTTATATAAAGGCAAAGTCAAAAATTTATGAAGTTTTTAATAAGGTTAAAGTGTCATTTAACTAAAAGTACTAACTTTATCATAAGAAAATGATCCAGATTTAATGAAAATTAAAAATTCATCCTAAAGCGGTCATTATTCTTACTATAAGGGAGATAAATGTAAATTATGCGATAATTAACCAACTAAATAGGACCTTGATGTAATTTTTCAAAAAATAATAATTATTTATAATTCATTGAAATTTTTTCTTATAATGTATATCAGTCGACCATAGAGCCCTAAGCCCCCTTCTTCCCTCCCTCCCTCTTCCCCCCCACCCACAACCCCCCTTCTTCTCATGCTTTTTATTTTTCAACAAGATGCAATGCAAAATCTGATAATTTCGACAAATTAAGGGATCTTTAATCCCTAACACAATCCAGTGGATTCCGGAACTAGAAAACACTGGATGTGACCATTTGCTTCCCTTCTCATACAGCTTATCTTCCCCATAAAAAAAGCACATAAATCCAATCAAATCACCTTTTGCAATCTTAAAACAGTGTCTTGGCAATGATATTGCATATTTTCATAGTCAGACAAAATAATCAAAGAAATAAGGTTGCATTCAAAGTCAAATTTACATCCCCTTTTTTCCGAAGTCATTGATGGCATTCCACAAATCATCTTCGACAAGCAACCAATTCTCCTAATATAAATCAACTGTAAATCCATCCAAACCTAGAACTTTACTACCATCAAGCTCCCCCAACATGTCATCACCTCGTCTTCCTCAAAACAATTTCCTCAAGCAAGGTTTAACATTTCAGATGCCCAGAGACTTAAATGAAATTTCAGTGTCACGCCTCATTGGAAAATCTAAAAAAAAATGAAAAGCTGAGGTTTTTTTTTTTTTGGATTTGGGTAAAATTTCAAGTGTTTTGCCTATTTTAATGGCAAAAAAATTTATTTTCTTTAAAAATAGTGTTTCCCCTCGTTTTGCTTGAAATTTCGCTCCGTGTCACCCGTTTTGCTGGAAATTTCGCTCAATTTTTAAGGGAGTGAAATACCCCAAATATCTCATAGGGGCCTGTTAAGAGCAAAACTTGACTGTGAAATTGTAGACATTGTCCTCAAGCATGCCCTTTGTTGCTCAAAGAGAAACCTAATATCAATATTTCTTATTCTAAACACTACCTTCACAAGTTTAAGTAACCACCTCAGTATAATTCAAATATCAAAATCAAAAAATCAATAGGAAGGATTATACCCAAATTCAGAAAAGACTCAACTTCTAGAGTTCTAGTTACCATTAAACATAGGAAAGTTGACCACTACAAATTTCTTGGATACAAAGAACCAGCAAAAATATATTCCACAAAAGGAGGAAACTGACAAATTGAGATTAGAGGTGCAACTAAATCTACTATGTTATGTCTCTTCCTTATCTATTCATTTTTCATGTTCAGTTTCTCAATCCTAGATTCTCTACTTTATACCTTGTAGCTTTATGTGATGAGTGAATCTATTATTAATTATTTTAAGACTGTTGTTAAAGTAAGTGTTAGCTTGTGTGTTTATCTCCATAGAAACATTTGAGTTTGAACAAATTAATCTCAAGCAATTTGCATACTCCATTTTCCAAACAGGTTCATCCTCCATAAGTTGATGGAAGAAATTTACGAACCATCTCCTCATGGATTGTATGATGTTCATGTAGTCATAGAAGTACAGCACTTTCCTTGGAAACTTTAAAGTTGCTTGATGCAAGCATGCTAGTTTTTAAAGCTTACTAGAGAGATAGAGGCTCGAGATAAAAACGTATGTGTACATGAATTTCATGCCTCATTCTATATTAATCATCCCTAAGCTCATATTATGATGATGAAAGGAGCAACAAGACCAAGTCAGGTAGGATTTGGGTCAATTGGGCACTAATAGCAAATTCCATAATCTTAAATTAAGCCCACAAATATGAGACAGAAAAAAAAAAAAGGACACATCCAGATCCAACGCCATTATCCTGCCCGTCAAACATACTTAGGTGGCATTTAACATTCATTGTACAAAAGAGCTTCAGGACTCAAGATTCATTCTCATCAGTAACACAGCACTCGGATAAAAAAAATGAAACAATTATGGGGGAATGAGCACAAGAAAAACTCGTTTCCACCAAATTGAGCCGTCAGGGTATTTTATAATTTAAAAACTCATTCCATATAACTGCTGGCAAACTTGTCATATTAATAATCTTTGGCATTTTCTTGATTCTCGTCATAGAAATATAATATTGCACGGATAGATTTTTAAAATTACTTTAATTTCTAAAATGGCAGAGCTACGATTAACATTGTAACTCTAAATGAGTTTTAAACTACCAAGTACCAAACACCATTTTTAAAACTAATTTTCTCTTTTCCTCACCAATTCCGTCAACTCAATTCTGGAATTTATTCCAAATATCAAAATGAACACCAAAAAAGGATCGGTGCCCATATTATTTTATTATTAAGCAGTTTATTAAAAAATCTATTCAGCAAATTAAATGACATATAAGTAATGAATTATATCAAAATAATCATTTAAGTTGAAATAAACTACTAGAGGATGCTGTGGATCTATATGTGCTATGTAATGGATTATATACATAACAAAAATATACATATGCAAGCATACATATATGAACAATATATAAGCACATGCATACATACATATACATACATATATACAAACATATATATATATATATAGGATCTATTTAGCATTTTATATAAATGACTAATTGTCATACATATGACAATTAGTCATTTATAAAATGCTAAATAAATCCTGTGATATGTGAGGCAAAAAAATCTTCAAAGAACCTGCTCATTTTTTGTAGATTTGTAAATGGTATGAAGCTGGGCATTCATGTGGGGATGCCTGAGGATCTGACCTTTCAAATGCAAAACCAGTACCTCGTCTTGGTAGAAAGAGAAAAAAATTGCATGCAAATGCCTCAATATGGCATAACTTAGGTTCACATGCAAAACTGCTACCTTGCTTCAGCATCTCTATTCTCAAGGATTTCAAGGCTCCCCCTTGCAAGATACATCTAGGCATTGAAAGGATGTTTCAGGTTTTCAAAAAGCCCATCACATTCAGTTTCTAGTGTCCAGTCTTTTTCACCTCTTACAGTTCATCAACCCCAGATTTTGATGGCTGTTCATTAGCTAAACAAGGACTTCTGCAGATGGAAAGGTTTTCCGAGAGGATGAAGTTAAGACTAACCATTTGCTTTTGGTCTTGCAAAAGATGGTGATTCCTTGAGAACTAAGGCCCCACCTCTTAGATAAACAAGAATTAGGACATCACTAATATCAGCACGGATAGGAGGCACATCTTGTTCAAACATTATTAAATGATTCAAAGAGAGACAGGCACACAAATGGGATGTTGTTCATTTGACTAATGTCATCTTTGACCTTTTACCAGGTAAATACCTAATCCACTCCAGTCCCAGGACAACAAATTTGGAGGCTAATAACTTAGCCAGTGAGCTGCTTCTAGTTTTTTTTTTCCTTCCTTTTCTTCCCCTCTATGGAAATTCTCTTCATCTACAACTATCTTGAGTAGTACTTCCTAACCACAAGAGTATATCTTTTTCATTAGTTTTGTATAAATAAATTCTTTTCTGATAAAAGAAATGAAAATAAACAAATATTCAGCCAGAAACCACGACCAAACAAAATTTCCATCAGATATGTAACAATATAGACAACAAGTTACCCGTTTATCAGCTGAAAGAAAGATGTCAACTCAAATTAGTGTTTCAAATTGAAGTCCCACTAACTCTGAACAAAAATTTTGATTTCCAACCTGGTCAGTGAGCATTGAAAAACTCACAACTAACACAATTAAAAGTTTCTTGATAATAGAAATTTGAATTAACAAGATTTTAGTCATACAAGCATCTGGAATTGAGGAACTCTAAGGAAATATCAATTCCGACCAATTCCAGCAACATTAATATGCACACAAAAGTTTGTCGAGAAGAAATATTACTTGATTCATAGAAAAGGAGGGATTGCTTTCAATTTGGAGAAAGAAATTATCACAATGCAAGGAAAATCTGAATTACAAAATACTTACATCCTATGATATTCCTTTAATTGACTATCAGCTAGCTGCAGCTTTCCAGCACCATCTTGATTTTTTCCTTGCAAATCATTCAATTTTTGAGTCACATCATGCAAGTCATTCTGTAGCTTTTTCATTTCTTCAGAATGCTTTCTCCTTTCTTCTCTCTTTTTATCCAGCTCCCTCCGGCTACTTTTTATTTTATAATTAATGCGAGAAATTTCCTCCTTCAGTTTCAGAAGCTCAGGTTGCTGGGAAAATGATACATCACATTAAAGAAGTTGCAAGTTTTGGAAATTACGCCTAATATAAATAATTAAGAATGAGTATCCAAGAATAATATCAATAATTAAGAAAGATACATCACAACTTTCAACCATAATAATTTAATGGCAAACTTTCACCCCATACTAAAAATGCAGGTTAATACTGGAAGTTATCCAAGAAGAAGAATGAGTATTAACACACACACACATAAAAAAGACAAGAAGCACAATGTTGGAATTCGATATGGTTAGAGTCCTGTATGCACATGTACATGAAAAGCTTACCAAAAAATCATCAGAGAACAACGTTACGAATAATTTAATGATGGAAGTTCTAAGAATCATCAAGGACAAATAGACAAAATCCGGCGACATGTTACGTAGCAGAAATTTTTCCTTTATTTTTCCTCAATCACAGTAGAAATTTTGATTAAAATCTCCTGAGTAAGGCCACTAATATAGGGAAAAACACAAACCATGGTATACCCAGGGTGATAGGATTGCAGAACTCATTCTAAAATGGATAAAGGAAGAGGAAAAGAAACAAGTGCGGAACGACAATGATGAAGCACCATATGACTTCATTGCTGCCATATTCTCTTTTCATTCAAAAATAAAGCCGGATTTACTATGTTTTAGTAGTAATAGAAGACTTATTTTCCTAAAATGAAAAAGTTAAATAGAGATTAACAATACCAAGGAAACCAAGATTAGGAAAAATGTTACTTCACTAAGTCACAAGGAAAACACAGAAGGTTCAAATCAAATGGACATAAGTAATAGGTCTTCTATAATTTCCTTCCATCTTCTACCTTTTTTTTCTTCTTCAAGTTATTTTTTTGCAATAACAAAAGGACCTACATTAGATCCTGCCAAAGCAAGATCCCAAAAGAGGCATACTGGCAACAAACCCAACCTTTGACATTTTTATGTAAAGTGGTTGTGCTCAGCCTCGAACTTGTGTTTCATGCTAGCAACCCAATGTTTTATCATCGCACCAAGAGATGGATTTATATTTCTATGGTTACCATTCCCCCAAACCCAAAAAAATAAAAATAAAAATAGAAAAAGGAAAGAAAGAGAGAGGTGAGTTCAACTTATACAAGGCAAGTGCATTGAAGGCATATGAACTTAACCAAATTTTCTGCATTTCAGATCAAAATTGAGCAGTAGTAATTAAAAGTTAAGATGAGGAATGAACATATTCAGGAATGGTTAGGTGTTGCTAAAATAATTGCATGATAAGGGAAAGTAAGTTAAGATAGTTTGGACATGTAAAGCAAAGACCTAGGGAGGAAACCATGAGAAGATGTACGGGGGTACTCAATAAAATATTTTTTTGATCGGGATTCAATAAAATATCTAAAAGAGGAAGGGAAAGACAAAATAACATGGATGGAATCAGTTAGAATAGTTATGAATACCCATAGACTAACTAAAGATATAGTACTTGGTAATTGAAATGGAGGAACATGATTTATGTTGCTGACCAAGCTAGTTTGGGTAAGGAATTTGGCTTTGATTGATTGACCGATAGAAGCCCCATAAGCTAAGAACTCTTAGAGTTGTTGTTATTTCCTATACTACTATCTCCTACAAGGCTAGGACAGATTCTTACAAACTCACTTTACTATTTCACACTTCAAGCATATAAAGGTGTGCAACAAAAGATTAAATACTACTAATCCAGACATCGAGTATTATTTCTACAGAAAATATGCTTTTCTTACTTATTACGAAAAAGGCCAATAACCTTTACAGAGATTGAAGCTCAGGTCTCAAAGTTCAAATGCAAGATCCAATAATAACACAAGCATGATATATTCATTTGTGATTTGAGGGGTAAAAAATATTACATCCCGACCACAATAGGTAACTATTTATGTTGTATTACTCCAGACAGCTGCACCTCAAAAACAAAATGGAAAAAAATAATGTTAACACAGATTTGAAAGAACCGGAACCATAAACTAACTTACAGTAGAAAGTGTAGGAACCTGCATCCAAATAGTTAGCCAAATGTTTCCTATATTTTTTCTTCAGATATGAGAATAAATATCAAATGCAAGCAACAAATGAAGCAATAATATCAAGAAGATTCACATGTCAGCAGAAATGATGGGAAAGAATCATTTCTATGGAACTCACATTCTTGTCAAGTTCATTTTTTCTTTTAGAAATCTTCTTTTCACATAATGTAATCTCTTTTGCATATCCTGCTTGTTCTTTCTTCTTCTCACTCACTTCCACTTCATATGTTTCTTGCTCCTTTATGATAACTTCGCGGCTTCTCTTTTCATCTTCAAGATCCTCATTCATCTTTGTTACATCCTTTTCAATATTAAATAATTGCCATAAAAAGTGCTCTTTCTTCAAAGATCTCTGCATTCCAGATAGGAAGATATTTTCATAATTAACAAGAGATGCTTTCAAAGGGTTATACAAGACACAATTTTGAGAAAAGCAAATCAACCAACTCTATAATGTGATGAAATACAAACATCTCTGTACCTACAAATTCTCAGCTTCAACTACCACTACAAGATCTAACTTTTCATTTTGTTCATATGAAGTTACAAACATACAGGTGCTGACATTATTCAGAAATTCTCATGAATGCAAAAGCATAAAGATTTAAGCAAATAGAAGGAAAAATGAAAAAAAAAAAAAACAAAGAACAAAAGATGATGGGTATCCTTTCGTTCGGCCAGAGTTTCAGGACATTACCAGTTCTACGGTGGCGAGGGAGTGGTCCATTTATTGCTTCTCATCTCCTTACCAGCATGCAGGGGTGACTAGGTTGAGGGAGCTGGGATGGGTATCCTGAATGTCAGCATCAATGAGTGCTCCCTAGGCAACCCAGGACCTTCAGGGATTGGAGGAGTGTTCCGGGAAAACATGGGGACTGTCGTATTTTACTGGTCCAGTGGGTGTTGGGGATGCCATCCGAGTTGAGTTATTAGCTCTTTTAGCCGGATCCACTGAAGCTAGATCGTTGGAGATCAGAGAGTTAGTTGTGGAAAGAGATTTAGCTACCATTATCAGATAGATGTTAGGACTTAGGAGATGAAATAGGATCTTAGGAACTGTCAAATCTCATTACCAGGGCTAGATACGTGGCACGTATGTTGAATGCCTCGTTCAATCATGTGCCTAGAGAGGGAAATTCTTTTGTGTATCATTTAACCAAGCATAGAGCTTCCAGAGGAGTTATACATTGCGCCCCCAATGGAGGAGAGGGCAGGATTGGTGGGTGTCTAGGGATGTTTGTATGAGGGGATTATCACATGTGTTGTGCATAGGGATCTAGTGATGTATAGTGGGGAGCAGTGCTTTCAGTTTCGGCGATGCCGTTATTTTTCCCCCAACAATGCGATTCGTTGGGGGAAATAGCCGAGGATGTTTCCCTGGCAAAATTTTTCGACGACGCGTTTTTTTTAAGTTATTATTAACCTCGCACGCGTGTGAGGGAAACAAAGGGGCGTGCCGATCAATTTGGCCAAAATTTTGCCCAAATCGACCGACGAAGTTGCAAATAAGGGGGAAACTTATTGGAGCTCAAATCTTTGGCCAAATCCGCCAGATTCAACTTCAAATTAGTGTTATTCTTATCACTCTACTTGATAGAAGTGATTTGAGAGAGATTTGTGCCGATTTAGAAGAAATTGAGCGTTCTTAGCAACGTCACGTTTGGTAAGAAATGGGCAAACACGTTTTTTTTATTTATATTGATCTAAAGTGCATAGAATAGTTTGATTATATGATGAGTTAATCCGACACCCGATTTACAGATGGGTGTCGGCGTTTTATTTTTAAATTAAAAAAATTATTTTTTAGCATTTTTTAATGCAAAAATTCATAGAAATTCGTTTTTTATTTAATTTAAATTGTATAAACCTTGTATAATGTTATGATAATTATGTATAATATATGGGGACACCCGATCTACAAATGGGTGTCCCCGGATTAATTTTAATAAAAATTATCATTTTTTTGAATTATTTAATCCGAAAATTAATAAAAAAACGTTTTTCTATTATTTTTAATGCTACAGATTTTACATAATATCATGAATTTTATATATAATATCTAGGGACGCCCAATGTATAGATTGGTGGCGGCGAATTTTTTTTAATAAAAATATTAATTTATTTTATTACATTTAGTCGAAAATCAATATAAAAGGATAAAAATAGATAATTTCTCAAAGACTCAAACTAAATTCATAAATTTAATTTATTTATTATAGAAAATTTTATTTTGAAGAATTGGGGTTTATCTAATTTTTTTATATTAAAATTTTTCAGGAATTATAAAAAATATTAAAATAAGGTGGAAAATTGAAAAAAATCTAAAAATTAATATGGTTTATAAATTATAATTAATCGGTAATATTAATATACTAATTTAATATTGTGGATTAATAATCATAATTTTTAATTGTGCTCTGTGCAGGGTTTGTCTTTCACTGTATAGCAGTTTTATTTTGATTTCTGCCTTCTTGGTTAGATTGTTAGAGACAGTATAGCATCTAGCAGTGGTAGTGGAGGGGACCACCTTGTGGCAGAAGACAGGATATTGGCTAGGCCCATGACACGAGATTCGAGGGAGACAGAAATAAGACCGTCTGCAATTATTGTTACCGAATTATAAAGGGTAGTGAAGTATCACGACTGAAGCAGCATTTAACGCACAGCTACAAGAACATGGCCAACTGCTCTCGGGTTCTTCCAGAGGTTAAAAGGCAGATGAGAGAGCACTTATAGTCAGGGAGTACATCTAGGGAGGAGAGGAAGCACGCACAGGAGGAGATTAGACGTAGATTGGCAGAGCCTATCCGACCCCATATGGCTGAGGATGATGATGATGATATAGTGTACCCTGCGGACATAGTGACAGAGGTAGAGAGGGCAGCATTCAAAGTCTCAGTGCAAGCATCTTTGCAGTCTCAGTTTAAGAGGAGAGAGGCTGGGAGGTACAGATTTCACAGGGGTGATACCTCTAGAGGAGATGCAGTTGATGTTGATGCTCCTAGATCTAGGACTGGGCTGGGCCTGGGCTCACTCATTCTCAAAGCACCAGGATGCCCAATTATCCTATAGAGCCTAGTAAGTTCCGTTCATCAAGTGCCAGGCAGAAGAGATTGAGGGATATGTAGGGCAAGGGCAATGTCAGGCAGAGAATGGGGAAATTCATATCAAAATTCTTTATCTTCAATCACATTCCAGCGAATGCAGCAGTGAATCCACATTTCAAGAATATGGTTGATGTTATCCAGGAGTCAGGTCAGGGAGTCTTACCTCCTACGCCTCGAGAGATTATGGGTACGTACTTAGACGAGGAGAAGGCAGAGATGAGAGAGTTTATTACATCCTTACGACCCCATTGGCACCAATTTGGAGTTACCATCATGTGTGATGGATTGACGGGTTCTACTAAACTGTCAATCATCAATTTCATGGTATATTGCAAAGGCAACGCAGTGTTTTTGAGATCTATTGGCGCATCAAACAAGATCAAGGATGCGCCCTATATTGCAGGCCTATTAGAGAGCTTGATAGAGGAGGTTAGCAGAAAGCATGTGGTTCAAATTAAGACAGATAATGGCAGTGCATTCAAGAAAACCGGCCAGACATTAGAGCAGCAGTATAACCTCTATTGGGCGCCGTGTGTCGCACATTGCATCGACTTGATGCTAGAAGCGATTCGCAAGAAGAGCAATGTGCTTACCACATTGAGGGATGCACAATCACTCACCACATTTGTATACAAACACAACTACGTACTTGCGAAGATGAGAAAGAGATGTGGTGGGAACATAGTTCGGCCGAGGATTATCAGATTTGGCACGAACTACATTGCATTGGAGAGTATTTTGAGGCACAGGTAGGAATTGAGATCACTCTTTACCAGTGAGGATTGGACAAGCTGTACTCAGAGTCGCACAGATACAGGGAGGAGAGTAGAGGATATTGTTTTGTCCAGCACTTTTTGGAAGCATGTGAGAGTTGATTGATGTACTGAAGCCTATATACCGTGTACTGAGGATAGTTAACACAGATGCCTATCCCACAATAGGATCTATATATCAATGTATGGCGGTGATGAAATCTCAAATTAAGGCCGCATCACCCACATCGTACAAGTGGGTACTCAAGATTATTAATGATAGATGGTTCAAGACGCTATCTCATCATCTGCATTCAGCAGGTATAATTATAATTCTATTTGAATCTTTTATGTTCAATAATGTTTATAATTATATTTTAATTGTACTAATGTTTTTTCTTGTAATCGTCAATGTAGCATATTATTTGAATCCTAAGTATCATTATAAGGATAAACTTGGCACACATACCGACCTCTGCGCTTGAGTCCACCAGGTCTTCATGAAGTTGGACACCCATTCAGATGCAGTTGGCAAATTTGAAAACGAAGTAGGGCCGTAATTCTTAACTTGACTTATGCATATTAGTTCTTACTTCTTAATAGTTATATTAAATACTAAACTCTTTAACCCTTTCAAATTCCACTACCAGCTGATACTATTTAGAAATACGATGATCTCGTTCGGGTCGACCACGGTGATTGCATCGAGGACGACGATGATGCCGTGTAAGTGGCACTTATTTGTGAATATATTAATTATTAAATGATTTTTCTCTATTCTAATTTCTAAATAAATGTTAATATTTTCTATTTGTAAATCCAGGTGAATGGGGGGCAATGTATGGGACAGATGCCCCTACACTAAGAAAGCTAGCATGTCAAGTATTGGCTCAGACAGCATCTTCCTCTGCTTGTGAGCGCAATTGGAGTACGTTTGCACTCATACACATAAAGCAAAGGAACCGGCTAGCTTATCAGAGGTTGCAGAAGCTAGTCTTCTGCCATTACAACTTGAGGCTGAAGACGAGACAATTAGATATAGAGCAGCGTACCACGACGGTGAAGGATCCTTTGGACGTGTTATTCAATAATGAAGTTGGTGAGGAGGATCCATTCCCAGAGTGGATTAGATGTGTTGAGATGGATGAACTTGATGGTCGTCCTAGCCCAGTCATTGCGCATGCTGCAGTAGAGATGAGCAACGATGTGGATGCAGCTATGGAAGAGGAGAGGGAGGAAGGCAGCGGAGATTCACTAGATAAATTCGTGAGAGTTGTTCCTCCCTCCGTTGCTGCGACGACATCAGCCCCAACTCGTGGACATGTTCAATCATCATCAGAGGAGGAGGGGACAGATGAGGATGATGAATCCGGATCATCAGATGATGATGACGGAGGTGGTAAAGATGGTGGTACTAGTGGTACTCATTGTGGTGTTGGCAACAATGGTCCGAGGTTGAGCCCTTTTACTGGAGAGGCGGCTTTCCATCATGCCACATAGGACACTGACCACGGGTTTAGAGGTCATGGTAAGAGTGAGGCACGTTCCTATCAAAGGAAGAACGGTAAGGAGAGACAACATACAGGGATACACGATGACTCGTCCTTCATGGTACAGAGTTTCGGATCTTTAGATGTTGGAGGATCATCGAGTTCTTATGGAGAGGAGTATCCACTACAGCTCAGCCAGGGACACTATTCATTCTACTATCCTCAGCAGCTTGAGTCAGCAGATTCATCACATAGTAGTAGTTATGATACATCATACGGATATCTTGGAGCACACATGCAGACATCTAATCCATTTGGGATCTTTTCAGTAAACTAATATCCGTACAATTATTATGCTATGCCTGTACCTACTACTACTGGAGTTGTAGCCCCTCCATACGAGCATCCTAGTTATCCTACGATGTCTCCTCCGTCACCACCACAGCCAGAGCTAGATTGTTGCTACTACTATTCTGAGTTCCCTCCAGTTGGTATCATGGCACACATGACACAGGATGAGTATGAGCAGCATGTACGTTCATATAAGAGAGCGTATAGATTTCGGATGGGATGGAAGCGTTACTGCCACTTTATTGGTGAGAGAGCAGGGTTTGAGCCTCGTTATTCATTTCATTACTGACTTGGTGGTATGATTGTATGTTTTTTACTCTATATATTGTTGTTTCAGTTTAATTTAAAATTTGGATCCTATTTGTCATTTTGATTTAAGCACAGCCCACAACATCACCCCGATCATTACATTTACATGTCACATTCGTTTGCATGATTTTTTTAAGTATATAACTACTACTTGTAGTAATTTAAGTACAATTATACATGCAAATGCAATTATTTTACATATTATTATTGCAAATCATTCATTTTCGGACTAAATAAGGGGAAAAAAAGCTTTCTGGCGAAATGTCGCTCGGTGCCCTGGGCGGCACGCCCAGCAGCACCGAAACTCAAAACCTTGGTGGGGAGATGTATCTCAGGTCTCTTTGTTATTACGGGAGATGGTGTACAGTATTATGTCATAGCCTAATCTCCCTACCACTTATGTACATTCTATCCTTTTGATTTAATATAAATATACTCATGTAATAAAGTTCACTTAAAATCCATCCTTTCATGATGCAGAATTGAGATTAGAGCCATCAATATCATTTCAATAAAAGCCAATCAGAATCATAGAAGATTCTTCTTATATGTAGAAGGAATCCTACAAGATAATTCTAACAGAAACCAAAATAAAGTGCATATAAAAAAGAAACCTCCGTAAGAATTTTGCTTCTTGGGTAAGTAGATTTTACATGGTAAACGTGGAAATATGACATATTAATTGTATTTGCACCACAAGAAAGAAACATGGTTCACAAAATTACTACAGATGCCCACAATTACATTCACTATTTGATTCACTTGTGAAACAATATGATTATGTATAGAAGGCAGATTATTTCAATCACAATCAATTAACAGGAAATAAGAAATTCCTTGACAACAAAAAGATGGACTGTCTAACATATATGTCAGTAAACACAAACAAAATCAAACAGAACCACTACAAATGTTCTCTGCAGAAGCAAGAGCACGACAGAAGAATAAGAATCAGCAACAACTACAATGTATTTACATAAGTGTATCAAAAACTGACAAGCAACCTGTTGAATCCCTGGAGGATCTCAACATCATGATGATTTAAAAGAAAGAAGAAAAAGACAAAGACCACAAACCAAAGGCCTGAAAAAAGACAAAAAGAAGCAAACCAGTTGATCTTGTAACCGAAGATGCTTCTCAGCCTCTTCTTTCTGCTCTTTTTTCTGCTTTCTCTCCATGACTATCGTTCTTTTTCTCTGATAAACAAGCGCTGATTTCTCTTCAGCCCTAGCCTTTTGTTCTTCCAAATCCTCATAATCTTTCTTAAGGTCATCGGACCCAGAAATTTGCTCAAGAAGTGCAGTCAGTTCCTTGGGATTTTTTGAGGCAATTGACTCCACATCACCCTAAATTACAAAGTACTCAAACTTCAAAATAAATATAAATGAACATATGCACATAATCAGGTTATCAGAATCTTACTGCAGTCATCAAACAAGGATCATCGCTTAGGTAAGTGAGAAAACATCAAAATTTTGAAAACACACCTAATAAGCAATTTAATGTGAAACAAATGCAGAAATACTTAAATGCAATTCAGACGCCATTTAATGTTATGAAAAACACATGCACAATCAATGCCAAAACAACAGTAAGCATTTGAAAAAAAGGAATGATCCATGAATCAGATTAGTAGGCGCGTGGATGAAGCCACTGCTGAGAAATTTAACAGAAATTAGGTGTTACAAAAGCATATTTTGGATTCCAACAATATGGCGGAAATTTAGTTGGCACAGTAATATGCAGGGAAACTGAACCAAAGTGATATGCAATTTTATCTTCAAAATTTATCAGGGGACATAATTCAAGTTCACAACATCATGCAATCTACCACAAATTGTTGATATTTTTGATATAGAGTGACATATCTCCCTAACACTGGCCATTCTAAGAGAACAAATGAATAAAAATTTTAGGCAATTTCCCCTATTTCAAACATATCTCCACCTGAATTGTCCTAAAGAAAATCAAATCTTCTATTAAGCATTTCAAATCTAATTCTAGGTACTACTTAATTTTTTAAGCTAGATATGGAGTAGGGCTACAATTGTGTGGGATTTTTTACTTTATGTCTCTGTATGTTGGGAGAATGGACTTTGGCATGATGTACAGGAAGTGGATTGAAACTTGCATTCTGATAGTTTCCCTATCACTTCTTGAATGAAGCTTCTACTTGTTTCTTTTGTTCATTGAGGGGCATTAGATATAGAAATCCCCACTGTTCCTTCTACTCGGGTACAAAAAATTGCTTTTCTTCTACCAACTATCTTTTCCAAAAGCAACAAGAATCTTCCCATGAATCCCAAACCTCAAACTCCCCAAAAAGCGTCATCATCCATGATATACACATTCCTAACGGTATTCTCATTCCACTTTACTTGATCCCATGACTATCGATATTTCAAAGACCAACCTACTACCTTGCCAGTTAGGATAATTTTGAACAAGAAATTCTTGCTCTTTCCACCATTTGCAAGGTCAAACTTGGTATGCCTCATGCATTAAATTCAAACACACCCAAAGTATGCTTATACATTAGAAACGAACGTACGAAATTACAAAGATACGTGAATAGATTCTTAAATTCTGTTAGTGTGATCCAATATAGCCATAAGACCAGAATGAGTTTTGAATTTCAATGCAGATTACAAGATTGGGCCTCCTGGACTCATATTTACTCCAAGGACAGCTAGCCTTGGAGGCATTTATTGGGCCAATTTGTAATTTGGTACACATCTTTCACCTACTCTGACAATAGGATTGTCTGACAATCCTAAAAAAAATTCATCTGTTTCTCTCAATACACTACATAAAAAGTTTCAAAAAAAAAAAAAAAAGCTTTATATATCAACCTAACCGTTTTTCCAGTCTCAACAGATCAAGGGAGGAAAATAGCACTACTCAGCATGATCCACAGCACCCCTATCAATCTGAAAAATAAACTCCAAGAACAGATCATGCTAAACAAAGAGATAATCAATGAATTCACACTATTATACAAGTATAACAGACTTAAGGTAAGAAGACCAGAAATTTCCTTCTCCTTTGCAGCATATCAATAATTTTAATCATCTTTCTAATATAAAATGTGAAGGTTATCTTCTTTTCATGGTTTGAACCAAAAAACAACAGTGAAGGCCTCCTTCTTGTTGGTGTTCCTTTTCTGATTTGCGCAGAGAACAAGTAAATTACAACCCTGCAATGATTTCTAAAGATCTTGCTAATCCCAAATAAGGACATTACAGATACAGATTTTGTTCCAATCATTCAGGATCCAGAATCCATTTGAACTCTAAGCGTTGATTAAGAGTTGCTAAAATGGAGATTAAAGAAAATATCGCATTAACCAGAAAATGGACTACTTCAACAATTTGGAGAGTAGTCATGTCATTTTGGCACATAGCTCAGCACCGTCACATTTCTCACAATATTTTATGCTATTTTAAAGAATTTTTGCAATCTCAAATGTTCTACAACAAATACATGTAAACTTAGAAATCCTTGCAAATATTATCTTTTTCCATGATATCCTCTGTAGGATGAAGAACCAAAAAATGATAAATAAATAAAACATAAGAAAAATAAGATCATCATTATCTACATGTTACAACTGATTAAGTGTGGATGGATTCATGGCAACCATATAGGGAATGAAGTTCGGAACGTAAATGAGATAGAGTCCGTCATTTAAATCAGGATGTAAAACATATGTAAGTGACATTAGTAACAAGGAAAGCTACAAGTGACCAAAAACCGGAATCCACATACAGACACTGAAAAAAACAAAAAAGAAAAGGGAATTCAGCATCAGTAAAATCAAATTTGGTCTCTGCAGTCACCTGGAAAACAAGGAAATTTCGAGCCTTGACAAGGATACCAATGGATTTCAGTTTACTGTTATACTCGTCCCAGGTGACAATCTTCCCGTCAAGCCTATACTCGCTGCCTCCAGAACTGGTTATCGTCCGCATAAACTGAAGCTCTGATCCATTTCCCATTTCATAAACGAGACGAACAAAGGCCTTTCTTCCCTTCTGTTCCTTCTCCTTGTCATCATACGCATAAATCAAGTCCTTCAACTGTGCACCTCTCAACTGAGTAGATCTCACACCTAAGACAAAACTTATAGCGTCCATTAGATTGGACTTTCCAGCGCCGTTCGGACCAATAATTGCGGTAAAATCATAGAATGGACCAATAACCTGTGCTCCCTTATACGATTTGAAGTTTTCAAGCTCCAACCGCAGAATTCTCCCGGAAGAAATTAAAGACGGCATCCTCATAAAACCCTAGCTAAGAGCTAGGGCTATGGAAGCGCTTCAGTTGCAAGAATTCTAACAAAATAATTTCAGGAATCTTGAAGTGAGGGTTTCATGAGCTTCCCAAAGCTAGGGCCAATTAGGGGTTCGAGAATTCTTTTTTCTCGCGGTGAGGTTGGAGAAAACGACATTCAAATCGAAGCTTCAGAAGACACGAACGTCGCTATTCCACATGTAGCTAAGCTTTTGTGACGTTGGTACGTGTAATTATGCTATTCGTGACTCATTTTAACGGTACACGAGCGCAAAGCCTTCAGTGAGAGAGACAAAAATTCAGTAACGAATGCCTTCTAAAATTTTCCCGGTTGATGTTGTCCTCGTCCAAGGTTCAAACTTTCTATTGTCCATGCTTTCTTCCTCCAACTTAAACACCCCTAGTTAGGGCTGCTAATTGGGCCGTGCCGGTACAGTCCAGCACATTTTTCACGGGCTCGGACCCCTAGCCGTGCCGTGCCAGGCCCTTAATAGTGGGCACTTGGCCTGTTAGGGCACGATCCACCAAACACGTCGGCCTGAAGCGGGCCTGATGGGGGCCACCCGCGTGCTGGCCTTACTAGGCCGGCCCAGTGTGCCAACCTACCAAGCACGCGCAACGGCTAGCCGTTTTCCCCCTAAAATGGTTCAAAAAGTATTTTTTTTTTCAATTTTAGCCCCCAACAGCCATATTAGGGGATATACTTGTAATTGACTGTAAATGACCATTTCTACCCTTCCAATAGCCAAATAACAGTTATATTTGAGGGTAGAGGTGGTAAAATGCCACTTTTGGTTTTCTATAAATAGACCTAACCCTTCCCACTCCAAACCACTTCTCTTATCTTTTCTTCTTACTTTCTTAGAGTCTTATTTAAAGTTTTGGCCAATGGCCGGTAAACTCGGTAGAGTGCTCACATGTGGGGGGGGTGGTGTCGGTCCCTAGGCCGACCATTGGCAAATATTTTAATAAGACTCCAAGAAAGTTATGAATTTTTTTTTTTTGTTTCCTTCATTTCTCCGTAGAATCATGCTTAACAATTTTGCTAATGGCCGACAAAGTCACAGTACTCCTTGAGCTCGATCGTTAGCAAATCATTGAACAAGCCTCTTCACGTCTACATAGGAGTTGTAAAAGTGTTACTTGTCTGGCACGGTTCAAGAGGTAAGTAAACATATTTTTCAGAATTTTTTTATGGTTTTTTACTATTTTCCCTCTATTTTTTTTTTTGCGAAAAAAATACCCAGGCCCGCCGCCCCGCTTGGCCCGGCAACACCTAGCCATAGGCGTGCCACGGGCTGGGCCGTGCCAGGGGTTTTGGCTAATGGGCCAGTCGTGCTGTGCCCCGCTCGCCAGGCACACACTAAACGGGCCCAAGCCGTGCCAGGCCGGCCCGTTTAGCAACCCTACCCCTAGTCTAATTTTGTCCTTAATACATCTCATGGCCTCAAAAATCTTTTACAATTAGTCAATCCACCATCATACCGCCAATGGATCATTGGCCACTTAAAAGTTGTTGGAGTTAACTTCTTGAATTTTTCCAATATGTCCATTGACCGAACGTGATGATTGAAGGCAAAGCTATTTTAAGAGACTAGGGGATTGCACATAGAAAAATCCTAATTCATAAATATTTTTGTGGGGCCCATTTAGAAAAAACTTAACCATGTCATTCCATATGGTTAATTATGTTTACGTGATATAACAAATCTATAAAATAGGGAAAAGCTAAGAGACAATTTGGGTATAAATTATCAGGCTAGAATTTTGGCAATTCTCTTTATATATTAGTATAGATGACAATTTAGAATAGATGACGATCCTATAGCATCTGTTGGTTGCTAAACGTTTCACATTTTTTAATGTGAAATGTCAGTTGAAGTGATATTTCACATTTAAAAATGTGAAAAAAAGGGCAACAGCTATGGGATGCTGTAGGGTCTACCATATACGATTTCTTTCTTTATTTTAATGTTTAGTATTCCTTTGCAACATTTGAGCAACACTCTCAAGGACTCAATGCACCTTATTAGGAGACGAACTTGCATCACTCACATGTCTCCTTGCTTCCAACATTTAAAAGTACTAGGCTTAAACATTAGGTAAAAACTACAACTAAACTCTTAACTACATCTAATTACATTTAATTCAATTGCCAATAGCATAAAATACTCTTCTCGATGCATCTGCCCAATATCTATATCTATACTATATATAAAGAGAAGAGGGGGGAATATTCCCTCTAGATTCTGGCCCCCCTTTTCTTTTTCCAAGTAATACCCTCCCCAAACAAAACAATCCCCCACTATTGTAACTACCTTGGCTTAGCTGTTTATCAAAGTGGGCCCACGTTTTTTACGCGCGTAGCGCGTGCAACCCCCTAGTTATTAATAAAGAGAAGAGGAGGGAATATTCCCTCCAGATTCTGGCCCCCCTTTTTTCTTTTTCCAAACATTGTTCTCCCCAAACAAAACAATCCCCCACTGTTTTAAACATGTTGTAACTACCTTGAACTGTTTATCTCAGTGGGCCCACGTTTTATACGCGCGTAACGCATGCAGCCCCTAGTTCCAAGTAGGTAAACTTAGAGCTTTGATACCAATCTATCACGCCATGAACTTTGCCATAAACTAAGAGAAGGTGTGCAAAGTATAGGAACTTTACCAAACATTCACAACACAAAGACATTAATGTAGCTGCCAATAACAAGCTTAATAATACCAATCACTCAACATAAAAGAAATTCCAAACTAACCCTAATCTTCTTGCAAGTAAATCAAAACATAAGGACATATATTACAACCACTGAAATAAAAGACACAAATCAAAACATAATTCATATACATAACACATACGAGTGTCCTTGACATTACACATGATGAAATCTAAACACATTAATATCAAATAAACATGACAAATTTTTTTTGCTTGGAAGTGGTTCTATGACTAAGCTGAAAAACTACACATGAGGAAATCTAAACACATTAATATCAAATTAATATAACATTTAATTTATTTTTTGCTTGGAGGTGGTTCTATGACTAACCTGAAAACTATTAAACAAAGTAAGAATTCGTTATTGTAGGGCCACAATAACTAAAGATTCATAATCTTATTTCTTATATGAAACCAGTATTGATCTCGATCATATAATACACAGCTTAGACGTCTATCCGATAAAAACCGAGGTTTGAGCTATGTTCAAGAAGCGATATGAATTGAAATTTCTTATACGAAACCATTATTGGTACTTGTCCTCAGTATATGTTTCTGATGCATTAGTTAATATTGGTTCTTCCTCACCAAGTTAATGGAACACTGAAGCAGACGAGATGATCCTGACTCCCTTAGCCCATCGCTAGAAAACAATATCATATCGAAGTGCAAGGCGTTAAGTAAGTGGGAGCTTCCTTTGTGACAAGTGACAACCAATAAACGCATTTCAAAGAAGTAGCTTGCTTTGTTTTAAACTACAAGCCATCTTCGTTTGATTACTGCATCAACTTCAAAATCTAGCATATCAGAGGTTGCTAACATCCACATCCACCATTGATTTTTTTTTTTGGTAACCCACATCCACCATTGATCAGCACGCAATTACTGTTGCAAGTTCCGCGACTATTAATTTCAAAACCTTCGGCATCCAAGGATATGGCTTGAAGCCTTGAACCATGGAATTAAAGAACCAGTCCAAGGTATCCCATATAATAAAGAGGTACGTCAACAGATTACATTATTTGTTTAAAGACATCAGCCGGAAAACTGTTTTGCTCTCCTCAACTGCTGCTACTCAAAATTCAATTTTGCAAAGGATCATGGTGTTACAAAAGGCATCACCTGTTGTTCAAGAAAAAAAAACCAAAAATAAAAAATAAAAAATCCCAATTTTAAAAATGTAAACGCTAAATCCATTACCCCAAGCACCGGGTGGATCAGTTTCAATTTTGTAAAAGATCACGTGGTGCTAAAGCCATCGCCGCCTGTTTGTGCAAAAAAGATGAGAAAAGTTGAAAAAAAGGTTCCCAAATCCATTAACCCCTCCATAGCCTACTGATGAATCCTTTCTTGTCTTTCTTCACCCTGTTTTCAAGGGACGGGAACTCAATCGAATTGAAGGCAATGTCCAAAAATATAGGATTGCGGGGGATAGCCTGGAATGCTGGAGGGAAGGCTTCAATACATGGAACACCTTTCACATTTGAATCACCAACTGCTGATTCGAAAACATCCAGTCTCTCAAGAAGGTACTTCACGGGCTGGAAGAAAATAACGGAACAATCACATCAAACAAATATAATTACAGAAAATGTTTGATTTGGCATCCACATAATGAACCATATTTCAAAAGCAAACTACATTTACAAATTTTCTTTTTTGGGATCCTGTATTCAAGATAACGTGACAAATAACAAGATTATTTTTGTCATCCTGTTAATAATAATGCAATATAAGTTAGTACACTAGTTGTGGTTGCTTTGGTTTAGGGATCCAGATATCTCTATGTTATCTGGAAAGTTGCACTTATGGTAATTTTTCAAAACAAGTGCTTGCATGCTTATAGACAGGCATCAAATGGTCCATGGTAAGTATAGAATTCATAATTTTAGATATCTGACATGAATTATCAATCTAAATTTATTTCACCGTCATAAACGATATAGGACTGAAATTTGGTTGATTTCATCTGAAATTTTTCTCAAAATTTTTCAGAATGATTTTTGTTTCATTCAGTCCATGAAATCAAAATTTACGCAAATTTTAAAACCATGGTTACAGCATATGGTTTTTCTATGCATTCAAATAAACTTTCACCATGGCATAAAAACAAATGTTCATCAGGCATGACTGCAGTCCATATTAATTGTTTTCCATTTTCTTACTTTCTACATAAGCTTGGATGACGTCATGGTTGCAGCATGGAATATCCAGTAACAAAGGGGAGGTTTATAAAATACTAATAAATGCTTTAGATCAAACACAATTAATTTGAAAAGTATGTTAGGCCACAGAGAGGTGATTATTCCATAACAATCTAAAATTTTCTGCATATGAAAGTTCATTCAATCTCGGGAAAAAAAACCAAAAAATAAGATAGAAAAGAATTGAAGGTTGAAACAAAACTTTACCTTCTTGTCAGAACCAGACAATGATATAGCAGATACTCCCGATGATAGCTTTCCTGGCATCTTCTCCTCCTCCATAATCTCTGCTGCATGTTCTATACAAATATTTGATCTGCAGTCCCCGTATAACACCTCCAACTCTTTAATTGCTACCTGTTAGGATAAAAAGTAAAAAACAAATACAGAATAGGTGAAACAGTAATCATAATTCATAGGATGCCAAGTACTATGGTAGATTTCAGAGTAGAGGCTTTGGATGGCATCTTTATTGTAATCTGTAAAAGATATCAAGTTAAATAGAAACACGGGGAAGCACCTGTCAGAAGGCACGATAGAGTAGACAATGACAAAGAAAATGGAAGGATCTAGAAGGAAAATAGGAAGACACAGAAAACCATAGATGGAGACTAACGGAAATGACATGAATACAAGTAAGATCACCAAATATGGTTTTTCATAGATTGGGACGGCAAAACAGAATTTATGTTGTCCTCAACTAGTTTGGGTTCAGACATATTGCATCAAATTTACAGTCAATTTGCACTGATAAATAAGTCAATTAGAATGCATCTGAGACCTTTCCCCTTGTTAACGTTAGAATGATATGCCTTTTTTATTTTTCTTTTCCTGTTTTTTCGTTGATATGAAGGCCCAGGTCTATTGGAAGCATACATATATAGCAGCAGTAATATACCGAAGCATTTAGAGCAACTTTTTCACAAGGATTGACATCAAGAATTGCAGAGCAAAACAAATAAAGCCCGTAAGTAAAAAAAAATGCATTAAACCCTATGAAATTTGTCCACTGCACAAACTACTAACCTTGTCCGCAGTGTGTATGGTTCGAAGTTTTCGTAGGGTATTCTCAGCATGAGTACGAGCTCGACAGAATAATGCATATGCTTCTGTCCTCTTCCCAGCCAAACTGTAGGACTTTGCTAAGTAGAAGCACCTGTCAATACAATGGAAGACATTTCAATGTAATAGAGCATTACCTGATATGCAAGCGTATAGAGGGAATGTCAAAGTACTTAACACCAGTCCCGCCTAAGCAAAGAACCCGGGAGGGGTGGGTTGGAAACAAACCTAACTTTTGGCATTTTTGTGTAAAGTGGTTAAGAGCAATAGTGAAAGCCGAATTGGCAGCCCAAGGTTTTTTCAAAAATAATACAAAAAAATAATAAGAATAAAGAACTAATAATACAAAAATAATAAGGAAATAAATAGCTTTCGATTGGTTAAAATATAAACTTAGATTCTAAACATGTATAAAAATTTTAACCATTCATGTCAATACAAATCCAGGGAAAAAGAAGGAAAAGGTAAAAGGAAAACCATAATAAATAAATAAAAGAAAATAAATAAATTTCAATTGGTTAAAAAAATTTAGAACAGAAACATGTATCAGAAGTTATACCAGAAGTTGAAAATATAAAGTAAAGTAATTCCCTGTGTAAAGATGAAAAGGATTGATCCTTAACAATTTCATGTTAGCTTTGTGTTAGACGTAGAAGCTGCAAGCAGATGCAGACCAAAAGCCAAAGATAATAAAGAGGAAAAAGAAAGCAAACCTTTGAGCTTGGAATGTCAATCCTTTAAGTTCACACTCTTCAGCAAATGCCACTTCTTCTGGATTTCTATCTCTTCGAGAGCTAACTAGATCAGAGAGATCAGTTGTATTCTGCCAGTGGTACAAGTTTGGGCATTAAACTTTATGGCATCACAAAAAAGAGTAATTTAAGAACTATAAAAAAAAAATGGTCCAATGTATGAAACATGTTGGAAGATGAGCTTAGTGTAACAAGAGATCGAATAAACATTTTGTTTACCTGTATTAAAAGATCATACAATCTCACGAGTTCTTCAGGCTTTGTAACTTTCTCATTCTTGTCATCATGGTGTTTAGAAAATTTGCTTTTGGCAATGCTGACCAAAAGCTGGTTTCTCTCTATCATGCGCTGTACTATGATGGCACTAACAGCTTTGTCAAGGCCATTTAGTTCGTCTTTCACATTTTCAGCATTACCTGCAGTGACCTAGAATAGAGAGACTGTCAGAAGAATAAAACAAAAGAACATACGGTGTGAATGAAATTTTTTCAGATGCAGGCAATAGATCCTCAGAGCAAAGACAATGTCAAAAAATAGGAAGTCCTCACTTAAGAAATTCATGCAGTGATATTTTGGCATAAATGGTGCATACCAAGTCATTACGAATGCTGCTCCTTGCCTCATGATAAGCAGAAAAGATTTTATCAAAAATGCCAAGCTTTTTCTCCGGTGCAAGTGAGTCTGCGGCAGAACCATGTAGATCCTTTTCCAGCTCCTGAGCTGATACAAATCTCAGGAAAAAGATTAAGCTTCAGACATGGTCTAGAATCATAAAGCTGTAAACAGCCTTTTACGTCACCATGACAAGAATAGAAATAGATCGTAAAATTTTAAATCAGCACAGCTTAGAAAAAGGAAGAGGTAGTGATGGAAGCAGAATGCAGGATACCAACGAAAGAGAGAAATGAAAATAGAATAGGTACTTGCACAGAGTTTTGGGTTTCTACATAATTATTAGCATAAAAATAGCAGTACTTAAGAAGAGATGGAATCGATATCTTGCATGTGTTTAAACCAGAACAAGTTTTGTTATTGAATTGTCATCTTAAACAACTTTTAAACAATAATTTCCCAATACTCAAAATTAGTTACCAATGATAAAGCTGGAATTGTGAAATATGTGTTTCTACATAATAATTAAAACCAAATTCAGCTGCTCATTCAGAAATCATATGACTTCAAGCAGCCCTTGATTTACAAAGAAAAAACTCAGATACCTTTCAAAATGGAAACCCGGGTCTTCGCATTGGAGATTGGAAATCTATGACCAAGCCAATGAAACTCAGTCATGGATGCTGCCTGTTGAGTTCTTGCCTCAGCCATAACAGCCTACATACAATGATAAGGTAAGAATATTATCAGAATAGTCGATTGAAATGATGCCCAAGTACTAAGAACTTAAAGCACAAGGTTAGAACATGGTTCAAAAATCACCGGAAAAAAGAACAGCTAAGTCAGATAAACTATTAACATACCTTCAAGAATTGTCCACTGTTATTTTCAGATTTGCTCAAAGTACTAATTACCAACTAGCTTAGGCGGATATGTCGAACTATAGTTCCTATCATATTTCACCTCTAAACTTCTGGCTATCTTTGCATAGCCTCCCGCCAACCAAAGCTTTAAAGGCATCATTTTCATTATTTAAACCCAGCCATGGCAGGAGGTTTCTATAGCTTTGATCCTTTTTTCCACTCCCTAAGCCCTTTTTGAGCCTTGCCAAGTTTATTCTCGGTATGACCACTACAGCTCCTTTTCCTCCTGGCCTTTCTCAATTCAACCCATGTCCACCTTGTTGCCAAGCTAACTTCCACTTGGATTTAACCACCTTGAAACTATTATTGAGGGTATGGTCACCAGCCAGAACTATCAGACTTGGTTTGATAATTAGGCCTATGAACCCAGCCTGATCATGTAGAAGAAAATCAAGAAGGAAAAAACAGAGCTCATTTCCTTGAAATAATCATCTGAGCTTGGGTTGGACTCGATTTGTTTAAAACTCATTTTGATTTTTCTATATCCCAATTTATAAATTTCATAAATTTGTAATTGGTCATGTGGTCCAACATTATTGGACTGAGCCTAATTTTTGTGATCTAAAACTAAGCATAAAATGCTAGAGATTGACTCCTTTTGTATGCATATTTAGTAGACTTTACTTTGAGTGGTGCCCTTGCTTTTGGCACCTTTTGTATTGTTTTTAGTTTTGTATCTTCCTCTTTTTCAATAAAATCTCATCACTTATCAAAAAAAAAAAAAAAAAACTAAGCATAAAACATATTAGCAAGCTTCAGCTGAGCTAGAGCCAAAAAAACCTTTAGTGACCTTGTAGATAGCCCAAGCATACACGAGTTTTATGAGAGCTTTAATTATGTTAGCCAACCCATGATTTGAAATATCTCAATATGTCCTAATACAACCTGCAATACCCCATTCCCCAATTGTTGATATAAACCAAAGTGGCAAATCTGTTTTAATAAAGTATCCTTTAATGGGGATTGGGGAACCATCTCCAGTGTGATGATAAAAATTCTCAAGCTACAAACATTAAAATGTGAGTTGGAATCTAAGCACAGACATTTAGTACAAAAAGTCAAAGGCTATGTCTATTGCCAGTCTACTTTCCCAAGAGCCTACTTTGGTTAAGGTCTACACCACGTTGCTACCATCCTTCAATACATTGCCCAATGTTGCAAAATATCATGATGTATGCCATATATTTCCCCTTTTAAACCAAATTCAAGAACTCAATTAATAATCTTTTCAAGTATTTCCAAGGATTTACAGATCAATTTGACATTCTAGATATGAAAACTTTAACAAGTGAGTGTGTTTAAGGTTGATCAATGTTCTTGTTTATTTAAGGTGAAGATAAAATGTATGCCAAATTACTTATGATGAAGCAACATGTATCCCAAATATTGTATTTTTTTTGGAACTTGAAAAGCATAAAAAAAAAAAAAGGAAGAAGAAGAAGAAAAGAAAACCCAACATTTTGGAGGTTTTTGCCTAGACATGTATCTTTAATCCTTAGATTATATATCCAATGGAAGGCCAAACTACATATTGGTTGCAAAATTATTTCCAATTAAACCATATACATACATATATCAAAATTCCTGGCCTTATACCTTACACGCATGAACACACACACACACACACACAAAAGGTAGAAGGTTAGGGATTAAAAGCCTTAGATTATATATCCAATGGAAGGCCAAACTACATATTGGTTGCAAAATTATTTCCAATTAAACCATATACATACATATATCAAAATTCCTAGCCTTATACCTTACACGCATGAACATACACACACACACACACACACACACACACACACACACACACAAAAGGTAGAAGGTTAGGGATTAAAATTTAATGAACACTTAGAACATTTTTTTTTTTTGATAGGTAATAAGGATTTATATTAATGTATGATAATAATGTTTTGGAGGTACACAGATTATGTACCTAGAAGAACAATGCTAGGACAGCTCTCTTAGATTTACATGAGGAATCCCTTCCCTACTCCCCTCTCTAATCTGAAAAATAAGTCTTATCCATATATTCTTGGACAGAGATGGTATCCATTAAGTGATGAGCCAACAGCCAGTTGTAAATTAGTCTTAATACTTTCCTCTCCAAAACTGCCTTCTTCCTTTCTGTGTTCTTGAATATTCTCCAGTTTCTTTCCCCCCAAGTCACCCATGAGATAGCTGCAGGGGCAACATTCCAGGCCATCTTCCATGGTGATCTTCTTCTCCTCTATCCCCATGCCTCTAACACTTTGCTGAAGCCTCCTGTCTGAACCCAAGATAACCGAAATCTCCCAAGGATTGCATCCCAAAAGTTCCTCACTTCTTTACAATGAACTAGTAGGATGCCCACCGTTTCTTCATCCTCCTTACACATGATGTAGCTATTTGCTAACTGCCAGCCACTATTCTTAAGATGGTTCACCGTAAGAATCTTACCGAGAGCTGATACCCATAGGAAAAAAGACACCTTGCTAGGGATTAGTTTAAACCATACCACTTCACACTCCTTGAATAAACTGCCGGAATAGTTCATGGACTCAAATGCTTCTTTAACTGAGAAACTTCCTGATTTCCCTTTATTCCACACCCTCACATCATCTTCCTGACCCACCCAAACATTATATACCTCCTGCAATAACTCCTCAAACTTGCCAACTTCCCAATCTAGAAGATTTCTTCTCAAAACAATATTCCATGTACCACCAGCAGCACTGCTATCGAAGTAATCTATAACAAAAGCTTGTTTGTCTCTGCAAATATTATAGATGCAACTATACTTTTCTTTAAACCTCTCCCTTCCGCACCATAGATCTTCCCAAAATCTGATCCAGTTTCCATTTCCAAAAGAGAATCTGCATTCTTCTTCTACTGTAGCAATCAGATTACCTATTGGTTTCCATAGGCTCATCCCTATAGTGGAGTTAGTTTGACATGGATATCATCCCCCTCTAGATGATCCATATCTTTGATGTATCACCTTCCTCCATAAGTTATCTCTTTCATTCCCATACCTCCACAACCATTTCTGAAGGAGTGCTTTATTGAATAGCTTTAGAGATCTCACCCCCTTCAGTCTTCAACTTGCAAGCAGTTTTCCAGCTCACCAAATGGTATTTAGTCTCATCCCCCGGACCTCCCCATAAAAATCTCTTTTGAATTTGTTCCAACATGTTTGCTACCGACATGGGAATCTTCAAGATAGATATGTGAAAGGCAGGAATGCTCGCCAACACGCTCTTCAACAATGTGAGTTTGCCTCCTTTAGAAAAAATACTGCCCTTCCATGAGGCAAGCCTTTTTTCCATCTTCTCTACAATAGGATTCCAAATAGTGGTCTTTTTGCACCCTGCCCAAGAAGGGATATGTTTTCCACCTCCCCTATAGCAAACATCTCGCTCTTAAACAAGTTTACCTTCAACCTAGAACATGCTTGGAAGCACATCAAAATTCCCTTTAGCCACGTAATGTTCAGGAGCGAAGGGTTGCAGAATGTCAAAATATCATCGGCAAAGAGGAGATGATTTATTGAGATAGAGTCCCCAAACAAAACTCCATTCAGCACACCTATCTCTGACGCTCTAACACTAAGAACTTAATGCTACAAAATGTTGATTGCTTTTGTTTATCTTGTACCAAAATGAGATAGGCATACTATTTTTATTTTTCGAAAATACATAACTATAAAATGAAAATTATAGGTTCATGAGTAAAAAATAAGCCTAAAATATTAGGTCATATTATATACATGTAGTTGAAAATGTTTTTTTAGGAAAATAATAAAAACAAGTAACATCTATAAAAACATTCTTATTATTTTATATACATTTCCTTTTAAGCAATAACTTCAGATATCTTGTATCAATGGTATAAAAAGATAGAGAAGATGATGAAAAAGTAGCATATAGAATTAGACCTGGTTGGCGTAAGTGGAGGGGTCCTTCTAGTGTACCATACGATAACTGTGTTCCACTTCAATTAAAAGGTGAGTTTTATAAGACAGCAATTAGACCAGCCATGTTTTATGGTACAGAATGTTGGGTAGCAAAGAAACAACATGTTTAGAAGATGAATGTTACTAATATGAGGATGCTAAGATGGACATGTAGCAAAACTAGAAAAGACAAACAAAGAAATGAAGATATTTGCAAGTGGTTAGGCATACCATGTATGAGGGATAAAATTGAAGAAAGTAGATTAGGGTGATTTGGACATGTAAAGCATGGAACTAGAGATGACCTGTGAGAAGGTGTGAAAGGATCCATATTGATGGGCCTAAGAGATCAAGAGGGCAATCTAAAAACACACGAATTGAGTTAATAAATCAAGACTTAAATAAACATATTTTAACTGAAAATATGATTTTTTTTCACAAAACAGGACTCAGACCGAAGAGACAAGATTCATATCTTTGATGCCACTTTGGTGGGAACTGGTTTATTATGATGATTTGATCAATGTTTTTTTGTTACTATAACTCCGTTACCAATATACAATCTCATTTTGATTTATATTCAGAGATGTGAAATAACTCAATTAAGCAACATTTAGCCAAGGGTTACACTAATGCTCATATTTGTGAGTTAGGCCTGATGGAAGTCAGAATCAAAATACAGAAACATGTCAAATCTAGATTGTAGAGTGAGTCACATGGTTAGATTCTTTTTTCATGTATTTGTAGCTTGTGATGCATAATACCATATTAGCTTTAGGACAAAAACCCTTTGCATTAATATGAACTTAGAATAAAATATGCACAAAAACATGTATAATTACTTCTGTAATTTTTTTAGTTATTTGAAAGTGAAAACATCTAAATTAACATCCTATAGAGTTCCATCTAAAGCTTTGATCTTTTCTCCGAACATTTCCAGAAGCTCCATTTTTTATCAACCTTGTGCTCTGGTTAAATCCCCTAAGAGATATCCACAGTGACAGGAGCCTGCTCGAATGTTATACATCCAAAGCCCTTTGCTCCTGTAAGAATAAGAATATTCCATCCACATGGTGAAGAAAGAATGATAAGTTCAGAAAATTTCCTTGCTTCTAGGCCTTCAAGACAATTATTAACATCATGCTTCCCACATCAAATTTGAAAAAAAAATACTTTCCCTGGTTGCATAGATATCCAAGGTGCTGTTCCAAATAAGAGATTTAGTGAGAGCTCAACAGCACTTGATAGGAAAGTGCTTTCCAACTTCCAAGTTGTCATGTCCAAAAAAGAATCGCTCCGACCAGCAAAAATAAACCGGGAAAAGGTTCAGACAGCTTATTATGTCACTGCTACCAGAAAGCCATCCAAATATATTTCAAAGATGAATTACAAAATCACCCCCTGATGTAATGAAATCGCTGAAGTCCCGCATTTTTTTTCAAAACCTAGTTATTTTGAATAAGGAGCAGTGATGCTAAAAATAACCAGGGTATCATGAAAAGGAGGAAAACAAAATAACAATCATAATGACAGCATGAAATGCTTCATGTATGTAGATAAACAGACTCACCTCCAATTTAGCTTTGAAAAGGTCCAATGCAGGTCCTTCCATTTCACCAATATCTAAAAGTTCAGAGGCTTGTATATTTGATTCACCTACTTTGTGTCGGCAATATCGAATACTTGGTTCTAGCTCTTCAACTCGCTCGCGACAAAGAACCTGATTCTCCAGATCTCCATATTTCCCAAGTTCCTCATAAACAGCCCTATAAGATTAATGGTACTAGTGGCCAATTATATAGTTAACAAGTTGAAAATAATAACTCCACCTAACGCCAAATATTTTTTATAGCCTGGATGCAAATTCTAAATAAAGTAACAAACAATTGTGAAAGGTGAGATCCTATCTGGATGAAATCAACCAAAAGAGAAAAAAAAAACCAAAGGGGAAAAATATTTAAACAACATAAAAAATAAATTCCACAAAGGAAATTATGATCTTGGAGAGAAGCAATTATTTATTTATTTTTTTGATGAATAATGAAGGATATAATATATATGGAGCAAAGATAATAATTAATAAAAGCAGGTCAGTAAGGCCCATGAGGAATGGGAACTCTAAGCACTAATGTTACCATCAAACTCATCTAGTCTACAATAGTTCTTTGATTCCTAATTTAAAGGATTAAGAAAATCAAAGGAACTACAGACAGTGACATTTCAAGGGATTAGAGGAAATATTAGTTTACTGTAATCCAACCATCTTTCAAGAGATGCTCTCTCATTCATCCCACAACTGAAAAAAGCAAAATATTGATGAGAGCTTCACCAGAAGCCCAAGAAATCTAATTTTTGAGAGACCAAAAGCAAAATAGAGCAAAGGCCTTCATTGCATTAACAGGAATAGAGAGTGTAAGATGCTAGGACCTAATAATGTCATTATGAATCATCAATTATCATTGATTCATTATATCGAGGGATGTGAAAGCATCAAATATCATTAGACAGATGGGGGATGAAGAGGCCACTTAATATTAGCTCATTGTCTCAAAAAAAATAGATGATCCTGACAATTCCTTCCTGAGTATAGATTTTATCCAACTTGTAATCATTTGCTTTTGAATTTTTTCTGAGCTAAGGCTTCTAATACTCCACCTCAGAACCAAGAAAAAAAGCATTTTACAATAAAAAGAAATCCTCATTACAACCAACAAAAAATAATGGAACATTATAAAGAACAAGAATCACCTGGCACTCTTGAAATTCTTCAATGCAGTGTCCCAATTCTGATCTTGTTCAAATAGCAAAGTCCCTTTCATATAAGAAGCATAGGCCTATGCATAGGAAGATTAAATTTCAATACCCCAAAAAAAATTAGAAACAAAAAATACTCAGAAGTTAAACTTGCTTCCAGAAAGGAATGAACAGTTCTGTCACTCTTTGTCAACATCAAAAGAGCAGTGTTGATAAAATCCTTCTGCTAAGCATGGGTGTCAAACAACAAATCATATAAACATTTAGAGACCCATTACGAAGTTAAACTTGCTTCCAGAAACGGAATGAACAGTTCTGTCAGCCTTTCTCAACATTTAGAGACCCATTACATCACAGCAGACAGCTTCAAATGAAGTTTATACTGGTAAAAGAATAATATATAGAATGTCATATAAATTTCCTTTTTCATTTTTTTCATGTGCACAAAACTTAATATTTGCATACAGAAAACTGTAGTTTTTTTTTCTCTCTTTTTTCCAATGACTAACCATCATTACAAATTTTTTTGATGGATCATAGGCCATAGCTACAGAAAACTGTAGTTATGACCCATTAGTGATGGCTCAATGTGTTTATCCACAAGCGATGCTCGAGACCACCAACAAAAACCCCCCCGGCGTGCCAACCACATATACAGCAATTGAAAACTGTGAAATTAACTGCTTCCTAATTCTTTTGAAGGTCAACAAACAAAGACAAGAGAAGAAAAAAAAAAGGAAAGGCACAAAAGCAACATGAGGGTTGGACTAATATGATTTTTATCTTCAAAATTTGTATAATATCCCAGATCCACAAGAGGGAGAAAATAAAATTAAGCAAGATTGAAAGTATCTCCCATACCAGGTCAACATGAAATTTGAAACTTTTTTTACGAATATCTGTAATGAATCATGGTCTTTTATTTATTTATTTATTTTTGATAAGTAATGATATATACTAATATGAAAAATAAGTACACGATAGATACAAGTGTATATGATGATCACGCTCTCACCTTCCCCCAAGAGGCAACAAAAGCCTCACAAAAATCCAAAAATTACACAAACAGAAACTAGGAGATTATAAACACATCCCCTCCCATATGAATATCCACAAACTCATCGGAAACTGGGCCTGAATATGTATCTAATCTGGACGCCCCATACTTGGCCAAATGATCTGCAATAACATTAGCCTCCCAGGGCACATGACTGAATGAGACGTTCAGTTCATATGCCAAGGTTCTAGCTCTGCTGATGAGAAGTGAGAACCTCCACGAACCACATTGGAAAATATATGGCTGATGCAGAACTTCATATATATCTTTTAAGTTCCCTCAAAATATTCTACACAAACACACTATCAACCAAAAAAAATAGTAAATCAACCATAACATATTCTCGTTCACTGAAAAAATACGAGAGTTAAAAAAACCAAAGTTCCACTACTCTACACATATAGATGACCAAAGTCTCTCAAATTGTGAACCACCCACAAAACAATTTTTCATTCACTGAAAAGGACACGATTTAGAAATCCAAAGTTCCTTTACTCCACACATATAAATGAACAGTCTCTCAAACAGCATCTCCTCTATCAATGTCCCTCCCAACATCTCTTCTTTTGTCACTCCCTGTTGGAAAGCAAATCAACTAATTCATTAGTAATCAGGTAGAGAACTGCTGGCTGCTGTCCACTCCAACCATGAAAGTACTGTAATACTGTTTAGTCATCTAACACTACCAAAACCAAAAATCTCAAGGATCTAGCCTCCTACAGAAACTACACTCCCATAAACACAGCACAAACCTCTACCTTGATAGCAAGACTTCTTTTTTATGAATAATGAAGTGTATAAAATCACGAGGAAAAGAATGCACATAAGTGATATGGATAAGTAGGGTGAATCCACAAACCTACACCAAACCCAAGGCACAAAAAAGGCCAAGTGGACCCCACACCCTAGAGATCTATTTACATTAGTGAGATCCAACTAGATTAACCCATACAAAGCCCCAAAGCCCTACTTCCCACATAACTCCACAAAGTCCCCAGATGGAGTCCCAATGAATAATAAATCCCTAGCTATCCCATGCCTAGATAACCGATATGCAATGACGTTAGCCTCTCTATGTACGTGATTGAATGAGACATTCAACTCACGTGCCAAAACTCTAGCTCTGCTAATGAGATGAGAGAACCTACAAGACCTGATATTGCCTATGGTCATCCACCTAAAGATGGTGCCTGCATCTCCCATGACCACTATATCCCTTACCTCATTGATGCTAACTAGAAGGGCAAAAAGCTCCACCTGAATGGAATCCCCTACACCTACTAGACCACTAAATATATTGGAAATGACCCCTCGATAATCACAAAACACTCCTTCAATACAAGAAGGACCTAGATTGCCCAATGAGCTTCCGTCAACATTGACCTTCAAAGCACCCTATAAGGGCGCCCTCCATCTAGCCATCATAACCAGCTGAAGATTATCCCTGACCCAATAGATATCCAAAAAGTGCATTAAATGATCCCTTGAGGTCCTTAAACAGTCCAATCCTTCAGTGGGGAAGGCTGCCAACAGAGCAGCCATCAATGTTTAGCTTGATCACTCACATTGGAGGGAGGTTACCAAGTTACACAAGTCCTTGTAAAGACTGAAATCCACTGTCTAATAATATCTAAAGCAGAAACAGCTTTGTACTGCACAAGCATACACCACAACCAACCACAGATGTGATGGAATCAGTAGTGGCAAAATTCAAGGATCCTTAACGGTTCTTGTATTTCTCTTCCCCTGTTTAGGCTAAATAATAGCATGAAATAAAATACCTAGAGAAAATTTTCGCTCACCTCAACCCTCAACGGGCCTGTGAATCTCCACTAAGGTAGTAGCTAATAAATCCCATGTGGCGTTATCAACATCACCCCCATCAACTGTATGAAGAACCATTTACCATAAGCTGCTATACAATTAATAACTAAATGATCCAGACTCACCCCGACTCAAATAGATGATGAATGCCTACAGAGAAACGGTTACGCATGCTTCCTCCGAAGCAAGTCTTTGCTACATACTATCAATGCCTCTAGAGAGAAGAAATCAAAATCCAAGGCAATTTGTTTAAATCATTAAAGCAGTTGGATTAATCTTTTCCTAATAACCTTTTTGGATTTAGTTTAGCTGTTTTTTGCCCCTTCTTTGATAAAAGTTAGTGGTTCATTAAAAGGGGATCATATCCAACAGCTGATGCAAAGAGCAACACAAATAACCAAAAGAAATGTGTATACTCAACCATTCTTTGAGTATTTTTTCTGTTAATAACAATTTTACAATTTTCAAAATTCTAACTCCGAAATAGACACTGGCTGCCTCAGCATAAATTTTGTCAGTTCAGAATATTGTCACATGACTGTTGTTGCTATGGTAACTTGTATGCACGTATATATGATATATTTTTATACAATAACATCAGAAAGCATAATTACAATGACTGTCTCGTAAGTGAAATCCTAAATCATAAATTCCATTATCTTCTAATTTTTCTGTACATTACAGAAAACATCACGAGTAGTGAAATTTCCCTCAAAATTGAAATTCAACACCATGCCGCAAGAGCCAGAAGGGAGGAAAGAAAAACAAGATCAGCAAAAGAAATGAAACTGTACTACATTCTTACTTGCAAACTAAAAGGCAGAACTGATATCTGGAAAAATAAATAAATAAATAAGCAAAACAGGCACAACTTTGAAACCATGAAGACACACCTCCGCTTCTAAAGATGTTCTAGAATCTCCCTTGACAGCACACAACTGCGAAAAAAGTGTAGCCCATTTTACTGCCTTCCTCAACCTCCCAATAAGGTAGATCCTTTGCCGTGCATTTGGCCCATCTGGTAACTGCCTTTTCTCCATGGCATGGCTCCAAGCTCTTTCAGCTGTATAGAGAACAAGATGGAGGAACCTATTTGATCGCAAAAAAATATAATCCAGAAAGAGTAATAGTTTAGAAAGTAGCATTATGCAATACACTCAAAAGCCATAAGAAACATCATATCACCTATGCCTTTATGCATCAAATATAGTGGTGTTTATATAGGCTTTTGAAAAGCCGCTATTTGAAGCCAAAAAGTTAATTTTATAAGTTGCTATTTTGTAATTACGTTTTCACTTTTATAACTGAAACTCGGTTTGGTAAACCATCAATAGAAAATAGATTTTTTTATTGAAAAACAGAAAAGTATATATAGTAGCATACAAAATGCCTTTTGCTATAAAGCATTAGTGGTGTGGTTGTGATCATGATCTTACTACTAGGTGTAGTGGCTGTTGGGTGATGGTTGTATGGCGTTGGTAATGGTTGTAGTGGTGGTTGGATGGTCGTGGTGGTGGTGGTAAACACAATGGTATTATAGTGGTGGCGGCGGTGGTCGGAACAATTATCTTTTTAAAGGATCCATACTCATGTTTGATTTTGCTTCCAAAAGCATTTTTTATTTTGCTTTTTGAAAAAATCTAAAAACAAATTTTTTTAACCTTAAAAATTGTTTAACCAAGCAAAAAAGTTTTTAAATCTAAAAATTTTTTTAATTTTGCTTTTTAAAAAGTTTTTTATTTTTTATTTTTAAAGCAAAAAAGTTGCTTCCGGAAGTCTATCCAAACACCAATTATATCTTTATGGGTGAAAGACCAGTTAATTACAAAATTATACTCTTCATTAGTCGACATGCTATTTGCTGTACAACTATACATTAAAACCCAAAAATTAGCACTCAAATTTAACAGATTAACTTTTTTTTTTGATAAGTTAATGCAATAAGCTATGAAAAGTATAGAACACAAATCCTACCAAAAGCTTAAGTTGATAATAGGGGTGACCTTAATATATTTAATTATATTCATAACACTCCCCCTCATGTGTGGGCTGCACTCAAACCCATTTTAGGGAGGCCCTACAAGTGGAATATGTTTTAAATAGTTGGAGTGGAGGTTTGAACCCAAGACCTTGGCATTAGCTAATGCTATGATACCATATAGAACACCAATCATACCAATAGCTTAAGCTGGTAATAGGGGTATATATTTAATTATATTCCTAAAAAAAGCAATAGAAGCTAAAAATTCAATTACCATTGAATAGAACTTCGTAAACAAGTCCCACTCAAAAGGCTCAAGCATTAAAATTTACAATGAAAAATGAACTACTAAAGCAAGTCCTAATGTCATTATTACAAGGATAAAGGAAAATGAGCATACCTATCACCAACAGTATCAACAAAGGCTGGATTATTCCCATCTTCTAGAGGTCATAGGCAGGGAGATCCATTATCTTCTTTTCTTTTCTCTCTTGCCCGGGATGTGTTGACTTGGCTTATTGAGATTGCATGTGAAAAAGAGTGGGTCAAGGGGTTCAAGATTGATGAGCGATCGGAAGCAATGAAGGTGTCTCATCTCCAACTTGAAGATGGCACCATCCCTTTCATAGATGCTTCTAATGAGCAGATCCACTAGGTGAGATGTACATTGAATTCTTTTGAGTTAGCGTTGGGTTTGAGGGTGGTGAATTGGAAAAAAAGTTCAATCACTGGCATCAATGTACTAGATAAAGTGTTCAGAGTTTTTGCTACATCTCTTGGGTGTCAAATGGGTTAGTGGCCTATGTCCTATTTTCAACTTCCTTTAGGTGGACTGCCAAGACGGTTGGCTTCTTTTTTTATCGGTAATAATAATATGTTAGAATAGAAGATTAAAAAAAGAGAGTACAAGGTACACAAACAGTGTACCACCAAACACCACAAAAACAACCCCCAAAGAGAGAACAGAGGTAAAAAATACAGACTAAGCTCCCAACACCTCTGAGAATAAATCACAAGACAAGAACTCATCCAAACAAGACGGTTGGCCTCTGAAGTCCAGAAGAGATTGGCATGGTGGAAAAGGAATTATCTTTGGGGTGTATAATTACTCTCATTAAAGCAATCTTGGCAAATCTTCCCATCTAGTACATGTCTTTGTTTAGGATGCCATCTACGGTGGCCAAAGCAACAGAGAAAATAAAAAAGAGATTTTCTATGGGAGGGGGTGCTTATAAGAGGGATCATCTAGTTAGTTGGGCAGTGGTGTGCAGATCTAGGCTTAGACGTTGGACACCTACTGGTCTTACTAGCTAAATGGTTATGACACTTTGGCATTGAAAGGACGAATTTTTGGCACAAGATCATTAGCTGCAAGCATGATGTGGCTGGAAATGGATAAAATGTGGATATGAGAAACAAGCCCACTAGGACTAACCCATGGAAGTAGTGGTGACATTGGCCCCATCTTTCCATTATCAACAAAGCAATCACATGCAATAATCATGCAACAGATTTTCTTTCATCTCAATGATCTGGACATTTCCAAATTTGGAGTGCTCAACATGGTTTACAAATTCGCTGGCATGCCACCAAAATTTCGGCTCCGCAGTTGGGGAGACATGAAATGGGGTGAGTAGGGGTGCAAAATTAGGTGAAATAAGGCACGTGCCTCATTAATGCCATGAAATAGCCACCAAGATTATTCCCCACTTTTTTTTAAGTGAAAGGAGGCACATGCCTCATTAATGTCACAAAATAGCCAGAAAAGTGAAATGAACAAAAAAATGGGGTTTTCTAGACTTTTGGGAAATTTCGCCCCAAATCTATCAAGAAATGTTGGTCTCGGATAGAAATTTCTTTTATTTGTCCATCTTATTTTATTGATTTCTTATTTTTCTTCTGATTCATTATCAGAGGATTTATTAATTGTAATAATTTCCTTTTGTTCTTTAGTTTTTATTGGTCTTGGAGTTTTTGGGGTTTTTGGTGATTGTGTATCAGGTACATATAAAAGATATTTTAATCTATTATCTACTTCTCTAATAAAACCTTCATTATCTAATTGTTTTGTTAATGGGAGAAATTTCACCCAAATTGAGTGAAATTTCGTTTCATGCTGCCCAAAAAATAAATTTTTTTAAAAAAAACTGTGTTTCTCCTATTTTACCAATGTGCCGCTAAAAATACCAGAAACATAATCTGGGGATTTTTACCATGCAAAATGCATGCTATGAGGTCCTGGAGCGAAAGTCGAAACGGAAACACTGATTGATATGAGTGTCATAATTTTTTTTTTTGAAAAACCAGAAAATAATTTTTTCAATTTTTTGTATGAAAAGTAATTAAAAATTAGATTGAAGGGTTTTGCTAAGTTGGACAAGCCAAACGGTCAATTGAATTAGAGATTGCCGGGGTAGCTGCTAATACGGGCGTCAATATTGATGCAATGATTGAGGAGGTCAGACTTGAGGTTAGCTTAGATTCTTTCAATAGAGAGATCAGTATTGCTCATTTGAGTCTAAGCGATAGCGACAACACGATTCTAATATTTCCAATATTGTGGACACTATGGAAGAGAGGAATAGAAGAATCTTTGACAACAAAACAAGATCTATCCAAGGCATATTTGATTCTGCTCTAAGATGTATATTGTTTTGGTCATCTTCCAAGGAATCTTTACAAGATCTGAACTTTCAGGAAATAGTGTCATGCAAGGATTTTATGATGCTGTAGAAGCTATCTCTCTTCTTTTCTTTTCATTTTTGCTGTACACTTTTGGTGTACATGTTCTCTATTTCTACTATTAATATAATTTCTATTATTACCGATAAAAAAAACAACACGATTCTAATATTGTTGACCATGGTGGTGATAGTTGCAATGAGGATGATGATGGCGGTGGTTCTGATGATGATGGCGAGGATGGTGGTGGTGATAATGATGACGATGCTGGTGATCAAGATGGTGTGGTGATGATGATGATGCACAAGGAGGGGTGGGAGAGAGGTAAGGGAAGGAGGAAGGGGAGGGTCATTATACATGCCTTTTATGTGGTTACCAGAGAGTTCCAAGTTGATCGTGCCACCCAGGATACAAACCATGTTGGTTGGCAAAGGATGGAGCCCTCAGAGAAACACTTCTCAAGAATCTCAATCGAGTCCCAGTATTCGTATCCAAATTTTGGACACTTCTCAAGAATCTCAATCGAGTCCCCATATCCTAATTTTAGGAGTCAAGAGAATCAGACTCCTAGACATATACCCACACCCAACCCTCGTAACCCAAGTCTATGTGACATTAACTCATATAAGAAACAAAAATTTCGATCCTGTATGGTTTGTCAAGACACACACACATATGCATAAAGTATGTAAACATACATACACATATTAATCTGTGTATGCATTTGCAATAATAATTATTGTTGATTAATTATATATTCTCATATGACAGTATTTCGTGTATAAAAAACTTAAGTGCATTCTACGCTCTCGTTTATTTGTGTATGCATGCCTGGAAATGTGCCAGTTACTTGAGCTCCCACCTTAAGTATTACTGTATTAGTTCTTCCTATAAGAATCATAGTTTTGTTCAAAATAACTTTTAAAAAAAAGGATCATTTTCATCCGAGGGACTAATGGATCCATGCAAAAATTCAAAAACAAATGCAAAGTTAATAGTAGCACGAGTTCTAAAAAAGCCTTTTATTGGGTGAGCATGTTATCATTCAAAATTATAACAGTCAAAGGCTTGAGCAACACTACATACCTTACTTCTGTAACGTTAGACTCGGTTATTGTCCTTCGTACATATTTACCACGACCATGTGTAAATTTCAATGATTTATATAACCTCCTTAGTCGTGCTGTGCAGTATCTCCTGAAAAATAAAGGAATAAACAGGGAATTAAATCCTACAATTATATATAACCTATAAGCTTCAATGCAAACCCTAAAATAAATAATGCAGCAAAGTAAGCTAAAACGTAGCTTTCATCCCATTAAAAGGAGGAAAAAAAAAACTAAAAAGGATACCGATATCGAGTATAATCTCCATGCCGTAATCCATGTTGCATTTGAGCAGATTTTAAAAGCTGTAAAACTGTAAAGGAGTAAGAGCTCAATTGAACCACTAATTGGAAAAAAAACAAACAAACACAAATATAGGGAGATAAGAATTCAAGGAAAAAAAAACCATTCATTGAGAACTTTGGATTGTTCTGATCGAAAATTCGTGATTTCTGTTCGTCAATCTCCATAGCCAACGACTCGTTTTCCTTCGCCATGAATCCTTCACATTGATGGAAGGGGGAAAATCGATCATTGATGAGATAGACAGAATGGGAGAGGAGAAGGAGACGGGAGCGACGGTTACCTGATCGTTCGTCCAATCGTCCCCCTCCTCTGCTTCTCGGGTTCTGACGATCTCTTCTCGGCTTTTTCTGGAACGAAGTGAAGTTACTCGTTCATAAAACAACGGCTTGTTTCATAATATAAGCCCTTCACTTATAACATACTAGAGATTGGCGATATACCTTGACGAATCCACCAAATACGAAAACGAAAGAATAGAACCAGATAATCAAACACAATGTAACCCTGGAATGTGGATTTCTTTGCTGTTCGGTTATCTTGGCCTCTGTCGTGCTTTTTTCCTATAATAATAATTTCGAGGAAGAGGAATGAGCACTAGGTATCGAGGAGTTAAAGTCAAGAAAATTACATAAATACCATCAAAAATATATCTGTATTTACATCTATACCGATATTAGAGGTGTAAATAAGACGGGTTGAGTTAGATTACGAGAGTTTGGGGTCAACCCAATCTAGGATTTATTAGCCCAAACTCGTCATTGACCCGCCCTAACCCAAACTCACTAAACCTAAACCCAACCCAAACATTATTGTTTGAGTTTGAGTTGGGTTCAGGTTAGCTCAAACAAAATGTAAGATTTTAAATTTTTTTACAATTTCTATTATCATTACAAAATGTTGAAATATCATTCATTAATTCGTCTATCAGTATGATTTTATGTTTGTTTGTTATAAATGCAAATATTACAAATTCCTCTTGATTTGTCCCTTGAATTTGGGAAAAACACACTTAATTAATTTATTTCTTTAAAAAATTTAAAATATAATATTAGCTCACTATATTTGTGGTTTTGCACAATCTTTCTTGTAGAGTATGTGCTCCCAAATATCACATTCATTGTAACATATATGTATATATATGTGAGTATAAAATTATTTATTTGACAAAAATTCATAAACTTATTATCACATATTAATAATTTATGTTTAATAATTGATTGCATAAATACAATGACAATATAAAAGGAAAAGAAAGCGATGATATATATATATACAAATAAATATTCACTTATATATATATATATATTTGGTGGAGTTTTTATACATATATCTATATGAGAGCGTGTACATAAAGTCAACATTAACTTCAGGCTTTTTGAGCTTTTCGAGTTGTATAGCTTGAACCCAAACTCAACTTCGGGCTTGAAATGAGACCCAACCCAAACCCAAACCCAAACTCAATGTTCACTTCAAGCTCTTATTCGGGTTGGGTTGGACAGTCTAGGCTAGATTTACAGCTTTACTGATATATAAAGCAAGGAGCGAAGATTCAAGCCTGACATTTTATGCCCAAAAACGCTTTTAAGCTTTTCTTCATATTACTGATTTGTTATGTCACGTCAGTCGTCAGCATAAATAAACAAATAGAATAGCATGTGATTTGGACTCTCACTTTTAGTGCAAAGTGTTTTTTAAGTGGACCCCGCAAAAAAATTTACAAGTTTCTGTTTTGTAATTTGCTGCGTGCATAGCATATGCAATCCCCTAGTGGCAGAAAAACGATTTGTCGCTTTTCAAAAGCAAAATTTTCTATTTTTATAAAACCATGTTATTTCATAATCGTTTTTTCAAAAACGTTTTGAAAATCTTGCATAGAAAAACAAATTTTCAAGTTTTATGTTTTCAAAAACCAAAAATTGTTTGCAAAAACATAAAACAATCTCTTTATTATTTGAATTTTTAAAATTTTCTTATTTAAAATAGAAAATTGATTAGGGATAAAATAGTCAAATTATATTTTATTTGGGGTATCTACAGAATAAGAGTATGCAAGAATAAATCATTTCAGAAACCCCATGAGGGGCATCTTTAGTTGTCATAAAGTATGAGGGAGGTAACCACAGGAGTGGTGCCCCAATGGTCTTGTGGGTTTGCGGAGGAGTTTGGAGGGTCGGAGGGAGGTCCAAGGATCAAATCCCCTTGCGTGCAAGGGTTAGTCCCAAGGATTGGACCCCCAGCCCCCGCTTACAAGATTCACCGCACTCTTGTGGTGCTATGGTGAAAGTCCAATTCTTCTGACTAAGGTGGAGTTGATCTGTAGCTATGGCTTAATTCGAACATTCCGCAACGAGGAGGAAGCCACTATGGTCATGCCTAGGGGGGTTGGCTACACTGGTAGCCCCCCTTCCTCCCTTTTGCCTTATAAAATAATAATAATAATCTATACTTTATATTATGAGAAGAGGCCCCTTGGAAAGTGTGCCTAACAAAATATGCAGCTTTTCGAAACAGCCCTTACACACTATTGGAAAGATTTATTAATAAAATTGTAGAATGGTCAAAACTGTTTTTAATATTCAAAAAACTAATTATTAGTTTTGCAATTGTTCCCTCCAACATGATCTCCCTCTATCCCTTCTTACACAGGTGCAATACTACACGTGCACCCCTTCTAGTAATAATAACATAAGCAAGGTAAGCGTAATTGACTCCATAACAAATTGTGATCACAGAAGGTTTTTAAAGAGTTATTTTTGGGTGGTAAACATCTATTTGAACATTAAATAACTCTTGTTTTCAACTCTTTAAAAAAGTATCACTAATTTTTAATTACAAAAATTTGGGTGACTAAATATAAATGATTTTTGAAAAGTATCGCTTAAAACCTATTTCTCATGAAAAAAAGAGTATAGAAGTTTAAGATAATTATATGGGAATATTATAGAGATGAAGCCACTACACACGCGACGATGTGCAGTGCATGTACAACAAGAGAAGCTGCTATGGGGCCCACCAAAGTGAATTTTTGGTGGGCCCCACATCACTGTCTTGTTGTATCTATGCTGCACATGATGTGCGCTATAGACTATCATCACTTAGATGTAGCAGGTAAATTTGAGTGCACAAGAACAAGTCAAATGTTATAAAAGGTTTTTTAGTATTTGAAGTGCATTTCAGAAATAACTCTATAAACCATTTCCAAGGAACTAAGCGAGAAAATAGGTTTTTAGTGATACTTTTTCAACATAATTCAGATTTAGTGGTCCAATTCTTTAAAATTGAAAATTAGTAATGCTTTTTTAAAATAATTAAGAATCAGTGTTATTTTGCTATTCATTGAGAATTTCTTCTCACAATGCCATCAAAAGACTTTGAAAACCTTTTCACTCCTTTAGATACAAGTGAGGTTTACAAGTCTTTTTGAGGATATTTTTTTGAAGAAATTCTTCATGAATAGTAAAATGACACTGAATCCTAATTATTTGAAAAAAGTATCACTAATTCTTAATTTTAAATAATTGGTTATTGATTCTGAATTATTTTGAAAAAGTATCACTAAAAACCAATTTCCTAGGAAAGGGACATATGTATAAAAAGATTTTTACCAAAAAAAAATGTATAAACGATTAACATACTTGAATATTATGAGGATGAAGGAGGTGAAAAGCATGAGAAAAGGTGAATCGTTAAAAGATAAACGTTGGGGCTATTATGGGGAGGAAGTAGGCTAATAGGAGTGTAGAACAGGTGAACTATCTCTCTTTATAAAACGAAGGATATCCTAACAATTCGTTTATGCCATTTTCTTATAATATACTAGCAATTACTAGATTAATTTACAGGTTTTTTTTATTTGTACTTTTTTTAACAACTTATTTTCACCTATTATGTGGATTCTTGAGATTATTGTATCAATTTTTATATAACTTCTAATGGATTTCTATATTTTTTAAAGTTTGGAGGTCTTTTTATTTAAGGAAATTATTTAGGGCTTCTATGTGCTTGGTATTTTCAAAACAGTATTTATAAATTTTTAAATATGGACCTAATTCGAAGTAATGAGTTTTAAAGATTTACCTTTTTAGGTATTGCTAAAATAAAAGTCCTATCATAATAAAATGGGATTTAATTTTTTTTCCTTTTTGTTTATTGAAGATTTCTTTCTATTTACCTAGAACTCTAATTAGACAAATAATTTTTGCTGTAATAATGAATAATATTTTATTTCTCATTAACTTTTAAAAATCAAAAGAGTTTTATATTATCACAACAATCATAATTATTTATGGTAATGTAACATAAATTATTAGTTGATTCATAGCTCTTTATTATCGTGTTATAATAATTACCATGTTAATTAACATCATTTTGCAAGAGAATTTAAAAAAAAAAAGTAGATATTTTGTCCTAGTAGATGTATTTTTGTCATTTCAACGCTAGGGGAGGCACGTGTATTACTATACATATACATATGTAATTATGTCGGAGCCTTTAGGTCAATAGGTTTTTTTTACGAGATACTAGTAGGGTGCACGTGCATAACTGCACATAGGGCAAGGAACAGTTGCAATTGTCTACAATTAAAACCTAATGAGTGGAAGGACAGGTGGTTTTGGTGGTTATATATATGTTGGGATTGTTTTGTTCGTGGAGGGAAAAGTTTAGGAAAAAAAAAGAGAGGACTAGAATCAAAAAATATTCTCTCCTTTCTCTTTACTAACAGTATACATAAAATGTATTTGATAAGATAAGAATGTTTGTATGGGTAGTTAGGAGTTATTTATTTAACAATAGTGTAGAAATAGATTTTAAGATGAGCAGAATCTCTTGCGACCACCTACATAAGGTCTATGAACCTTAGACTTACCCGGACCATATGGGTTGCAAGGTCTTGCATGAGCCCTCTAGGATTAGTCGGTTGAGCATAAACGGGCCCGGATACCCGTGTTTCAGAAAAAAAGATATATATTTTAATGAGGTACAACAAAGTATTCAAGAGGAACCAAATCAACAGAAAATCACATAACCTTCCTTCGAAATCTTGTACCGGTCACGCGTGATCCATTTGACGACGTTGGTACCGTAATCATGGGATTTGCATGCTTCGAAGGCGAGTTGCACCAAAATGCGTTGCTTTTCAAGTAGGTGCATTTTCGGATAGGCGAACTTTTGATCCATTTGAAGAAGTGTAATTTCATTTTACTGAAAGAGGCAAAAAGGCATGCAAGCACAATGATCCAATAACTCATAGGAGCAAGAGTTCTATTACATCCAAGTCTTGCAGTCCCTTTAATTCAAAGAATCGGCACCCCAGGTTCCCTACCAAGAGCAGAGAAAGAAAAGAAAAAGGAAAACAGACCCTGCTATCACGGGGAACTCCACGCTCATTGCAATTACCGTTGTTCCTGAAAATACAAGAATTACAGACACCCATATCATTGAGAAGGAATTTCCTTCATTTCTTGTTTTTCTCTATCCAAGGAATATAAGGCAGACTCATATCTTGGAACCGACAAGTAAAACCTGTCCGATGCCGTTGGAGCAAGTTGAAGCCGTCTAATTGCTTTCTCACTTCCCCCCTTCTAGATACAATAGCAAAAATTCATAAGGTGTCAAATTCATCCTTCTTGGGTTCCTGGAAGGCAACCAACAGTCAAGGGAAAGTTCACGGATTCTCTGAGAAAGTACGTAGTTATGATTTCAACAGATATCAATGCAAGTACATGAAATAAGAACTAACATTACCTGTATAACAATTTGTGAACCTAGCCATGGGCAGAACCACATATATACTAGCACACACTATGATATGATTTCAAGTTAGAGTTTCAACCAATTAATACACAACAATAAACTCTAGGAGGCATAAGTGTTATTTTAGGTGGATCTGATGGAATTTATTTGAATCAAGTGGAGGTTTACATCCTTCTAAAGTCAGGGCAACTGCTCCATGGACTTGGTTGGAGTGCAGTTATGATAAACCCAGTATGAATGCATAACTTGCATTCTATGGTACATGGACACTTTACATAACACTGAAGTACTCGTGTCAACATGACATGGCATGAGTACTTGCAAGTAATGAATCAATAAAGTAAAAAAGTTCTTATAAAAAGAGATTAGATATTCTCAAAATCAAATATTGAAAGCAATGCATAAAAAAGAACGATATGGACCAAAAAAACAAAAAAAGAAAGAAACAGAAACAAGAAAAGAACAAGCTTGGCTACTGATATGCCTTACTGACATTTATTTGGAGACTTTTAAACTGAATCCTAGTATCCATATAAAAAGTTTGGACAGTTCTCAACCAAGTCCCCGTATCCCAAGTGTATGGGTTTAGGTGGATCTGACTCATAGAAACATCTACACCTGACACTCGCACTTGAGTCCATGTAACATAGCTTGCCTAAGAGAGCTAAATTGTAATTTTGCACCTCTTGTAGATGCAAAAGCACGCCACAGATTTGTGGAAAACTTGATATTGCCCTTGGCATCAATGAAAAGTTGGCACTTGAAAAAAGAAACTAAGAAAAATCATTCAAATCACATGATTCAGTGGCAACTTATGGGAATCCAAATTGAAGACGAACCAAGTACACTAAGACACCAGCAACCAATCATTACCAAAAGGAAAGCCCCTTTGAGTAAGTAAACAGACATGCGATGAAGAGTGAGTAATACAGGAAACCAAAGAAGGATTACGGTGCAAATGAATCTCAAGGTATTAATTAGCGTGATCTTGCTAAATATGGAAAAAACGAGATCTGTTGGCTTCAATAAGAAAATAAGATCTCACTTGGTTAGATTAACAAAATCAGATTAAATGGATTTACTGATTATATTTCTTATGTTATTTTCTATTTGAACCCTCAATGGGTCTCTTTGCAATCACCTCAGCATTGCAATATCACAGTTACTTCAGGTTTACAGGGGTAAAAAAAATGCTGACATGGACTTTATGCTGATCCCCCTCTAGATGGATGGCCTTGATTGGATCACATTATCTCTCTACGACCGAGAAGACTAAATGTCACAGACAGAAGCCAAACCATGTCCTAGCAGAAAAACTTTTCTTTTATTTAATTAGGAATATCCAGACAAGAAAGAAAAGTTTTTATTCTATCCTTTATGCAGAAATTTAGAAGTTCATGCCAATCAACAGTCAATGAAGTTTTCTCTGATTCCACATGGAATCTGCAATCCTTTATATCTTCTTACATATCAAGTGCAGATCATATCAGATGAAAGTCATAGATTTATAGAAGATATAAAGCAGCAGATTGGCCGGCTAATTCTTTCCATACTGAAGACAACAGGAAAGCTTGTTTTGAGACTATCCAGACGGGTTGAAATGTGTAGTCAGCAATGTACTATTTTTTAATTTGTGCCTTACTGCAGTTTTCTACAATTTGGGATTTATAGAACTTTCTGTTACGCAGGATTTGGATAGTAGATTTGAATTTAAACTGCAGAGCTACCCAAATGTCCGTTACAGTTATTTTCTCCATGTAACCATGAAATTTAGTTCCCATTTAGGTTGATAACTTTAAAGGGAATCTCTAAACAAGTTATAGCTAGCAGAATCTTAGGAAGCAGCTTTTATAGCTGTCTGATTGTGAGCTGAACACAGTTAGGATTTGAATACCCATAAGCAAACTCAAGATATGTTTTTGACGGATTGGGATGGAGGATCAGGATCCACGTTGCTGACCATAGCTATCTGGGATAATGCATTTAGTTATTGATTGATATATATTGCGTCTAGATGATTTGTAACACTGCAGAAATCCCATTTTTGACTTTGACCAATCCATAAGAAAACCAACTGACCGAAGGTGTGTACAAAAACATAGTATACACACTAGGCATTTCCAAGTATAAAGAAGGGCCAAAACGATAGAACTTTATAGTGTACCTTTCTCATTGAGATCAACACATATCCGGATGGGTGTTTGAAGCTGTCTGGTTTCAGGTGGGGAGCAAGTGCTGCTCTGGCTTGACTGCTCATTTGGGGTCTGGATTCTCACCTGAGGGTTCAAGTACCTCTCGAAACCAGAAGACGGAAATTCCCCTACCTTTTGCTTGCTCTTAAATCTTTAGATTACAAAGAAGCAGGGAAAGAGAGAAAAATAAATTAGTAAATAAACATTTCTACATGAATATGAGTCTGTATTAGGAAAAGATTTTGTATGGAAAAAGGGGTTATATGAGATTTCATAACGAGCACCATGATCTGCTAACATACCTGTCTTTTCGCTTATCAATGTATCTGTCTTTTCGCTTCTCAAGGTATCGCTGCAATGATGCTTTTCTGCTTGGTGGGCACTCGAAGTCTGACAAACAACCAACAGTATGTTATAGTAATGGCCATCAAAGTTTAGTAAAGGATTGGTTATCCACCTATCAAGTAAGAATGTTATGCTTTTCTGTCACAAGACTTTGACCCTCATTCATATTATCATTTTGTGATGGTTTGTATAGAAATTTGCTAAGGTAGCAGTATTCCCAGATTAATTTTGGTTGCTTCAAGAGCAATTCATGCTTTTCTATCATACACTTGAAATTCTAATGCTTTAGAATCAACCAATGCTGCTCTCACAATGGTGCAGGCATGCAGCCCTTGCTAAATTATATAATGTGCTTTATTTTTAAATGATTCTCAAGTAACAGCTTCTTAGCACCAAACTTCAAATCTAAGGAATTGAATCCCAAGTTATTTTGTTTGGAATACTGCGAAATCACACGGGTATAAGATAAATTTGTTATTTATTTATTGTTGGGGGTGGGTGGGGAGGGAGGGTTGTGGATTTTACAATGTTCTGCACATGTTATCATAAAATATGGAAATGTATCACAAGATTCACAACATGAAAAATATATATCATAATATTTCACCAATACTTCATATGCACTACATAATTTCTTCTTTATGATTCAGACATATTGACCAATTTTGGAAGATTAACAAAACTTTCAACCAGGACACCTTGTAATTCCTTGAAACTCATTGAAAACATTTTTCTTTCATTCTTCCTTTTCTTTTTATTTTATTCCCAAATAACCCAGAAAGAACCTGGCAACTCCACTTCAAACCTGTGCTTGTTTTCTAAAAAGATTCATGGATATTTTTCATGTTCCTTCAACTCAAGGTAAATGTAGATTTGTTTCAAATTTTTGTTAATTACTTTGAAGTTGAGAGGGCATTCATGTAAATTAATTTTTGTGATGAATTGGCATATATTTCATGAAGGTTTTGTAATTAAAACTTAAAAGATTTTGAGAAAACCAAATTATGCATCACTGAAGGATGATGGCCATTCCTTGAATGAAAGTATCTATTTCAGTTACTTCTATTAATAAACAAAATATTTATCAAAAAATAATTCAAAGGATTTCAACTAATAGAATATTTTATGTAGAATGAAAGTATCTATTTCAGTTACTTTTATAAATAAACAAAATAAATATAAAAAAGAAGTTAAAGGATTTCAATTAATAGATATATTTTGTGTAAAATGTTTTATATTTACATAAAGAATGATAACCTATCTTTTTTATTTTTGGCACTCAGGGTATCCGGGCTCGCTTACACTCAACCGACTAATCCCTGAAGGCCCATGTAAGACCCTGCAACCCACATGGCCCGGGTAAGTTTAAGGCCCATAGAACTTATGTAGGTGGCTCCAGGAGATTGTGCCTAAGAAAGTTCAAACTTGAGACCTCAGAGGGAGCATACCTCTAGGCCCCAGGTATTGACCACAAGGCCAACCGCTGGGGTTGAGACAAATATATATATATAATGGTTTTTATTAACTAGAATAATGAATAATTAATATGAAAAATATAAAAATGCATTGGATAAATGGATTAGGGTTCTAATATTGAAAAGCAACATTTTGAAAGATAGAAAAAAAAAACATTCTTCTTTGTTATCATTAAATATAGTTAAATTAGGTGCTATTTTTGTACCTTAAAAAAAAAATAAGAAAAATCTTCCCTTTGTGTAATCAAAAGGTTTTGTCTTAATATTACAGAGAATCATGGGCGATGACAATGTTGAAGTGCAACTCAAGCAGAAAATAATGTGCATTCATGAAGATCATAATAAGTGATAACTGATAAAGCAAGATATTCTCTTGATTGATAGTATCACATTTACAAGATGAAAATTTCTCTCACTTGGTTGTTTGTATCATCTGATTGTTTTAATTTCTCCTTGTATTATCTCATTCTCATTAACCCTACTTAAATAACTTCATGCAACGGTATACTTCTAAACAAGTGTCTAATACAAAACCTACTCCTAGATGTTAAGAAAGAGAGAGAACCAAAATAATTGTTTTCAAAAAAATTCAAACATAATACGTGCATAGCATTAGGAAACTAATTTTTATTGATAAAATATTTTAAAAAAACATACCAAAAAAAAAACCAAAAGAAAATTTATTTCTCAACATATACTTTGTTTCTCGCATTCAATATCTATGGTGAGCTTGAGACGGAAAGAGGAAGTAGCTCAAGATGACAGGTAGAAGCCTGATATTAGTTGGTGGTATGTTCAACAGATTGGATGCACATATCTAATCAAGATGATGAGTCACATGATTGGATGGTTTTGTCATTCACATGTGACTTGTAATGTGTAAGGTTTATTTTATATTGGCTTCAATTCCGTGTCAAAAAGGTTGTATTAATGTTGTCAATGTATTTGGGATAGGTTATAGGTTGTGTGGTTCAAACGGGGTTTTGATCGGAGTCATATTGGTAAAGTTACATCCAACGTTCGATGAACGTTCGCCGGTCGTTCGACCGTTGAGGGTCCACAGAGAAACCAGAGAGCAGCGTTCACCTCACGTTCGTTGAACGTTCGACCGTTGGTGTTCCACAGAGAAACCAGAGAGCAGCGTTCGCCTCACGTTCGTTGAACGTTTGACCGTTGGTGTTCCACAGAGAAACCAGAGAGCAGCGTTCGCCTCACGTTCGCTGCACGTTCGACCGTTGGTGTTCACAGAGAATCCCGAGAGCAGCGTTCGCTGAATGTTCTCTGGTCGTTCGAACGAGAAGAGGAAAAATGAGTTTTTATATCGAACGTTCGAGCCACGTTCGCTAAGCGTTCGAACGTTCGTAAACAAACTTCTTTTTTAGAAATCCGATCTTTTCTGATTTCTTTCCTTTTTGTTCCCTTCCTTCTCCTAACCTATTTAAGGAGTGTCTAGCCTATTGTGAGGGTTACCCAATACGTTTTTGAGAACCCTAAAAACGTGTGCAAGAGAGAGAGATCTTCTTCCTCTTTCCTCTTCTTCTTTGAGCCATCAAAACCAGTCTTCTTCTTTCTTTTCTACCTTGGAGTTCCGGGTTGAAGAGTTTGCTCGTGGGAGTTCCTACGGTTGCTGAGCGAGTTCGTTCGGCACTTCACTAAGGAGATATTCAGAGTTCTGAATCATTGCAAGGATGCAAATTTGAAGAGTTCTTCAGATATTTACATTGTGAGTCAGAGTCATTGTTGGGTCGTCTGAACCACTATTGTAAGTCTTCTTCTTATAGTGATTTCCAGAGGTGGCACCTCGTAGCCCGGAGGGTTTTTCTCTTTGAGAGTTCTCTTAGAGTTTTCCCTTCGTCACCAAATTGCTTGTGTTGTCTCTTATTTATTTTGCAATTGTGTGTGATGAATTGATATTTGTTCAGACTTGTGCATGCCAATTAATTAAGAACTTGTTTTTAATTGATTGATTTTTTATTCCGCAATCGGTTTCACCTATTCACCCCCCTCTAGGTGATTTAGAGTCTAAACTGTGTTTTTCATAATGTATAATGTGCTGGTATCTGGTACGAAATCCTAGTTTATATGTTATTGGGAGTATGCTGAATACATATGCATTTATTTTGTGGCTACACAGTCTGGTATCATTGTTTTGAGTAATGCTTCGATTTGTTTCTGAATAATTCTACATCTGTTTCTCAAAATATTTCATTGAAAATATGCCCTCCTTTTCTTCAGTCTTTTCATCACTTTCCAGCCTTTAGATATCAAAATCCTGTGAAATTACCACATTCTGGGACATGTGATGTTTCCCGTGACATCAATATCATAAACCTCGTCTAAATATTTGGGACATCTTATGAAATGTAATTTATTCTAATAAAACACCTGCAAAGCTATTCAATATATATATATATCCAATGACAATTTTTTTTATTAAAATACACCCAATGAATTTGAGAATCAACAAATACAATCGTCAAAGTTCTTTTTCCTCACAATTTGCCTATGTTGTCTGAGGTGTTTTTTTATTCAGTAATAACAAATATGGAGGTCTTTGTCCACAATCAAAGTAATGACAAAGGAGACGAGATTTATGCAATCAAAAACTTCACTTAGGGTTTGGTTAATCTCATTCAAAGTGAAACGCCTTAAAATCCAGATAGTTTGACCAGGATCAACAATAACATACTGAACCAATCAGCAAGGTTCTCATTTTGACAATAAAATAGGGTATTAGGTTCAGCAATATTTTTTCCAAAGCTGATTTTACCAGTATCCATAATTCAAATAACCATACTCCTGTACTTGGAAAGAATCAAGAGATACCAACTACTTGTTTATTTCTAAAAAAAATAAGGACAAAATAGCAAAAGCCATTACCAGGATCAACTTCACCTGGCATATTGCCTTCTTTGCAATGCTGGGAACTTTCAGTCATTTTCACTGCAAAGTACTGATCACTGATAAATATAATCATCCCACATGAGATAGCATACAAGTGCTTTGATTGAACCATTAAGATGCAACAACAAAAAGGTCGGTTTCTTATGACAGTCCTCATGATCCATGGATAATATACCCATAAATCAGTATGTTGGCCCATGAGCAACTGAATCATTCTTGTTCAAAACCAACAAAAGCAAAGAAATTTTAAAGATAAGGGATGCATTCCTTTCCAAGCCTTACTTGTTTGATTTGTTGGAGAGACTAGAACATGAGTACGAGTAAGGCCTGGTCTGACACTAGGAAGCTGTAAGTGACATGGAAATGGCTGAAATACAGTGGTTCCACCAGATGGAGCAGCCTGACACGCATGGATTGAGCCCGATGCGAGTTGCATGATTGCCTGTGCCTGCAAATCCATCACTGGATTCAGGAAGGTCAATACGCTATGAGATCTATCTTGAGTACCATGATAAAGAGTCCTTAATACCTTATCAGTTGTTATGCCTTCATAGACATTTATCTTCCCACGGTAGAAAATCGTCATCTGGCCTACCAGCCCACTAGATGCATCAGTGGTTCTGTGGCATTTTACAAACTTCATTAGAACAGTATCAGAAGCCTGGAATCTATTGCTTGCATAGAAATGTCATCCATCTTGGAAAATCTATATCATGCATGTGAAAAGGTGCACGTGAGTCTGAGCCATCCAAGCATTCAGCCACAGTTTGTAATGATAGAAGCTGTAAAATTCATACTTTTTAACCAAACCAAACATCTGTTAGAGAGCAAAAATCCGGACAGTACGTATTAGGAAAAAAATGGTTGAGTTTGATAAGAATGAGTATTTATTCTTACAACATAACTTGAGGACCAAAATTGCTTTTTATGGGAAGCAATTAAGCAGCCGGTCACAGAACATGTCCGATATTTGACCCAGCTTGTGACCAAAACCCAGAAGCAATTTATCAGGTCATATTAACCCTTATTCCTTTCCGCTCCTTGCTCCCTCCCTCCCTCCCTGCCACTAATACTCCCTCCTTCCCTCGCTGCCGCTAATACACACCTCTTAGAAACTACACATAAGTCCAAGGGCAACAATATAGTCATATAGAAGCAATATTAAAAATAGAGTTTTGAGATTCATGTAAAACTTAGGGTCATTGGACATAATCTTGATTAATGTTACCAGAATCTGTAACACCAAGTTAGGTTCAAAAATATACTTGAAGGCATCCACAGGTGTGATGACACATACTCAAACCATAATTGAAGGGACAAATTACTTTTAAGCAAGGTATCACACAACAAATCCAATATCTTATCCCAGCTGTGGACAGTGCTCACTATCTACCTTCAAATCCTATTATGCCCTCTCTTTCAAAATTTGAACCCCCTGGATAAACTATACATCTGTTCAAGAATAGACATGTGGGCAGATAAAAAAATGCAAGTCAAAGAGCTTCAACTAAAGTTATATAAAATACAATATTGGTACAAATTTTGGGGTGTTGGCAAAAATTAGACAAATGTGTTTGGCATTTACGTAAGGAATCCAATAAAAGTAATATCCAGTTAAGTTTTTTAAGCTCTTCTAATATAAGGGTATTCATAATTTTGACTGAACATTGTCAAAAAACATTAAAGGGCCAAATTGCCCTTCATGGTAAGTCTTAGGTAGGTTAACAAGACAAGTCTGATATTTTTGCCTTAATTTTGGATAGTACCTGGTATCTGAATAATAAATGCTATAAAACCCTGCCTACCTCCAGCTAGAAAATTAGTACCTCATCTGCAAACTAAAAAATATGTTCTAGAGCAGCAATGGCTCCAAATCTTGGTTCATCAAACATAATGTATTTGGGATTCCAGAAACAAGAATCCTATAATATCATGTTAGGGTTATAAAAAAATTCTAGAAATAGAGTTCTCCCTGCATGGGATTATAAATCCTCAAATACAAATGAGGGATTAAAATGGTTAGACATCAACTCTGACCAGTTCTTATACAAATATGGTTGGTACCAGCTGGTCTAAACAATTTTCTTTAAAAGCACTACTTTGACCCCAAACACTGGTCTACTTCCAAAAATATTGTGCAACAAGGAGAAACTAACAAGATTCCCCTTTATAGCCTGTTATAATGGACAATATATGCATGGATGCAAACACAATATATTTCTTATATCATAACACACGCCTTGAAAAATCGTAATAATATATCTAGATTTATATCGACCAACCCACACCCACCTACCTCCAACCTTGCCTCCAGCGAAAGGTGGTATATTAATTAGTATGTAAAAATCATGGGTAAAGCTATACATAATCAAGGTTTATTTCTCAATTTTAAACCAAGGAATATATCATCTTTTTATATCATTTACTAAATGCAGTGTTGGATAAAACTTGAGCATTGATTCGTGTGTCTCTTCCATATCTCCCTTGTCTATCCTTTTTTGTTTTGGGTACTTTAAATGTGCTCTAACATCTAATATTCCCAAAATGCAACGCTAACATGTTTTTAGTTTGTTTTTCTAATCTTCTTGAGACTAGCACAGGATATTTTGTGTCCCAAAACCAATATCATAAGGCAGATGGTCTAAAAGTTGCTCTAGAATCGCCAATTGACTACTAGATTTGATGTGATCTTCCAAAAACAGCCAAGAATGAGAAGGGGTATAACTTTGAAAGCAGCAGATTATCCTGATTACTAGACCAAGAGTAAGAATCACCACAACTAATTTGGTTCAAACCTAGTCACAAAAGGAGAAAGGGAAAAAAAAATTAAATAAATTTACTGATAGAAGAAACTATAGAAGTTTCCAACCCAACTCCTCTTATAAATTTTAAGTCCATTATTGTCAAAATAATCACATAAGATAAGAAAGCAAAAAACCGGCTTTTGCAATTCATCCACTTTTGGCAGTTTTTTAAGCTAAAAATGGATTAACACACACACCCGTCAAACCTCCATAACACTCCATGCCAATTTTGCTAGTGAGCCAAATAATTTAAAGAAGGCGGGGAGAAAAATGCAAATGCAACAAATAGATAAAAATATAAATTAGAATTAATTCAATAAATAGACAAGAGCATAATAAATAAATAAATAAACCTGGACGAAATGGCATTATTGTCATCAGGGACAAGGCCCGACAAATCGACGGGAGAAGCGGGTTTTGGAGGATCCTTCCGCCGATACGGAACCGACTCGTCTGCGGATGCCGATATCTGGATATCGGCCGCTGTTTCATTCTCAGAAGCAGGTGAATTCACAGGGACCTACACATATTTGTTTATAAGAAAAAACTAATAAAGTGTCCAAACGCCGTCAGCTTTGTTATTAAGATTGAAAAGAAAAGAAAAGGAGATCTTCTTTGAACGCACATGACGGATATTTTCAGGCCGCGAAACGGAGATCTTGTTTTGAACTCCGGCGCCGGAATCAGTGGTGGCTTCTAGAAGCTTCTTAAGCGAGATGACCTGCTCGATCGCTTGCGACTTGTTCCACGACGGACGACGCATGCCTGAATTGCGAAAGAAAACTGCCACGTGTCGGTAAAAAAAAGAGTGGGTCAATTTAATTGGGAAAAAAATAAAAGAAAAAGAGACCTTTTTCTTTGAGGAATCTCCGGCAATCCTCTCGAGTGAGCTGTGAGATGTCTTCTTCGGTGAGCTGGTCGAGGGTTTTGTAAAGCGGCGACCGGAAAATGGCCTCGCCGGGTTCCATGGAGTCAGATTCCGACATGAATCGACCGGAAAGGAATTGGTCTCGCGGATTACTTTGAGAGAGATGACGAAGCCGGAATCGAGGTCTACTGGCTCTCTCTCTTTCTTGTATTTTTCAGCAACTCTTTTCACTTTAATTCTTGGAATTTATTGAGGGAAATAGCGAGAAAGAATGAGAAAGTGAAGGTCTGACTACTAGTGAATGAGACCACACAGAGGAGGTGTCTCATGTATTTCCTTGGATTTGGGGTTGAAGATGAACAGAAGAATTGCAGGGGAGGAAGGAATTTGCAGAGAAGAAGGAAAATAAGCAAGAGAAGGTTTTAATTGCGTTAGAGGAGGCTTCAAGGCGTGATGGGACGCCAAATTGCAACTCCTTGCTTCTCATTCCTCTTGTCCATTGGAAGACAAGAAATAGGGGCAACGTTTTCCACCACTGCCTCTGTTGATCAATGAAAACCTCCCCGTTGCCTCATTGAAACCCTCAAAGGACGGAGATTTTGCCACAGAAAGACATCAACCCTTCTCAACATACTCATCAGGCTTTCAAAAACGATTTGGAACGTCGTTTCTTTCCACTCGGAAGCAGCTCAGAGATAAGGTAGCGAGGTAAACTCGAGCGAGGGGGAGAGAGAGAGGGCGAGAGAGAGAGAGAGGAGAAGAAACTGAAAAGTGTGCAACAAAGAGTGTAGCCGCGGTCACACTACCTTCGGGGGCTTCTTTTTTTAATCTTTTAACTGCGTTGCACCCCAGGTTGCCACGTAATTGCTGTTGCATTTAATAATTGGGTTTTTTGTTTTTTGGGTGACCCATTTAATAATTGGGTTGCCCTAATGACTTCTGTGTCCTTTAATTACTCTCAGATTTACTTGGTCGTTTCGGGTGTCTTTCGCCAAACCCGATTATCCTATAATGGTTTACATCGAATGGGCATCGTCTACAGAGTGACAGTCCCCCACATTCATTGTGTGGGCCCCAAATGAATGAATAGTGGGCCCCACACTTAATGTGAGGGGGTATATATAACGTAAGCTATAGGAGATGTAAATCGGTTTAGATCATACCAAACTCTAAACCTTTTTAAGGAGGCAGGTCACAACAAATAGTTGATTGTCACATTAACAACCAATTGTAATAAAAAAATTTTTTCTTCAGATTCTAATGAGAGAGAAAAGAAAGTTAATATTGGGTTGTTGATGTAGCAAGCTGCTACTTGCTAAGCATGAGCATATTTTATGCCATTAAAGGATTTAAATCCTCTTATAAGCTTGTCGACCATGAATGCATTTCCTCTTGAGCCAAAATCCGGTGGTTTAGTAAAACCACTGGTTGGCATGGACTATGGATGTGTTGGCCCCCAATTGACATGGGCGTCCATCCGTGTGTTTCACGCTAGTTCCACTGATTCGCACCAAACGAAACGCTCTCGTCGACCATAGGCAGAATTCATTTCCTCTAGTGCTGTAGTACCGTGATACCACTGATTGGGATGGAGAATGGATGTGTGGGGCCCCCTATTGATATGGGCATCTATTCATTTCTTATAGAGCTAGAATCCGGTGTACCATGAAACCACCGGATGGGATGCGGGCCCCCCTATTGAAACAGGGAATCCATCCGCACATTTCATGCTGGTGCCATTGAGTGGTACCAAATGAAACGGTCTCATCCATGCGTTTCACGCTAACACCACTGAGTGCCACCAGAAGAAACAGTCTACCATAGGCAATGTGTCATGTGTCTTTCACAGGGGGACATTTATTTATTAAAAACGTGAAAAATATATAGAAAGAGAAATATTGGGACACTTGGCTCTTTTGACTTGGATGTAAGTGAAATCTTTTGCAATTTGTTCCTCCATTGCTTTTTATTGTGGCTTTGAGATGCTGTTAAGCGGAACATCTCACTATCGTTGTTTTTTTTTTATTATTATAAACGTTTTATGTGAAAGCCTTTTAGAAAAATGAAAAGAAAAAAAACACTGAAAGTGAGATGCTACACATCACAAAGCAATATAGGAAAACATTGCAACAAATTTTATCCCATTAGTAAATGGGAAATGTAACGACGTCCTTTGCGATGCTTCATTGCATTTTTAGTTGTGGTCATAAGACGCTACTATACGACACATCTGTTTCTTCAAGTGGCCCCATATGAAGCATCTTGCAGTCCAATGCTCTATATGGCAGCATCTCATGTCGACATAACAGGTTAATGTAGTAAAGCATAAGAGACTCGTGGGGAAGTAGGCGGGGATTCCAATCACATAACAATTCACAGAGCCCTGGCTCACCGATGTCCGAAGTTCTTACTGGGTCGTCTGACTACCAGGGAACCGCGTGGCAGTCTATCACGCACATGTTCCTGCTGCTTTTTGTTCCCAACTTTCATAGTCAAAAATCCACTATCTGGTGGTCTATCTGAATGAAGATGACCTTTTTTTCAAAATAAAGATGGACCATGACAATCCTGTATAGATAATATAGCAGGCCACGTGATGCGATCGCAGCGACTTCATGTTTCCTTCTGCAGCGAAATGTACACTTATGTCAAACTGACGCAGACAGAAATTTTAGTTTTTACTTTTAGAATGGCAGACGAAACGGGGAGACGATGCAGGGTACTCGGGCGTAGGGACGGCGTAGGGACGCCCGATTTTGGATCACCCACGATAGCCAAGTGTCTTGTTTAGATGATATAGGCGGTGACATTCACATATGTGATGGGTGGGTTTCACATCTATAATCATTTAATGTTGGATTCTACCGTTTTAGTGAGATGCTATCACGTAGATGATCTTACGGTCCGGATTCTTTCAACAAAAAGAAAACTCTTTTGTTTTTTCAAAATTAAAAATTTTGTAACCGTTGAATGCTCCACACGTTAGCATTAGCATGTTAACAGAGTTGCAAGGTCCATTTTCCTCTAATAAGTGGTGGTAGTTTGCATATCACACATAACTAGGGTTGTAAGTAGAACTGTAAATCTAACCCAGACCATCCAAAGCCCGCCCAACCCAATCTGAATAAGAGTCTGAAGTGAGTATTGAGTTTGGGTTTGGGTTGGGTTTTATTTCGAGTCTGAAGTTGAGTCTGGGTTAAGCTTGGGTTCAAGCTATACAACCCGAAAAGCCCAAAGTTAATATTGACTTTATGTACACACTTTCAAATAGTTATATGTATAAAACTCACCATATATATATAAGTGAATATTTATTTGTATACATATATGTATTATTGTTTTCTTTTCCTTTTATATTGTCATTGTATTTATGCACTCAACTATTAAACATAAATTATTAACATGTGATAATAAATTTATGAATTTTTGTCAAATAAATAATTTTATACTCACATACATACATATATGTTACAATGAATGTGATATTTGGGAGCACATACTCTACAAGAAAGATTGTGCAAAACTACAAATATAGTGAGCTAGTATTATATTTTAAATTTTAAATAAATTAATTAAGTGTGTTTTTCCCAAATTCAAGGTACAAATCAAGAGGAATTTGTAATATTTGCATTTATAACAAACAAACATAAAAGCATGTTGATAGACGAATTAATGAATGATATTCCAACATTTTGTAAATATAATAAAAATTTAAAATCTTACATTTTGTTTGGGCCAACCCGAACCCAGTCCGAACTCAAATAATAATGTTTGGGTTGGGTTTAGTGAATTTGGGTTAGGGCGAGTTAACGACGAGTTTGGGCTAGTAAATCCTAGATTGGATTGAGCTCGAACTCTTATAACCCGACGCAACCCGCCCTATTTACACCTCTAGTTGTAAGTAGTGCGAGTTGATTTGGGTTGGAATAAGTTTGAGTTCACCTCAATCTAAAATTTACTAGCATAAACTTGTCATTGACTCGCCTTAACCGAAACTCATTAAACCAAAATCGAATCAAATACTATTATTTGAGTTTAGGCAATATATAGTATCATTAAATTATTTATCAGAGAAAAAAATTCATAGATTTGTTATCACGTATTAAAAAAAATATGTTTTATATTTAATTATATAACTATAGATACAATGTAAAAAGGAAAAAATAAAAAGCAACGATACATTAGAGGCATGTGTGTGTCAACATATAAGTGCATACATGTATATACATATATATACAACAAGTTAGTTCGAATTAAGCTTTTTAGGTTTTATGACAATATCCCAAACCCAACTCAAACTCAAACTTAATACTCAGCTTGAGCTCCTATTTAGTTTTTTATTTTTGAAAAATTACTTGGACTCTTATTCGGTTGAGTCAGGTGGGTTTTGGGTTTTTGGTGGTCTGATTTAGATGAATAGCCCTACATGACCTTCAGAAATCACTTGAAAATATGCTAAAATATCTCTCTTCAAACTATAAAATTATAATCACGTCTGAAATGTTCCCTAGAAAAAAATAAATAATAACACTGAAGGTGAGATGCTACACATGGCAGCATTTCATGCCCACATCACAAAGCAATATAAGAAAACAATGCAACAAATTTTATCCCATCAGTAAATGGGAAAGGTAAATTTTATCCCATCAGTAAATGGGAAAGGTAACGACGTCCTCTGCAATGCTTTATTGCATTTTTAGTTGTGGTCATAAGATACTGCCACATAAAACATCTGTTTTTTCAAGTGGCCTCACATGAAGAGATGAAATCGTCTGCAATGCTTTACTGCATTACAGACTGATTTGACCGTGGGATGCTACCAAGTGGAGCATCTCACGGTCTATGTTTATTGAGATGGGACCCACCTGACACATTTAAATAAACAAAAATAACATGACTGTGAGATGCTTCACATGGCGGCATCTCACGGTCATTGCAGTCTGCAATGCAGTAAGGTATTGTAGACGATATCATTCCTCACATGAAATATTTTGTAGTTAGATGCTCTATATGACAACATCTTACAACAAGACAAAATAGTTAATATAATAAAGCATAGCAGAAAACTCAACCCGCAAGGAACTCTGCGGGTAGTCGGGGACTCCGATCACGTGACAATTAACAGAGCCTTGGTACAGTTGGGACCCAGTTGCAACTTTACAAGTAACTGGTGCACCCTGGCTCACCAATGTCTGGAGGTCTTATTGGGTCGTCTGACAATCGGGGAACCGCGCAGTCTATCACGCATATGTTCCTGGCATCCTGGTACTTTTTGTTCCCAACTTCCATAGTAAAAAATCTACCATCTGTTGGTTTATTTGAATCAAGATGACTTTTCTTCTTAAGAAAGATGGACCAATGACAATCCTGTTTAGATAATGTAGCAGGCCACGTGATACGATCGTAGCGATTTCATGTTCCTTCTGCAGCGAAATGTACACTTATGCCAAATTGATGCAGACAGAAATTTTAATGTTTACTTTTAGAATAGCAGACGAAACACAGAGACGATGCAGGGTACCAGGGAGTAGGGGCGCCCAATTTTGGATCACCCACGACTGCCAAGTGTCTTGTTTAGATAATATGGCCGGTGACATTAACGTATGTGATGGGTGGGTTTTTCATCTATAATCATTTAATGTTGGATCTTACCACCTTAGTGAGATGCTATCACGTAAAATATCTTACAGTCAAAATTCTTTCAACAAAAAGAAAACTCTCTCATATTTTCAAAATTAAAAGCTTTGTAACCGTTGAATGCTCCACATGTTAGCATCTTAATGGAGTTGCAAGGTCCATTGCATTAAATGGCAATAGACAATTTCTTTCCTCTAATAAGTGGTGGTAGTTTGCATATGACACACAACTAGGGCTGTAAGTAGTGCGAGTTGAGTTGGAATGAATGTTGAGTTCAACCCAATCTAAAATTTATTAGCTTAAACCGTCATTGACTCGTCTTAACCGAAATTTATTAAACCAAAACCGAATCAAACATTATTATTTGAATTTAGGCAATATATGGTATCTTTAAATTATTTATCAAAGAAAAAATTCACAGATTTGTTATCACGTATTAAAAAAATATGTTTTATATTTAATTATATAACTATAGATACAATGTCAAGGGAAAAAAAATGCAACGATACATTAGATGCATGTGTGTGCCAACATATAAATGCATACATGTATATGCATATCTATACATTTGAATTAAGCTTTTTAGGTTGTATGGCAATATCCCAAACCCAACCCAAACTCAAAGTAAATACTCGGGATGAAATCGTCTACCGCATGAAGATGCGACAGACAATAGTGCTGCTGTGACTCACATTTTTCACATTTCTCAATGTGAAAACAAACTTTTCACATTGAGAAATGTGAGCCATAAGATGTTCTATGTGGGATCATCTCACGACAGCAGTATCGTCTGCCGCATCTTCATGCGGTAAATAATTTTAACCTTAAATACTCAGCTTGAGCTCCTATTTATTTATTTATTTTTGATAAATTACTTGGGCTCTTATTCGGTTGAGTCAGGTGGGTTTTGGGTGGTCCGAATTAGATTAATAACTCTACGCGACCTTCAAAAATCACTTGAAAATATGCTAAATTATCTCTCTTCAAACTATAAAATTATAATCACGTCTGAAATGCTCCCTAACTTACCATCACAAGCAAGGATCAAATTAAACTCAAAATAGTCCAGCCTGCGGAAAAGAAACGGCTCAAATGAACAAAAACTGAGAAATTAAAACAATTTGGTTTGGCTTTTCATCTGTCGAATCATTTTATACAAACTAATCCAACAACACAAACCCCACAACACCGCCACCACCACCACCTCCACCACCAGGTCCACCACTGGCTAAGAGCCTACTTCAAGTAAATTAGCCACTACACCCCTCCGTCTATTCCTCTGCAACCATTTTCCTTGGCCGACCAACAGGTCTCCCTGACACACTCGCTTTCACCGGCCCACCAACTTTCGGTGGCCGCCCCCTCCGCTTTAGAGGCAACTGGACACCGCCATCTACCCCCGCGCCACCACTACCACCTTCACCACCTACCACATTCTTCCGCGGCCGGCCACGTGGCTTACCCGGAGACAGGGCGGCAATCGGCGAAGTCACCGCGCCTAGGGACATTATTTTCTTGGGCCGACCTCTAGGTCTGGGCTGACTTGGTGCTGCAAGGGGCTTGGACTTGGAGGAGGCCTTTGGTGGACGCCCACGAGGCCTTTTTGGCGAAGTGGACCCAATTGGCTTTGGCGGGCGTCCAGGACCTCTTCTTGGCAGTCCAGTAGCTCCTCCTGCCACAGCCTTGGGCTTAGGTGGACGCCCAGGGCCTCTCTTCATGACCGCATGTCCGCCATTGTTGAAGCTAGGCTTAAGCTTGGGGGGTCGCCCAGGGCCTCTCTTCGGTGCATCAATGGAGGCTGATTTAGGGAGCTTGTAAGAATGCTTGACCATGACAAGATGGCCATTGTTCTTCAATCGCCTGAGGTGATGAGTCAAAAGAGCCGAGTGGGTATGCGGGAGGTTTGAATAGGCCGTCTGTATATACTTGGCTATGGCCCTGCTACTCGAACCCCTCTTCTCGTTCAGAGCTCTAATGGCGGTTGCTATCATCTAAAACACACCCACAATAAAAGAGGACAAAGAAATCGAAAATTAGCTTCAGATCAATTAGCGATAGCAATAGCAATAGCATAAGAAGAGAGTGATTGCAGTGTCCAAAGGTTTTCATTTTGGGCTTTTTCCCCCTTTCTTACCTCTGCATATGGAGGATGGTTGAGGTGGGTCGCGCCATGGCCTGGAGATGCAGTAGCCGCATGGGCAGCTTGAGGTTCGACGCTCGGTGGCGGGCCTTCGGTGCTCGTCGGAGCAACTTCGATGCTTGGCGGAGGATCTGTTGCTGGGTCGTCCATGAGAGAGAGTGGGAAAGAGATAGAGAGAGAACAGGTGTGTTTCAGTGGTTTTTTAAAGGAGAAAAGGAGAGGATGAAATCTTCACCATAGATTTGAGAAGCAAAGAGATGGAGATCTAACGGCTGGCGCTGTCTAAGACATGGTTCTCGTGGATTGATGACGTGGATTTCTGTGTTGTTATCTGTTAGTTTTTTTTAATCCAGTCAAGCTTAAGGGTTGTCTATTGCCAGACCAGTTTCCCCTATTGGCAAGACACACGTGACACGCCATAGTAAAGGAAAGTGTAACGTGGGGAGCCCCTGGCAAGTGGCAACCGGACTCTCTTCTTTCTAAAGAAAGATCAAATGTCTAATAAACAATGGAAACCTAGCGTCATAGAACCCGTGGCAAAGACAGTGACGAGTTCAGTAATATTCCTGTTTACACGTGTGCCGCCATTTACCGCAGTACACTAATATTTCCCTGTTCCTATACTCCTCGCCATTTATTTATTTATTTTAGGTAAAAAAGAAAAAAAAAGGGAGGAATGGGATTGGCTGACCCCTTAGGCATGACCATAATAACTTCCTCCTTGCTGTGGAATGTTCAAATTGAACCATAGCTACTATAAATCCCTGCCTTAGTTAGGGCGAATTAATTGTCACCACAGTACCACGAATATGCAATGATCTAAGGGAGAGTTGGTTTGAGACCTTTAGACTAACCCTGCATTGGGTCGTATTTGATCCAGAGACCTTAACCTCCTAACTTCCTAAAGGACCATTGGGCCACCGCGTCCGTGGTCACTGGCAACTTTATTTCGCTAATACATTTAAGTGAATTCAATGTTATCGTTGGCATGTGTAAAATAATCTCAATTAGACACATTCCATGTCACAATTATTTTTCTTATAACATAAGTCTCTTTACAAAATCTTGTGGCTTAATTAAGGTTATTTGGATCATTTTAAACTAAATTTTAATAGTATTAAAGTTCCAAGTGACGGCAAGAGTGCTCCATCCACATCTTTTCTAATGTCAGGGGGGTGTTAATGCTCTTTTTCAAATACTAGGAAGTGTAAGTGCACATTTCCCAAATGTTAAGGGGTGTAAGCATAAATTTCGCAAAAACAAATAAATAGATTCAAGATTAAGCAAAAAACCTCCTAAAATATGCAAATTAATGTTATATTTTTCAAACATCAAAAGATAAAGACTTGAGAAGATGATAGAAAGGGGTATTGGAGAATGCTTATTATATTACTAGAAAAAGAATATATTAGACTTTGATCAAAGGTCACTGAGATCATTAAATTCGTGTCGTAACATCTTTTTTTTTTTTTTTGTTTCAATTCCAAATCATAAAAAATTTCTACTAATGTACATGTTAGATGCACTTATTTGTGTATTCTAATTTACATGTTAGAAGCACTTATTTGTGTGTAGAATACACTTACAGGTAAATTATAGGAGATTTTAGATACCAATTTACATGTTACCAGTTATAGGCGACTTTGGAAGCACAAATGTACCAGTGTAAGCAAATAACTTGAAAAATAACATAAATTAAACGTGAATAATACTTATCTTAAATTTTTATCGTCTGAAACACCTTTGAAGATTTGGGATTGTTGATGGTGGAAATAAGATCCGCTGGTAACTTGATAAAACAACATATACACATTTGGAAACTGAGGCTTGTTAATGGTGATATTTGGCTCCACATTGGCTTTTCAAATAAATATCATCTCTTCCATCTGAATCCCGGGCTCGAAATCTGCAAGAAAGGCTCCTTTGAGAATAATAACTCATCTCTTCCAAATCATTTCAATACATGAAACAGCAACTTTTTTTTTTCCTGTTCCTGTTCCCTTTTGTTTTCCAGTCACCCTTGATTCCGATACTTGAACTGTAACAGCCTGTGCACCCATTTCAGGCGACTTCTGGTCAGTGATTAGACAAAAATTTTCCATTTAGCATGTTAGGAGGATTTTTCACAGAGAATTGACCAGCATCATTGGCGTTTCCTCTGATAGAGAGAATAACCAACAAGAGCTGACATGAAAAATGTCCAAAGTACCTGCCAAAATCAATCACAGAAGTTGGAATTTGTAGGCTGTAAAATCCACAAGGGAAGTGAGAGATAAAATAATCCCAGTGAAATAATGTTTGAAGAATCAGTATTGTATTACCGTATTGATAGTATGCCATCGTTCAAGCCTTCTGATCCGAGATTGCATGTCTTCGATTATTCCTTCAATTGGAGAAACAACCCTGCTTGGTGAAGATTCCGGACTTGAATTGTTGCCCTGTTTCTGCATCCCATTTTGTTCATGGAACATATGACAATGCAAACGACAAGAAAATGAGATTCATTCATGCACTTCATTGCTTTCCAAATGCAAATTCACTTCTACATTCTACTGGTTGGATAATAAATAAAACTAGTTTACATGGATTATTTTCAAGTGTAAAACTGCCAACTGACAAAACCATCTTACAGGAGAGAATCACAAGAAACCCCTCATATTCCTGTGGCCAGAGATCCAGTACATCACAGATGTTGAATGAAGAATGATAATGCCATAAAAATATTCCTTTTCGAAAAAAAAATATAGCAAGGGGACACTCTACCTCAAGGGGTGTCAAGGGTGGGGTGGAGGGGGGCTTGAACCCAAGTCTCAGGAGTGAAACACTGAGACTTAAAACTGTAAGAGCAGATGACACCACCACCATAAAAAGATCCAAGACATCATAATTGTTGCTGGGTTTGAATTGTTATTAAACCTCTATACAATCAGGTTTATGACATCAATATTCTAGCAAAAAATAATTCAAGCACAATAATGGAATCAGAGATGAACAATCAGAACAATTTGTCATGCAGTCTAACAGGTCTGACTCATTTGATTGTAACTGTAGAAATTGTCACCGACTAGGTTAGGTCATAATGGTTTAAGCCAACTAGAATTTAAGTCCAATTATGCATCTGCTTAGAGAAGATAATGCCAAAATAATAAGTTTCTCTGCATATGTTTTCTACAAAAGCAAGTGTACAGTAATACTCAAATACAATACCTTTACAGGAGCCGCTAAGAACCCTAACATATCATATTTACTCCTTATTACCACCTCAACAAGACTTGATCAAGTTGCATGATCAAGTCTTGAGTAAGAGGCAAGCGTTGTAAGGTACTAAGAACATGCCCTATAAATTGATATTTGTCATGAGACTTTGTATAAAATGTACCAGTTCATAAGAAGGAATAACATATAATCAGTGCACATACCTGAGATTGAATAAATTCCATAAGTTCCTGTAATCTTGTTGCTTGCTGATCATGGATTCCGGTGGAGCTTCTTTCAAATGATGATAAATTTTCCAGAATTATTTGAAGATAACTCTGTAAAATACGGGAAAAGTCAATAACTCAGGCAAGGTTGAAGAACTGTGAGTGAACTAAAAAGATACAAAGAAAAAACACGAAGAAACTAAAATATATGAAACTATTAATGCAAAACCTTCGTGGTATACGAGCCATCCAGGCTAAGCATTGCACCAGCAGCAGCAACTACTTCTTTATTTGCTCCTTTAATTTGCAGGTAAGGGCTTGGAACATCTTGTAAGTGATCAACCTCAATAAGAATCTAAAGGAGACGGTAAAATAAAAAACACATTGTAAGAGCAATATCCACTTGCAGTTTCTTGCTTAGCTGCTCCAGAGCACATACACATACAAAAATGGCCAAGCATGATAGATAGAAACTTCTATACAGAGAACCTGGACAAGCCCTGAGAAAAAACTCGAAGGAAATATGTTACTACTAGGGCTGCAACTTGGGTCAGTTAAAACTGAAACCGAATTTGGTTTGGGTTATATAGTCTTTGGGTAGGTTTTGGTTCTAAAACTAGAGAACCGAATTTGTTTGGTTTGGTTTTGGGTTGAAGGCTCGAGTTAACCGAACCGAACCGAACCAAAAACTGAACCGAATTTCCTAAGTGTAAAACCGAACCGAACCGAAACAAACCGAAATATAATGATATATATAAAATATATAATAGATAAAGTTGTAATAATCAAATATAACTTATAAATTATCAATTATAAATAATGAATAAGATTATTATTTTATAAATCTTTGTAATTAATTTGTAGTGGCATTTTTGTTTTGGTATTGAAATGACAGAAGTTGACACAAACCCAAAGGAATGCCATAGAGACATTGTTGAGTAGTTCTCTGTACTTGGTTTTCAGCTCTTTAAATCTAGTTGGTGATGATCAGTATACTAAGTTTTGGAATCATGGTGATGAAGCAAATGATCCTGAGGAAGACATTTCAGATCTGATTGTATTTCATTAATTTTGTTTTGAGATAAAGTTGAATTGTCAATTAGTTATTGTGCAAGAAGAAAAAATTCATTGTGTATTCTTAAATTTTTTTTTTGGGCAAAAGTGAGAATCTCTCTCTTGATAACAGGTTTTAAGTATGTGAAAATGACCCAAACCGAACCGAATTTGCAATTCGGTTCGGTTTGGGTTGGGTTACGGGTTTTCTTTAAATAATCGGTTCGGTGTTCAGTTTGGATATTTCGGTTCTAAGGTCAGTTCGCTTCGGTCTTGGGCCGACCATTAGTAACCTTGGTTTGATCTTGGGTTGAAGCCAACCCAAACCAAACCGCACCAAGTTGCAGCCCTAGTTACTACCATGAACACCAAATTTACAGAATACACAGAGACCAATAACTTTGACAGAAGAAATTTCATATCAGTTTCAGCTATCAGCATAAATATTGCAATGATCCCATAAGAAATTGCTGGCACTACTGGCATCAAAACAAAGAGAGGCTTTAAGTATCATTACTACTACTATATTATCAGTGAGGGCATTGAGGAATATTGCCTGATATATAAAGAATTGAGAGAAACTTCCATCCAATACATGGGTGCTTCTTGACATCTCTTGAAAAGAGCTTTGGAAAAATGTTCTTTATGAAGCCTATTTTTATAGAAGCAAGAAGGGAGTTCCTCCCAAAAATTGTTGTGGGAAGCACTCATTTAAAATTTCAATCAATCATAAATATTTGAAATTTAAGCCAAGTTTTTTTTTTAAATATATCAAAATTACCTTTAATTCCTATCATATGTTCTTCGAAAAGATAAATATCCTATAGCATATAATAGCATATAACTATGTCCAGAAGCATACCTTTTATCAAATTTTCTCGACAAACACAACTTTTAGCCAAATGCTTAAATTTAAAGACCACCATGAAGCCTACGTACAGTAAGGGTATTCTAGTAATTATCTTTGATAGGGGCTAGGTTGTAACTGGGGTTTGGAAATATGGGTTGTAACCCTACAGTAATTCCACTATTATGGTATTCTAGTAATTTTCTTTGATAGGGGCTAGGTTGTAACTGGGGTTTGGAGATATGGGATGTAACCCTACAGTTATTCATTAATAATGGAATCTTCTTCTCTCTTCCATGGACAAAGGCACAATGCCGAACCACGTAAAATCTGTTTGCACAATTCTTTGATCTTTCTTTCAGTTTTTCATGTACTTTTGCACAGTTTAATATTCAATGCCAAGCTCGTTATGTGAAATAGAGTCTTCAAAATGGCTTAAGATCCTTGGTAAAGCCAACTAATAATGAAGTACAAGCCAAAAATATAAAAATAGATTGTAGTCTCCATTGAGTGGAGAGAAACCTGATTTTATTTGATGTATATAATAAGTGACCTAGACACAAAGTGAACTTCAAGGCATGAGGCTCATGCCTCCAGTAAGCCTCACACTTGAATCAATGAGCTTCATCAGAAGAGTATTCAACGATGAGCCTCACATCTACGCAACAATTAGTATTTTTTTTTTTTAATTTCCTTATCGTCTCCCAAATTATCCTCAATGAGTAGTCCTTACATGTAGTGCTATCAGCAAGTACAACTAGCTCAGCTTAAGCTTGGGCTTCACTGACATGAGTCGAGCTTGAGGTCAATAACTATGACCCTACTTATTCAGCTTAGTAAACATAAAAGTATTATCACACATTATTCTTAGACAAACTTAACTGAGCTAGGGTAGGCTCTACTCAGTTAAAGCTCAACTCAATTACCCTATAACAAACTCATAATCATGATTTTGTATTCTTCATAAACATAAAATAAAAAGTTTTGAGTCTTTGGAAGTAAAATATTACATTTTCCATTTTTTTATATAACCTTATGTATACCAATTTGTCAGCTTTTTAAATTTGAAATTAAGTGACTTTGGAATGATTCAAATGGTGCACCAAGTTTTAACTACAAGAAAAATGTAAACAATACCTTGCAATCCTGGTAGATTAATGCAGATGCTTCAATGTAAGCTATGGCTTGATACCTGACATCATATTTGAAAAATGTTGCAGGTCAATGAGGACAAATAATCACACTAAATAGTATTAATGTAATAAGAAAAAACACAAACAGAAAAAGAATAAACTAAACAATAGAAATACATATTATTGAATGCTCATTCGCAATACAACAAAATTCAGGGTCCCATGCCAGCGTTGTACTTCCATGAAGAAGAAAATAAACCAAAATAACAGCAAACAACATAGGATCCACTTCTTATAAGCTTGTACCATCAAGCCTCCATTGTTCCACTACCTATAATCTAAAAAGAACAACATTTTTTAATAAATCTTAGAATCCTTCGCTTTTCTAAAGTGATCATCATCCAGCTTTCAGACTTAAAGAGCATCAAAATAAAGTGGCTAGAAATTTTTTTTTGATAAACAATGGGAAATATCATTAATATCAAAAACAAGAATGTAAAAAGTACCCACAAGAAGTGGGTAGGAAGGTTAGGGAAGCCAAACAATTCCAAAAACAGCAAAACTGACACATAATAGAGGAACAACAAAAAGCATAACCCTGAAGACTCAGCCCATAGTTGCTATTGCTGAACAGTTAAAAAGCACTTCTTCGTGTGATAAAGAACTGAACTTCTTTACACACAACAGTTATAAAGTGGCTAAAATTTCCAAGCCAGTAGTGAGCACTAAGCATGCTAACATTTTTGGGAACAAACTAACGCATCATGCAGCCTTTTGTGTGACCATTTGGATGGTCTGGAAGGCCCAAAACAACCTGATCTTTGAAGCAAAGGCTATTTAAGAGCAGAAAATCTTCGAAGATATCATGGTTCTAGCTTATACTTGGGTGTGCTTAAGGGATGAGTTCAAAACTTTTTCTTTCATAGACGTTTTCTCCCACTGGTCTATTTTGGCACTCCCCTCGTAGTGCGGGGTTTCCTAGTGTAGTATTTCTTCCTTTGATTCTTCTGTAATTTTTGCTTTTGCTGTTCTTTCCATGTTGTTTGGTTTTAGGGTAGAGTCACCATTCTTCATGGGTGTTCTGTACTCTTTTTGCATATAATATAATTTATTCTCATCAGCATGTTAATATTTTTGTGAAAAAGATGACCCATATGATCAGCTGGATAAGGGCGAAGATGAATCTTGAATATTGGTGTAGGCCAAGAAATCAACAATCTTAGTTGAAAACTAAACTTTGAATAAAGCTTCTTAGTTGGGGCATGGGAAGGATGCTCATCCTTTTCAAATGACTGAGCATGGCGAGATGTGAAGAATAACCACGTTCTTTATGATAGGGACAAAGCCATGGTTGCTTGCAGTGCTCATGGTCTTCGGTTCACCTTCCAACAGGCTGTCTCCAAGACAGTTTTTGGAAGACCCAAAATTTCTTCTTTTTATGGCTTAGTAATTTATTAGGATGAGGAATTCTAAAGTTGTCATTGTTGCTGCTGTTGTGAGTTTCATCTTTTGGTGTTCTCTTATTTTTGCATAGGCTATTGCTAGACCCTTTTTCCCTTAGCTTTTTCCCTGCATAAATGTATATAAGACCTTTTTCTTCAGAAAAAACTTTTTTGTTACTCATAAAAAAAGACGGGTTGTTTCAAAAGAACACATAGCATCAAGAAAATGATTCCCAAGGAAGACGTAAGAATATAGGGAAGAGGGGACAGTGGCACTTAATCAAGTCCAAAATAATGCTAAAGGAATTGGGCGACTATGGCTTTACATGTAGTGTGTGGTATGGACCGTTTGTGTTGTTTTGCTGGTTGTCACTTTTTAAAGCAGCTTGTTATATTTTGTTGATCCATAGTGTGTGTTTCTGGTTTATGATGTACTTTGGGTGATCCCACGTCTTGTGGGGTACCCCCTCTCTTTCTTTTGATCTTAATGAAATCTTCATTATTTATCAAAAAAATAATAATAATAATGCTAAAGGAATTTCTCCTTGTATGAATCCTAGAAAATTTGATTACTAAATTGTGGAGTCTGAGAATAGTTTGGATGCATTGAATTCAAACATAAGTCCAACATGCTATGAGCAAAGAAAGGAATGCAGGAGAGGAGATATCATTATTTACCCTGATGAGCTCATGGAAAGTAACAAGGGTCAAACAACCTTCACAATTTCATCTTTTCAAATCCTTTGCACTACCCCTATCCATGTAATTTTAGGTCTTCTCTACACCCTTTAAGAACCAATGTTTTAAATTTCAACAGCAAATCACAAAATGCAGCAAAACAATGGATGAGGGAGAAGAAACTTAGAGGGACATTGCTTAATGTCAATTTCCCTATAAAAATCGCCAGTGTAGCTTGAAAAATGTGAAATCTGATTATAAATATCTGATACATTACAAAATGTTGCATGTTCCATGTGGCATTTTGAATATTTATATCCTCTCGTCTTTCTCCCACTCATCAGCCTCATCCTTTTTGTTGTTTTCACTTGGATCCATGTACAAATTAAGCTATTTTACAAACAAGGATTGAAGCTGTTGGCTGAAGTTTTCAAGGAAAAGCATATTTTCTTCTTTTAGTTACGTCTGAAATAAACATGAACCTAAAAACATATATTCTATCACATAACCTTTTTGCTTTTCCAAAACTCAGAAAAAGAGGTGCATGATTAAGCAAGGGAATATCTAAGAAGATTAGGTATTTTACTTTTAGCATGCTGCTTACCCAAGGTTAAGAAGGCCGGCAACTGTACTAATGCTGATATCAAAATCCACTTTTGGTTGTATGATGAAATTTCCCTCCCTTATAGGCTATCATGTGAACAGTTCAAAAGGAAGTCAGGATCTGGTATGCACAGATCAGACACAGTAATTATAAAAACTACACATGACAAAATATGGAAAAGAATAATTTATAACAATAACTCTAACCTCCCGTATAAGCAATGCAAATCTGCCTTCACATAGTCTAACCCTTATGCAGTCACTCTCTGCTATCTGCCCATTAGCAGTTGTTCCAGGGAGCCTTAAATACATATCAATAAAATTCTGCTCAGAACTGCATAACTTTGTGGGATCAAGTATTTGTATGATTTCCTGATATGTCACCTGACAGAGATTTAAAGCAACAGAAGTATGTCATAAAAAAGTAACTTTCAAGAATTCAACTAAAAACTACAATGAATTACAATTACCTGCTTGTTACTTTTCAATACAAACAATGAGCTCTCAGGAGAAAGCACAGGATCAAAATCGTTTCGAATTTTAAGCTGCAATTAGATTATGAAAAGAATGCTTAGACTGAAGTTATCTCACATCTTCAGGACCATTAATAGATGGAATTAAGATAGCATTTAGTAATAAAATCAAGTTCCTACAAATAAAAGCAATAATTGGAAAGCAAAAAACATTAAATGAGGCAAGCATTCTCAAACTCTTTTGTGTATACTAACATGTGCATGCACAAGATGGGGCTCAATGTGTTGCTGGAACATTGGAAACACTGTTCTCATAATCTCATTTTGGGACATGAAACACCCAGCTTTGCTCTTGTCCCTTTGAACTCTAGCAAGTAGATGTGAATGTACACCTCCAACCTGTTATTGATTGCAATAAACAATTAAATTTCATCTTATATCTGTTTTTTTATCCATTGATATAGACAAGAAATCTGAAGAAATTTGAAAATGAAAATGAACCTTCATTGTAGAGCACTGGAATAGGAATTCATACTTACAACAGCTATCCACAAATCAAGCGATTTCCGGATATCAGGATGTAGAGCATATACCCCTTCAAAAATTACCTGGTCATATAAAACAAGAAAACTTTTGACTTAATAGTCTGGACATGAACAGTTCAGGTAGTACTATTTAATTCCTATAAATGAAACATGGTATTAAATATCACGTATCATGATTCAGTTTCAGTTGCTGACAAGCGCCAATACATACAGGACAGTAGTCTGCAAGACATAAATAGAGAATAAAAATTCTCAAAAAAAAAAAAGGATATTATGCATATTCACTCCAAAAACAAGAATTTAAAAGAACTTAATATTTAAATCTAATTGATACTATTCTGTATTAATACTCTATTAAGGCAGAGGGACACAGTATTCATGCGCAATTTAAACATAAAAATTATGTTGATTATGCTTACAGACAAGGATCCTACATTCATATAAAAAAACAATCCCACCAAATCTCACAACAATTAAGCAAATAATGATTAAAAAACGTGGATTTGTTATTTCATAGATATTAGTCAATACTATTCTGTGTTCATACTCTATTAAGGCAGAGGGACAAAGTATGCATGCGCAATTTAAACATAAAAATTATGTTGATTATGCTTACAGACAAGGGTCCTACATTTATATCAGAAACAATCCCACCATATCTCACAACAATCAAGCAAATCATGTTTAAAAATGTGGATCTGTTATTTCATAGACATTAGAGATGACTTTTGAGAAAATATTGAACTTAGAATAGACCTCAACCCAACATGTGCAAACCCAGTCCCATTTTGATGGATGTCAAGGACAGACCTACTAGCCTTCTAATAGTCAGTTTCAAGAAGCGAAATTTTAAATGATCAGGGTTTTTCATGTTTATAGACTTCTTGTATGGTTTTATAAGAGAGATAGAAGGCCCATAGAATCCTAAACAACATCAGGACAATATATTTAGCTACCATAAGTGAAAAAAAAATGTCTTGGTCTTGGAAAAACTTACGAATTAGCCAAAGTTGTACCAATACCAACTGATATGTGTATTGAGACCATAAGTGAAAAAAATATATTTCGGTCTTGGAAAAACTTACGAATTAGCCAAAGTTTTACCATTACCAACTGATATGTGAATCTCAATACACATAAGCATCTTGCCTAAACACCACCAATATCAAATAAATAATTAATATCATATAAGATATTTAAAAGTATTAAGGACTTCATAATCTTTCCTTTACAAAGACAAATGGTAGCAGTATACTGGAAGATGCATCCTTGAGGAAAGATGCAGAGTCTTGCACAGAAGATCAATAAATCTTTTGGTGAATAAACTTGTTTGGCTACTATAGGTAAACTGATAAATATGAGATAACAAAAGTTGACTGCTACATAAAAGATAATGTCTCTGACGACTCAGCATTGGCTAACATGATTGCTTATCTTTCAGAAATCAGAAACATATAACACATTTGAAAGGCCAGAACCAGAGGCTAATTTGGAAGTCCACCATCTTGCTAAATCATGCCACTTCTCTGTCTCTTTTAAAATCGAACAAATTTTCTCTAATTTCTACTTGTTTACATAATTTATTATTTATTTGTCAAAAGAAGAATGATCTAACAGTAAAATCAGATTCACAAGAAAAAGGGGAGAATCAAATCCACTAGAACCAGTTACATAATTGAAGAAATCCCCTTGAAGGACAATGGCTTTACTGCTTACGGGATCATCCCTTAAGATAGCTTCCTTATTGTAACATAATCACTTGATTTTTTGTAAATCATAATAAAATAAGAATACAAAGACATAAAACAAGCATAAAGTAGCAATGGGAAGCATTAAATAGAAAATATACCACTCCAAAATCTTCAGAAACTTGAAGTTCCTTGAATCCACTGCGAGTACAAGTCTCCAAGTTAAATATTGGCACTTTTGTTCTTTGACAATTTCTTATGTCATTGATATTCTGCAAAGAGTTTAAGAAGATGAAAATCTTAAGTCCTAAAGAACCAAAGTCAAGATTTCATAATGGAATCAAGAGGTCGTTTTATGATATTGTATAATTAATATTATGCATTCCCCTTCATTAGGAACTACCAAAAATTGTATTTTATTGGTCTGAATCATTTGAAGAAGCTAGGATTTAAGAATATCCTAGCAATTGGTGCCATAATCATGCAATGTCATCCCAAATTAATCACGTACTTTAACAAAAATCAACAAGAATTCAGTCATGTAATGTATCTGATAAGAGTGCACAAGTTACTTCCTACTTCTCAAATTAGCAAGGTCAAATAGGATTTGTCCAATAGTATAAGGTACATTCAAAATCTATATTGAGAATCGTGCAATGTTAACAGTAAGAAAAAAATAGAGAAGAAGACGAAGAACACGCAAATTTAAGTTGTTCAGCAATGTGCCTATGTCCATTGTGTACAGCAAAATTTCCACTATATAGAAAAAGAGTCAATTAGGGTTACATCAACATATATATACCAACCCTAACCCCGGTATTTCTGAAATCCCAAAAATACCCTTTATTGTACCGCGGGGGGCGAAGCCCTCCACACCCCCATTATCCTCCGCCCATAGGGCCCCTTAGGTCCTTCCCCCCTTGGACCTAGAATATGAAACACTGTTTCCAACAATTCTGATTGTTGGGGATGTTGGGCCAAGGTCTAGCATCCTGCTATGGTATAAGGAAATAAATTTGCGCTGTAACCAATAACTTAAGTTATTGGTCTACTGGTAAGCACTTGGTCCTAACAACCTAAAATAAACAGTTACAAGTAAATATTGAACATATTTTAACGTTTACATATTTAAATAAACATAGTGTTTGTCTCAGGCTGAATTTTTTTTAAGCTAAAAATACATCAGTACTCCTACAAAAAAAAACAATAAATAAAATCTAATCCGAGATTTTTAAAATGAAAATATATGATAAATTTATAGTACCAGACATTACAGATTTATGGATTATATCCTCAATGAAAAAAAAAAGACAAATGATCACATACCTTTTGTTTGAACTCAAGATCATAGTATTAACTTTCAAAATTATTTTTATCTTCTATTTTTAACAATATTTTTATTTTTAAATATTGTCAGAACCCCAATTTTGGGATTTTAATTGCAAAAACAGAAAAAGGACCTTTTTGAAATAAAAGTTAAAAAACAGGGAAAAAGTGAAATTCTCAAAATTAATTTTTGCACCCTGAACTTTTAAAATGACAAAAGAGAATTAATTTTTTCAAATTTACAAAACTTTGCCCCTGGTCTTCAACGAACAAAACTTTCCTTGTTCGTAGGTTGCTTTTTAGCAACCAAAATCAAAGGGGGATCTTTCCAAGTTGAATCCCATGATTAAAGAAGAAGATTGGAAGGAAAATAGAAGGGTTTTCGAATAAAAAAAGAAACTGTTTTCAATTTAGAAACCCATGATCGATTGTTTCAACAGTCGATCAAACCAGAGATTTTCTAGGGGTTCTCGATTCTTCCTCCTTCCTTCTTAGACTAGGAAATTTCCATTTGGAAGGCTCTTTCCCTGTCTCTATCTCGACCAAGAGCAATCAACCCCTAAAGAGGGGGCTTCTTCCGTTTCAAAAGGAGGATCTGTTGGGGGGAATTTTCAGAGCTCTTTCCTTCTCTCTATTTCGTCAGTGAGCAATCCGCCTCTATAAAAGGGAGGCTTCCACCATCTCGCGGGGGGGACGAAAAACTTTTCATCGATTCTGGGGAGAAAACTGGTGATCAGCAGAAAAACCCTCCCCAGCCTTCTCTCTCAATCTCTCTCGCAACCCCACTCTTGCAATCTCCCTCTTTCCCTCTCTGTCACACCCTTCGCTGTTAACATCTACTGCTGTTACCATCTTATTGTTGAAATACTTTCATCCTGTCGCACCTGTGTGAGGATTTCTTTGTTGCATCGCACATCCTTCTGCCACAACTCACTACCTACATCTCCTTCTCTTCGGAAAGTTCTCCATAGCGTATCTCTGCATCAACAGGTAAGTCTCATAGGTTCCTATTGTTTACTCTTGTTCATCTGAATTCATCTATTCGAAATGGCTTTGGGGTTGGAAAGTTTAGATTTTTTAATTTCTTTTGAGTGTTATTGACACATGTTTTCAGTCATGTGTTTATAAACTTATTGTAATGTTGCTGCAATATTTTCTGAACACCGTTGAACCTTGTTCTTTTATAACTGTAAATAAGTTCCATTCAGTTTTGGGAGCATAATGAAAAGTGATCGACCATTTTGGTTTTGTATATTTTATTGTGAATAATGTCTTTATCTCTCTGTTATCTTATTTCTAGTGTCATGCCCCGATTTACTAGCCTATTTATGTCCTCATTTTATAGGTATTTGTCCATCACACTAGTATCATCAACATCATAGTAGTGTTTAGGTTTTTATTTTATTTTATTTTTTTTAGAAATCTCAGAAAATAAAAGAAAAGAAAAAAAAAACAAATCAGAATTTTATGTTACAGGAAATTTGAGTTTAATATTTTGTTAAGAATTTAAAATTTTAGGAATTTTGCATATATATAAATTTAGAATTTTAGAAATAGTCCATTCGTATGAATCCTAAAAAATTAGAAATTTTCCTTTTCTTAGAAAATTAGAAACTTTCTTCTTTAAAAATTTAGAACTATTTACCTTGCATGAAACTTAAAAAAATTAGAAATTTCCCTTTTTAGGTTTATAGAAACATTTAGAAAATTTCCTTTTCTTAGAAAATTAGGAACTTTCCATTTAAAAAAAAAATTTAAAATAATTACCTTGTATAAAATTTGACAAACTTAGAATTTTTTAGAAACATTTAGAAAATTAGAAATTTTCCTTTTTAGAAAATTTAAAAAACTTTCCTTTTTAAATATTTAGAAATTTGTAAATATTAAGATTTTAGAAATAATTATCTTGTATAAAATTTAACAAACTTAGGAACTTTCCTTAGTGTTTGTAAATATTTAAAATTTTGAAATTATGAATAAATAATTTCTTTTTTGGGTGAAATCTAGATAAGGTAATTGGTTCATTGAGCCAGGGGTGGTTGGGTGCCTGACACCTTCCCAACCACTTAATTGAACCCCTAACTCAGATATCTGGTTGAATCAAATTTGAAACTCCCATGAGATTAATTAATATTTCTTGGTGTCCATCCACACCCGAAATCGAATCAGGGATGGTGGCGACTCTATTGACCCGAACCAACCCCCACGGGACGTGTTCCCACAAATATAATAAAGTAAATTATTCAAGATTATTAAATATAATAGTATAATTAGTCATAAATCCTTATCTAAACTAAAAATGAAAAGTAAGAGAATTCATTTTGAAATTTAAAAACCATGAATTTATTCAAAACTAAAATAGATTAATCATACATCTTCCATTTTATTTTCTTTTATTTTAAAATTAATTTAGTATTTGTAAGGCACTTATTTGTTTTCTTTTTCTTTTTTTCTCTATTTGCAATTACTTCTTTATTTCTTCAGTATTTTTAATAGTATTGAGCATATTAGGAGTCCAATAAACACCAAGACTCAAGTATTCTAAGCAGTATACATAACCAACTCTTCATTAGGCTCAATCTATAAGCCAACATAAATGCATCTTTTGGAATGTGGCTAGCAAACAAACTGCAACCTGATGTGAAACTTCAAATGACCGATAACCTTTCCTCATCAAGGTTTTAAGTATCGGCCGATACGACCCGGTATCACCTCGGCTTGACACTCGGGCTTTTTCTAGAGTATCAGCCCATACTTCTCAGTATCGGCCGATACAACTCAAAACCGATACCGAGTTTTTGAACCTTGTTCCTCATTGATCTTCCTTCGGTAATGTACCCACCACCACTGGCCTTTTAGCTGAAAAGTTTGCACCATCCTATGCAAAGTATTCATTCACTTACAAATACCCAAACTGCATGCCCACACATATTCATAACATGCAACCAACAACACATCATTGTTCTAAACAACTAATGTCAATTAATATGAACTTGGCCTCTACGATAACTAAACTATGTTCGACTAATTGTTCTTGTTTGTTAACACCTTGCACTTGTGTACATAAACTATACTTGGCTCAGTCCTTAGTTTGATCTATATCTTCAAGTTCACTAACATTGATCTCTAATCCTGACCCCCATATACGCACTGTGAGCTTAAGTGTTGGTTGTCAAGAATCTTTGACTTTGAAGTGTCACACTCTTATCTTTATTATCGGGCCATAACTGAAGCTTTCCCAAGAATCCCAACAATCCATACAACTCAATGTATGTTAGAACCACAAGCCGAATGATCCATTGTCATTGTGCCTTCTTGAATGTATTAATCCCTTACCCAAGCAATTCTATTCCGTGAAATTGCACAAATATATTACTCGGTCTATAGAGCTCTAAGTTGGAGTCCCCAACTTCATCTATCTCTCACATGCAACTGCACTTTATTTGTGCATTTTCCAATTGCCTAACTCTTGAGGACTTTTCTCAGCATATATAATCTTTGTTTCTTTCTTGTTAAGCAGCTATCCTCATGGCCACCAGCATTCACCTTTTGGTCAAAAACATGCTCACCAATCAAATTCATTCTCATAAAGTTCTTGCTTTACATATCCTGGCAAAAATTTTCACCTTGTATAGACGTCCTTTGTATTCAATATTCGTGATACATACTAGTGCCTAGAACCAAACAAACATCCAAACTATTATGCAACACCCTGCCACACACCAATTTCCTTCCAAGCCTCCATGCTCGTATTTAAACTTAAGGTTTCATTATATTAATGCATCCATGATTGAGTGCTCCCTAGTCCGCACTAAAGTTCATAACCTGCCTTGTATAATCTTGTGCCACCACACTATCTCAAAGTCAGCACCTTGAGCAGCACTTGCACATCAATCCCACATTTAGTTCACTTGACTTCATTATGTTGTGCTTCTATATAGGGCTGTAAATGCACCTGATGGCCTACTGATACCAGTCAGCTGAACATGTTATTCAAGTAGTATTGGACAACATATCTTGGCCCATGGCTTTATACCAGTCGAGCTCAACCAATACGATCAAATTATGGGCTGGGCTTCATGAAATAAGTGGAAGCCTAGCCTAGCCTGGCAAAACAATATTGCATCTTTATATATTTCAAATTTTAAATACACAAATTTGCATTCATAAAATATGAATATTTATTTTCATTAAAAATACATATAAATTTATGAATGTAATACAGTAGATACTTCAAAACCTAATTTCTAATAAAAATATCTTCAAATATCATCCAAAACTATTTTCAGATTTAAAGAACAAATGCAGTTCCATAAGGCTGGACCAAACCAGGCTCAGGGCTTAAAGAAGTCTTATCATTGGGCTGCCAAGCTTGGGCACACATGAGAGCTGTTTTAGTGTTCAAGCCCAATCCATTGCCATCCTTACCTCTAAATTACCTAATCTCCTTGACCAGCAAGCACACAATCTTGCCACATTTCTCATGTATAGCCTGCCACTCTATTACTCTAGTCTACTAGCCTTCAGTCAGTCTTAGCACTCATCCATTCCTGCACTTACAATTCCAATGCCTCTATTCTATTGAATGACTTCACCATCTTACGCTCATGCAATCCCAGAGCACAATCAGACTTTGGACTTGAGTTCACAGTCCATTGGAACAAAATATCATCACCCACCATCTAGTGTTGACCACAATGCCTGAACATACATCTTTCACTATGCCACCAATACTCTTAACATTCATTTTGTTGTTCTTTCTCCCCCCACAATCTCTGGTAGTATGTACAGCCAATGCTTATGGTAGAGCTACCTCAATGCCTTACCCCTCGACAAAAGCCCACTGCACAATTGCTGGTGTCCCTCTTGCTACTCAAAAACACACAACATCCACACTTTTCCTGCCATAACCTATTGTAGCAACCAGCCTTTGATACCGCACAACATTCACGGCAATTACAAATTAAGTGTGGACCATCATATAACCCTACCCTGCCACAACCTTGTAACAGAGTGGGTCAAATGCCAACATAAGCTCTAATACTCTTAGTAATAGAGCACATCCTGAAGTAGTATCATGCTCTAATACCAGGTGTATAAGATCCCAACTCTCTAATCAATGTTTAAGTTATAATTGTAATATTATAACTGACACAGGGTTTGTGTTATGAAGGCGATCCTTCAGAGGTCTAGATTGGAATTATGAAGCAGAGAGTCCTCAAATTAAGAAGGGACCTTAAGGTGAGTTTTAATTGTAATTTGGAGTTTAATTAGAGTGTTAATAAACAATTAAAACCATTTAGAATTATGTAAATGTGGAATAATTGATGTTTTGTGAATATAAGAAGAAATTATAAGTAAAATGACATTATTGTAAATATATGTTGCTGTAAATTTAATGGCATAAGAGTAAATATAATGAACTAATGGAGAAGGATAGGGAGGTAGTTTGCTTTAAATATTAAGGGTAATTTGGGGAATGAGGAAAAATTGATAAAAACCTCAACTAAAGCCTCATTCGTATGAATCATTTGGGGGCTTTTTCTCTTCTCCATTTCTTCTCTTAAACAAAACCCTAACCCTAGGAATTGGTGGGGGGATTTGCTGTATTTGGTTGAAGGAAGGATTCCATTTAATGGGAAAGCATACTAGAAGCTTAAAGTGGAGTTAAGTTGCTGATTTCAAGCTTGGAGAGAAAAACAAAGCTGGAAACTTGAAGAAATCGGTATTTTGATTTCAAATTCGGGTTGCTAAAGCTAAGAAGAGTGTGATTATAGCTTCAAGGTAAGCAACACCCTTCTAAGTAAACTTTGATTTAGTTTTCTTGAATTTAAAATGAATTTTCGGATTACTTTTGATGATATAGTAATTTGGGTTATTAAATGATCTATTTCATATATAATTGTGTTCTTTTGTTAGGGGTAAGTTAAGGAAACCAAACGGTATGCTTGCTAGGTGTATCATACAGATTTTGGACTCTTGAGAATGCCAATTTACTGTAGTTTTGGATATTAGAATCTTAACAATTGAAATAGGTTCAGATTTGGGGATTTCGTAGTATAAGTGCTTTAGTTTTATATTCGATTGCAATTGAAGATTTATTTGTGATAATTAGTGATGTTAGGAGGTGATAGAGAGATCTGGGAAGTATAAAAAAATTGGTAGTTTAGGAACAAGCCTTGTAAGTTTACAAATTGAAACAGTCCTGTTCACTGTTTCAAAATCGCACTATATTTCGTTAGCGTGCGAAGACATGAAAACGATGCGTAAAAATTCAAGCTAATAGCTTAAAACTTAGTTTAAGGTGTTTATAATTGAATAGAGGTGATTTGGGACAGATTGGGCATCAAGATTTTGCAAGAAAAATCAGAGAAGTTAGATGGTTCTCGTCCTAGTGTGGTAAGACAGCTTGTAACCACCTGTAGTAAAATGGCTATAACTCTCTCTAGGAAACTTCAAATTTAATTCCGTTTGATGCGTTAGAAACTAAACTCGTAGACCTTTCTATTGGTATATGGCTCACTAGTTAGTTCTTCACCAATTAAATCAGGTTTGACACTTTGTAAGGGTAAAAAACCAGATCTGCAGTTTGACTGCATTTTTAGGAAAAATTGTATGTTAGCCCAATTTTTCATACGATTAATTTAAGGTTTGCAAATTCATAAATTAAGATTGAAATGAGATCAGTATTATTATAAGTTGCTGTTACATGATGTTGCAATTTATTTTAGATGCATATGAGTATAGTATGTTTATAAAATGAGATAAATGTGATGCTATGTTTTTGCATAAGAAAGTATTACTTGAATTTTCTACATGAAATGAATGACTTAAGATTAAATGTATGGAAGCATGAGGGCAATGGCCTGGATAATTATGAATTAGTAGTCCTACGGGTTGTATTTGAGAAACATAATTCTGTTGACATGGAAATGAATGTATAAGATACAAAAGAAAAGGAAAGGCATAAAATATTAACTTAAGATGCGGATCCGTATAACTTAAGTGGGTGTGTTTAAGTACAAATATTGTGACTTTTCATACTATTGTTTCACTGTACTTTGATTCCGGTTTGAGGCCGATGATTGTATTGAATTCCAGCGCTAAGGGGAATCGGTGGCTGATGCCCAAGCTTCATGTGGATGCCCTACGCTAAGGGGAATCGGTGTTAGGATACCCAATACCAAGGGGAATCGGGTTGGATGCCTAACCTATAAGGGAAACCTATAGAGTTAGATATGGTCATGATATTTTACAATTAAACCACCTAAGTAACCAAATAAATGGAAGAAGACCAAAGTGGTTGTTATTGCATAGAGTTAATATTTTTTAATGTTAGTTCTATTGATTAATGAATGCCTGTGTAAGCAAGTGTTGAAAATTATTGGTGATCTTTAATGATGTATATTGGCATGTTGCATTGAACTTTGATATCTTGTTATACATCATGGATTTAAAAGATATGGCATGAACTGTGATTTTAAAAGCATGCATAGTGTTGCTTACTGGGACCTTCGTCTCATCAAACGTGATTTATCGGTTTTGTTTTAGATCCATCGACATCTGGAGCAAAAGCCGATAAGGGGAAAGAGAAAGCTTTGGGATACAGAGAGGAGGACTTCTTCAGGCCTACTAGGACTACCTAGATATATGTATATCTTATTTTGGATTTATGTAGATAGAGAGAGAGAGGGATGTGAAATACTTAGATGTCCCCCTTTTGTAGAACTATGTATATAACCTTCATTGGGTTCTTTTGATACATTTTCTTCATGGCTTATACTTTACATGCTTCTTTTATAGTTAGTTTTATTATACACATATATTATATGTTGCACCCACATTTATCAGGTATTTTATACATTTGGTTAGCGTCCATTTTCTAGGCGTTATATACACCTTTGTTCAAAAAAAAAAATTACTATCAAGTTTATTAGGACCTTTGTTAACATCCCTCAGCTGATTTTAGTCCAAAGGGACGAGATGTAGCTTATTGGGGTGTTGCAAGGTGTCACGGTCTAATTTTATTCAATGTATAGAATCAACCATGCAACATACTAACCATCATGTAACCAAGTTCAAACTCGCTATTCGAGTCCTTTAAACCTTAACAGATATCTCCATGATGCGCCAACAGGAGACAACTTGCCTCTAGAACCCTCAAACCAGCCTAGAAGCTACTCCGAAGCACCAAATACATGGTTGCTCCTGAAGTTCTCCAATCATCAAGACCCAACTGCATGTCCATAATGACACCAAAGTATTTTTCTAAATCGAAAATCCATGTGCGCCCCACTAGAGGCACATGCATATCACAACATTATAGCAAACAACAAATATGCACAGAGGCACAAGAAGCCCAACCTCAATGCATTGAAGCTATAATGCCCACAACACATTCCCCAAGTCATACTCCAAGCTTGCAAGGCAATTCAGTTGTACACCATCACAGCATTGTCATGGTCCAGTATTCCACGCGTATGTCCAGCATACACACATAGCAAGGCATTGCCCCTCTTCCCTTCTAACTGCATTACAAAACCATCATAAGGCATACCAAACCCAACCTTACACAAGTCTTCATGGCAAATTGATGTCCCACTCAGTTATACCTACCAAGAAAAGCATGCAAAGCACATGCAAGGCCCTACACAGCAATCAACCTCCAGTCACAAGCTAGCACATGATGCTAGCTAGGCCCATGCTGCAGCACTATCCTAGGCATTCCATTGATGTTCCATCCGCTGAGATCTTATCAACCCCCTAATTTACCAGATCCTACTCCCCAGGGGCTTGGGAGGGCTTTTTAGAACATTTCTCTAGGCCAACTAAACTAGAATGCTCTTAATGTGGTCCAATTTGTTATAACCTTGCTCTAAACCTTAAACTATTTGATCTCCACATCCCCGCAAACGTGATCCTTGGATGCTAGAAAAGTACTTCCAGCAATTTCCCTAACCTGGTCACCATGCCTGCATTTAGTTTAGTCATACCCACGCTACATATAAATTCCCTAGACTTGTTTCCCGAAACTTCTCCTTAAGTTGGCTACAATTGGACTGCATGCCCCCCATATCATAGTCACAATCCATACTGCAATAATCATAGATCATGAACATAATCCAGCTCAACATAACAAAACTACACATGTTGAGGTGAACTAACAATTTACCAGGAATAGTTGGGAAGATTTGCTTAACCCCTGTGTGACTATTGTTTAGCAGTTAGTGGGTATTTTGTTTGAGCTATTTTTGTGTGAATCAATAATCTGATATCGTAGGCAATTTGGAAACTTGATATGGTAAAAGCCTGGATTGCTAATAAGAAAATTCAATTTCAAGTCTAAGTTAGCCAATTTTCACAAAAATGTCAAAAGTAAGGTCTGTTGCCAATCCACACATGGGACAGGACCTACACAAAGTTATTGTCCTTATGGGGCTGTAATGTCAGATATGGTCGTTTTTCTACTATTTTGAAGAAGTCTTTGTAGCTTACAAATTTTTATTTTATATAAATAAGAGATATAGGGCCTTGTACCTAAGAGACACCAATCCTTCTTCTCTCTATCTTCTTTTCTTCTCCTCTATCTATCACCTCTACCCTAAATCTGAAAAACCATAATCATATCAGCACTTGAAAATCCTGATCATTTTTCACTACATTACTTCTAACTTCTAGAGAAAATCAAACACACTACAAGAATAGCAAGAATTCAGATCCATAAAAAATGAAGCTCCTCTGAAAGGTCGCATCATTTACAGGTTTCTTTTCCATGCGGTGGCGTGGCACATTTGGTTAGAAGGAATGGCAAGATATTTCAGGATGTTACGAGACCGTTGGATCATGTGATTGATACTATCCTAGTATCTACAGCATCTTGGGTCTCTGTACTCCCAAAGTTTCAAGGGGTCAAAACATCAGAGATCCTATCTGGATGGCAATCATGGTGTCTTCTGAATTCTTCTTAGGGTTTTGGGTGTTGGGTGATGGCTGGAATGTTTGGTAGTCATGAGTGATGGATTTTGTGTCTAGTGGTGGCCATCAATTGTAGGGGAACATCTTGTTCTGCTACAATAGATGGTCTTTTTGAAGCTATACGTTTGAGTTTTTTTGGGGATGGGGCATGCGGTGGTCATTGTAGTGTTTGTACATCGGTGTATTTTTGTGTCTTGCTCGGGGTCAAATCAGAGCCTCTTTTGTACACTTTTACCATATATATATACTCCTAATTATTCAGCAAAAAAAAAAGAAACATATTATAATGAGTTAAGGTTTAAAACCAAGAGTTTATTATGTTCCAATAAAATGAATATTAAGTCTTCCAATGCACACTTTAAGATTTCAGAAAGTTTTGGTCACATATTTTTTGACTATCCAATGTTGTAATCAAGTTTCTCTTGCATCCAAAGTTCCATAGGCCCTATTCAACACCCAGGTAGACCAGTTAACCATCTAAACTGGCTAGATCATCTAGTTATTCAGTTTTTATGATCTGTATATGAAACAACCATCTTTCTAAAGAGGGTCACTCGCTAGCCTGTCTTACTCCTTGACCACTAAGAATTTGATAAGATAGTCAGAATATTTCCATCTTGCTTTTGGAAGGAAGATAGTCCGAATAGTTCCATCTTGCTTTTGGAATAGATTGCAATAGAGCAAATATCATCACACTCCAAGTAAAAGTTCAAATTTGCAATAGTTTTCATTTCATGCAAAATTACATCGCAAGCACATATAATATAACATCTTACCATTGATAGTAAAGGTAGATCAAGAGAGCCAAAATCATCATACTTGAAGTCCTTTACTTGCTCAGATTGGTAATAGCTTTCAAGCGAAATTACTTCACAACCAACAATGTTAGCCATTTTATGAGCCAAACTAGTTTTCCCAGATCCACTTGGACCTCCTGCCAACAGCGTAAGAAAAGCAGCAAAACTTCAGAATAGGGTTTTCCATTAATGTCAAAACTCAGAGTCTATTTTTGTTAAACTAACAACTCCAAACTAAATACACCAATTTTAAAAAAGCTAATTTTTATGCATTTGCTAAAAGTGAAATGTAAGTAAGATTGACCCAAGAAAAAAATGCATGTAAGTTCAAGTAAAAGCACTGTGACTACATGATCAAGTCAAGCATATACCAGACAAAGAAAACTTGCACATGATGTGAGAACAATGTTCCAAATTTCTGTTCCTTCTTGATGCATACTTACATAAATGTACACTAGACGGGAATAAAGAAAGAGGAAATTTTTCATTATAATAGTTAACATAATAGCCACATTACCAATGCCCACTAGAACAGGTAGTCCTTTGTTCTCCAATAATGCCTAACATAGAAAACAAAAGAAGGTAGTTTATATTCTGGACTGAATGAAGATGCTGAAAAACTCTTTAGAGTGGAAGACAAAACCTTGGAACATTTTCCCATCACTTATCCTATGGATCTTACCTGTATTGCTTGAACAGAAAGAAGCAATCCTCTATCCAAGTCATACGAATCAGGCATTGGAGCAAGCTGCATGTTATCCCTGAAAGCAGAAGGATCTGTGGTTGCATCAAATGAGAAGTCTAAAAATTTGGATGTATAATAACTATCTTGCAAAATAGTCCCTCAATAAGGTTACATGGTAGAAAACAAGAAATGCATTATTGTATCAGATAAAAGTAACCTGTAACAGAGCCGCTACTGTGTGGAGTATCTGAGGCAATAAAACGCCATGTGGCAAGTACAGGTTCCATTTTGGACTTTGTTGGGGATCGAGTCCATGGCTGAGATAGATCCTCAAGCCTATTTACAAGGTTAGGCGTGACACGAATTGGCTTTGGGGCAATGATCGCCCTTTCTTGACTAGTAGATAAAGACGTTTTAGACAAAGGTGGTGGTGTATTAAGACGTGGTACACCTGCAAGTGGGAATAACTGAATGGGTAGAGCAGTAATTAAAATCTAAAACGAACCGCATATAAATGTAAAAAAGTGAAACCGGAAAAGATATATATCTACACACCTTTACTTTCAAGAATCAATTCTAGATATGATTTAGTGATCCATGGTCCATAGATACCCATCCGGGAAGCTTCTGCTCCAACAACCTGCACAAAAATCAGTCAAGAGAATATGTAATTTTCCCTCATATCATTTCCTAATATATGGAATGAAGCAAGGTTGTTCCAAAGAATATAGAAAACAATTTTTTTTACTGTACAGAACCAAAAACCATACAAGAATATTTCAAAAGAAAAAAAATGTTTATAAAATAAGGAAAATAAAAGTAGAAATACAAACTCATGACAAAGCAACGATTCAACGTTAGGGATGAATAGAACCAGGAAAAACGTATAAGACCATGCATTAGTGGTCTTAGATTTGGGCTTGTATATCCATCACAAACCATAATACATACAATGACTTGGAAAGAGTGCCAAACAAAATGTGCAGCTTTCCAAAATAGCCCTTACACACCTATCGAGAAGATTTATTAATTAAGGGTACAATGGTCAAAACTTCCAACCAGTTTTAAAAACTGTCCTCACCCACGTTCTCCCTCTCTCCCTTCCTTCTTACAAACGTGCAGTACTACACATGCATCCTGCTAGTTCCTATTAATCACAGTAGATAACACTTTAAAATCTTTGCTTTATGTATTTAAAAGTAAGCTCTTCTGCAATCTTGGATCAATCATCCATATAGATGGAGATACTGAGGATGAAGTTGCATAAGAAACTACAGATAGGTAAACCAAGCCAGGTGTTGCTGCTAGGGTGCTCCCTTTTTTTTTTCTGATGATTGGTGTGTTCTACATGAGCTGTAAGTCAAATTTTTATATGATATCTATTACACATGTTATCATGTACAGTGCAAAATATTGGACAGCAAATCAGCAATATATTCATTGAAAGAGTGCAAGCTGACAAGAAGATAATAAAATGGATGTGTGGAAATTCTTAGAAAGAAAAGATTGAAAACAAACATTTCCAAAAGAGCCTAGGAATGACATGAAAAACAGATGAAATAAAGTAATTAAGATGGTCTGGGCATGCAAAATAGAGAATAAAGTTCTAGAGAGGTGTCAGAGAAAATGTGAGAGAGGATGTAAGTTGAAGGATCAAACTTATATTTTCAACCGGTGAACAATTGATTCAACCAGTGAACTAACCATGTTGAAAATACATCAAAATTCAAAAAACACATATTATGGCGTTATATCTTTTAGTTCCTAGCATAAGATACATAAAGAAGCATCTATCCCATACATGATTTCCTCTTTAATCCTATAGAAAGTTTCTCACCATCATATTAACACTAATACATTTATTTACACCTAATCTTTCAGTACAGGACAATTCATAGGAGACTTCAGTTATATAATGCACAATAATTCTTAAATTGATATGGAGACAAATAATCTTCTTCATAATTCAAGTGCAGAATACATTTTTTAGGGATGCCAATTCTGAATATTTGTATATGTTAGATTTTTGCACCTTTCACCCCAAATTTATCATGGGTGAATGACAAATCATATCATGAACATAGTGTTAAAACTCATGATTGGTAGGTATTGCTCCATGCCAATCCCAACTTATACCCCTGACTTCTGGAGAATGGCTGATCCAAAATCAAGAATCAAGAATAAATAAATACAATAAAATCAGGAAAAAAAAATTGTAAACTATTTTTGCAAAAAAATATTAATAGAAAACTATTATAATATTTCTTCAAAAACTACTAAAATAGTGTATAAAGGTATCACAATACATTGAGTTCGTAAAAACATACAAACCATTTAATTAAAAAAATAAATGCATGCACAGCAATAGAGTCACAAACATGATAGCAAAAAATGAAACAAGATTTATAATTGATAGTGACATCAAATAATTTTAAAAAATAAGGGCAAATATAGGACAAGTCAAGGGCAATAAGGCTAAGGTAAGGGAGAACCAAGATGAGCGGAATGTTTTAAAATATTCCCTATCCCATATCAGGATTGCAGATTGGTGACTGGCAATACGAAGCTAACTTGGGTGATCCAGATTGACTGAGATTTAACACCATCAGCATAATCGCATATGCAAAATAATTCAGTGATCAATAATGAAAAGCTATACTATGGAAAATGCCGAATTCTTCAAGAAGTGAACATTAAACCGTTCGCTATATTATCACCAACAAAGTTGTCATCAAATGTTGCATCCAAAGACCAACAGCACATACTTTCCTATCTGAGCCCCTCAAGACCATGAACGTCTCGCCAAGAGTATCAATAGTTTCAAATGACATTGACAGACTCCCATTGATGACAGATGTAGATGCACGCTTGTAACTGACGACAACAATGTAACCCAAAGCCAGCAGCCCACCCAAAGTCATCCGCCCAACCTGTTACAAGGAAAGCAGAGAGAAAACAATAATAAAACATCCAATGTGAGATAAATATGAGAAATCCTTGAGCAACATAACCTGGTTTTTGGAATGAATTATTCGCATTACAAAATAATGAGACAAAAACTATAATTATCAAAAAATCAAACCGACATCTTGCTTGATGTCCCCTGCATATACCATGAATAGCTACAAATTCTCATTATAAAAACAAGGAAAATAAAATAATGGGGTTCGCTTGTCAAGTGCCATTCCAACGATTGGGCACATAGCATAGCAAGAAATTCTTAGGGATTCTGTGGAAAATTTGTTAATGTTCCACTCACAACACCGTGAATGATTTACTGCTTTAATACGCAAATCAATGTTCTGGGAAAGTTCCCAGGAAACTGGAGGGGTCACAGTGGTCCCACTTCAAACCCAATTTCCTTAGGCCATTTAAGTCCTGTTTGACAGTTCCATCAAAAGATCTATTTTTCACTAATTCAAGTGCAGGTGCCCATGTATGCTTTCAGATGTTACATCTGCCGGACACCCATATCATAGGATATAAATACTTTGTTTATGAGGGACCCCTGAGCAATAAGCGTACACACACATCACTTATTAAAAGGAAAAGAAAGGTTTACACAAAAAGAACCTTCATTGGTAAAGGATTGGATCTTCATTCCCAAATGGATTCCAACTTCGCCTCTTATCCGCCAAATGAGGAAAAGATATGTGCTTAAATACTGAATAAAACAATTATACGTGTGTGTACGCATGAATAGATAGATAGGTAGATATATAGACACAATTGTGTGTTTGTCTGTGTGCTAAATGTAAATCATAATTTTAGTACATACTATATTTATGTTGACCACTAACAGAAAAATGTATTCGCATCATTTAACGGAAGATAAGATGAGACAATAAGGTCTTAAAATCCAGAAGTAGAAGATATAATATACATGCCCACAACATACTCTTCATCTTCTTACATTTCTTCCCTTCATTCCGTACATTCTTTCCATATTCTAGCTAGACAATACATTGAATTTACATGGAAGGGGAAAGGAGTTTACACCTGTGGCAATGGAAGGGGGAAAAAGAGCTTATGCGCATGGCATAAATGTATCCAAGATTTTCTTAATCTATTGAGTCAAATACAAGCCCATCAAAGAGTAAGAAGTGAAAAATATGATCATCTCTAGGGTCCTCATCCTGATATGAACTTGCAAGGAATATCTGGACTATTGTATAGTTCATGAGAGTGATAATTGGCCCTAATTGTCGGAGAACCTAGGTAAGCCCAGGCATTAGACCAGCCCATTTACCATGTGATTAGACACTTGCATGGGAAAAAATTTTGTATAATCATATTACACGTTTAAAAATACATTGCATGACTATCTCATTGCTTGGGTTAGTGCATGGAAAATTATTTTCGGAAATTAGACCAAAATTTGGGGATTTTGTGTATGAAGGCAACAAATGATTGTATGGTTCATTTATTTACACCTGAACATCGTATCTTTATCGAATACATGAGTACAAAAAGTCCTCAAACAATGAGATTTACTGTTGATATTAAAAATTTCATGTAAATTCTACTAGCTTGGTTTCCAAATTGCATTTTTTATCATTTATATCCTATATCGGAAAGAAAGAATAAGCATATTTGAAGAGGTTAAGACACACTTGAGATGTTCTAATTTTGGATTCTGGATATTGTAATCCTATAAAATTTGTTTTGCCTTGCGATAAGTTTGACTTATAAATAGTGGGTTAGAAATTTACAAGTTAGTAAAGTAGAAAAATGAAGTTTGCTATTTCATCTCAAGGAAATCCTTACTACATCTTGGATAATAAGTAGTTTGTATGGATGTGTAAAAAGAAAATTAAAACATGGGTGTGTAAGAGCTCTTCAGTTTAGGAGTAAGGGAGTCATATTGATTGTAGTGAACAAGCTGGTTGAGTTGATGTCATCCTTCTAGCATACTTTTATTCTTATTTTGTGATGCTATGCCAGTTGAGATTTATGATTGATTCTTATATGACTGTGAATGATTGTGATTGGTATTATTAATTCAAGGGGTTTCACCCAAAATTGTGTTATGTATGGTGATTGGTGATCCAAGGGTTGTGCAACCCAGCCAAACTATTATAAATGTAGTCTTGCCAATGTCTATAGTTTTGGCTAGACATTGCACTAATAATCTTGTGATATGATATAAATGGTTTATCGAATTAATCGAGATGACTTGGTATTAAGTTATGAAATGATTTCTAATTTTCTATATTCCAGTAACGATTTTTGTACTTCTTAACCTTGTTGTAATTCTTTTGAATTCATATTATTTAGTGAGATATATGTTTCTCTCACTTGCACTTGATCATTTGTGATGTATTATGATTTTGAGATATGATATCATGTTTATTTAATTTATATCATGATGGCTTACTGGGATCTCCGATCTCATTTAGTTTATTTATATAGCTCATGCAGATGTTCCTGAGGAGGAGCCAGTGCTCGATAGTATTCCTGAGTCTGTTCCTATTTCTAAGGAGCAGTACAACTCAGAGTGGGGGGAGGTGGACGTCTAGTTTACTTCCCAATTGTCAGAGTTGTATTTTGATCTTATTTTTGTTAGTTGGAGTCTGTATATTTTGTGAATTCCTGGGTTGCGGGAATTCTTCTTTCTGTTAGATTTCTGATGGATTGCATATATTTGGTTCCCGCTTTATATGTCGTGGAAATGTAATTCAGTTGAACTATGTATTGAACTTTTATTCTTCCGTTGTATCTAATTTACAAGTTGTGATTTGTATTGCGCAATCTGATATATGTTCTGAGCATAGATTATCTATTGGTATCAGATGAATATGTATGTCTCAAATGAAAAAATCTGAGTTTCTTTATTCTGAATCTTAGATTAAGATTTGGCTCTGCTTGTCGCCCCAAAATACTATCTCTAATAGTTGTGTGGTTATGGCCATATAGTAGTGGGGATAAATTGATGTATGTCCAGATCATCAAGGCTTTTTGTGGACCATTAGGAGACTGTGATTCCATATGGACTTAAATATCAGCCATCCCCATAGGTGCACAAATAGAAAGAAACAAAGTTAAAGGTATGAGTTTATAGTGGCAGAAGGGATGCAGGCACCACCATCAGCTGGTTGAGGATAGACAACCTTGGATCCAGGAAACTTAGACACTTGAACGGGCAGACCAGATCATTAGCAACTGGATTGAATACTTAAATAAATCTAGTGCCAAGGCCTGCAAACAAGATGGCTGCCAGGCTGGCTAAAGCAGGAGCTAGGAAACAATTCTTAGTAACTAATGCACTTATTTACCATGATCTGCTTCTGTTCTCTGGTTGACATTGGTGAATCTAAATTCTAACTCAAGAATCACGTGAAATCTTTTACCATTTTGTCAAAGCCATATCATAGAAGAAATTTTACCATTCTGACACTGAGACATGTATAGATTGGAAGTAAGTAGGCTCAAAGAAAGAGATGCTAATCAAAGATAGAGAACTACAATAAGTTCTTGGCATTTTCAAGTTCACAGCTACTTAAGCTTAATAGAATCATATCCATTGTACAATAGCTATCTTGCTTCTTGGAATGACAAAATTGTATAAGCAAATAAAAGAAGATTTCTGGGATCATGCCCAAAAAAGAAAACCAAAAGTATCCCTAAGTCGATCACTTCCAACAAAGGAGTGCGCAACATCATAAGTCCTTAGTACGTTGAAGATATAATGTCAAAACATTTTTCCTAACCAATTCAAGTTCATTTTTTGGATAAATAATGGGGAATATCATTAATATCAAAAGATAAAAAGGTACAAAATACCCACGAGAAGTGGGTAGAGAGAGTTCAAAGTCGAATAATGCTAGAGACAGCAAAACCAAGTTAACCAACACACAATAGGGAAAAAAAAAACAAAGCCCTAATGACTCAGTCCACAGTTGCGATAGTAGACCAATTAAAAAACACTTCTTGTGATACAAGACTGAACTCCTTTATACACACCCAGCCTGCAAGTAATACTAGAATATCCTCTAATATTCTTTGTCTACAAACCGATGCTCCATCAAAAATACATTCATTCCGAACTAGCCAAATAGTCCACATTGTAGCATAAAAAATAGCATGATAAATCAGCTTTCCTTTCCAACCAAGGAAGGAGAAACACCAATGATATGACAAATATGCCACTGCCCTTGGAAAGACCCAACTTAGCCCGACCATTCCCATTAGTGAGGACCACAAGAACGTAGCTAAATCACAATGCAACAGGATGTGATCCACAGACTACCCATCTTTGAAGTACAACACACGCAAATTGGGACAGACAGTTAGGAACTTCCTATGCCTCTGAGATTGTTCATAATATTAATGCCATTGTGAAATGCCGTCCAAAAGAAGGCCTTGAGGCCCTTGACTTTGGGAGGTGTTGGAGATTTCCAAAGAAATTATGGAGGGAAGGGGGACTCACCCAAATCGGAATACAGCAAAGGAAATCAAAAAAAAGGGGCTCAATGAGAAGGACCCATGTCTAGAAAGAGTCCAAACACGGTCCTGTGCCGGAATACAGCAAAGTAAATTAAAAAAAAGGGCTTGATGAGAAGGACCCATGTCTAGAAAGAGGCCAAACATGATGATCAGGACTACTTAGTTCAAGGAGCACAGAACTAAGGCCCTCCCAAAAGGGAAGCAAGCTACTCCATGTCGGCCAAATGAAGATCCCGGTAGAACTTAAGATTTCAAACCAAACCTGTAGAGCTACCAGACAGGATATCAGATAACAAAGGATTAGAAACTAGAAAGCAGTCTAATCTGAAAGAGTTCAGGATATCGATGACAAGAATATAACCCACCAAAGATCCATCCAAAAAAATAGAGAACCTAGAATGAATTCTGAAGGAGATGAGAGGTTGGAAAGAGGGAGCCACTGCTTTCCAAGGACTAGCACAAGTGATTCTAGCCTTGGGGTTTAAATCTTGTCCATTTCTGTGAACTCCAAATTTACTTACAATAATCTTATGTCACAAAGACCTTTGTTCCTCCCCAAACCACCACATCCATTTCCTTAACAAAGAAGAATTCCTGTTGTAAATATTTCCCAATCCTAAACCCCTTTGAATCCTACTAAGGCACTCCTTACTCCAGCGAACTAGATGGTCCTTTCTCCAATCTCCTTCATCCTACAAAAAAATCCCTTTGTCGTTTTTTTATCACTCTGATGACCTTTTTGGGAACTCTAAACAGGGATAGAATATAAACCAGTATGTTTGTCGGGTGGGGGGAATTTGATCAAGGTTATCTGACTGGCAACCATACAAGGACAGATACTTCCTCTTCGAAGAGCTAACTTATTGTCCAGCTTTTCATTAACGGGATCCCAACAACCCACTTTTCTCGGGTTTGCTCCAGGGAGAAGGCTGAGATATGAAATGGGTTATGCCCTCGACCTACACCCTGTCAACTCCATACATTCCAAGAGCATCTGGCTACCTATAAAACGCTCTTCTCTATGTTCACCTAGAGACCTGAAATCATTTCAAAACATCTTATGACAGTTTTGATCTCGACTACCTGACTGATTCTTTGATGCTTCCAAAAATAGGACTGTACCATCAAAAAATTGGAGATGAGAGGCAGGACTCCTAGACCACCCTACCAGAAAGCCTTTTAAGAAAGCCTGAACTCATCCGCCTCTCCAAAAAACGACTAAGAACATCATTGACAATTGTAAAGAGAAATATGGACAAAGGATCCCCCTGCCTTAAGCCTCGGAAGGAGGAGAAAAGACCTGCTACTCAACCATTAAGGATAAAGGAGGAGAATGACACATTCTGTAAACATCCTCTAATCCACTGCGCAACTATTTATCACCAAAACCTTTCTAACACAAAGCAGACTCCAAAAAAACCCCACTTGATGCAGTGGTAGGCCTTTTCCAGATCTAACTTGCACACTAAACCTGACATTTCTGCGCATACACAATCCTCTACACACTCGTTTACCACTGTTCATTTAATTTTGTATTATACAAGAAGCTCAATGTGTGATTTGCAAAGGGATGAATAGCTGAAGTCGAAAGATATGCATGTAAAAGAAGATTTGTAGGAAATGGTACATAATGATCACACAGAGTAGCACCAGAGAACTCCATAAATAGTAAAATTTAAGCACCTATTTTCAAAAAATAATAAATTGCAGCTGCATACTCTATCGGAAATACTACATTAAAGTACACCAGAAATGTCAACCATGCACTCTGAAATAATTACAGCTATAAGCAGGCATCATATTTCTTCAATTACAATAGTTTTAGTTTTTTTACAAACACCATAATTATTTTTACACATAAAGAATCCAACATCTACTAATGTTCATTTTCAGGTCAATATCCAGTGAATATTCACAACTAACCTCAAATTCGGCCTTTGGTCTGATTATATAATTCTTGTCAACAATCCTCTGGTCTCCTAGTGATAAAAAGTATCTGATACCTGATTGTCGCACCTTTATCCAGTCATTAATTCGTGCTTCTTCACTTGCCGATGGTGGCCTTAGGTACATCTCAATAAAACTGAAAGCAAAATAAAGCACTCGATAATTAGTTAGTAGTAAAACACTTGCTCCTGCAACTAGTTGAGGGCGTCATGGAACAAAAGCAATTAATATTCCTAAATTAAATATTATCATTAGAAACTTCAGGAAATACAAGCAAACATTATCTAAGAACACTCACTTCTCGGTTTGCGCTTCATTTCCATGAAAAGAGTAAGCTGAATGCCCATTTGGAGACTGTTACATACATCAAGCAATTTAGTTAGAACAATGATGGTGATGGTATATGTCAAATCAGTAAAGAAGCAAGGATTTTGCACGCTACAACACAAAACATGAGCAAAACAAGGATATCTAACAGGAAATAGTTTTATAGATGTGAGCATAAGAGTAATGAATTAGAGAAGCTGAAGAAAAATAGCTATCCCAGCTATTTCACAAGAGAGCGTCAAGAAAAAGAAGAAGAAAAAAATTCACCTTTCTATTAGGAAGAACCAGTAGCCCCATAAACCTTTCATATCATGTCATGCAAGCATGATTTCTCATACAGATTCTCTATAGTAACACACTAACTACATAGATGAAGCAACTGAAAGATCAGATCTGCTCGCTTTAACATTATGAACAAGGACACAGGGCATAGTATTTTATGACCGTTTCAAGTAATGGATTTTTCTATTTTTATCATCATTCTCTAATAAAACTGCCATGTATTGCATTGTCCCTTTAAAGCAATTTCATTAAGCAATATATGTGAATGATTTGACCTTTTGTTGTTTACAATATATAAATCACAGTAACCATGTTATGCCTATTGTGCATAAAAAAACCCCATCTCACACCTGTATATGGTGATACATCCTCTGGGATTAAGTTGATCCATAAATTTCAACAGAGAACATAGAAGAGAGAGAGGTGGAGAAAACGCTTATGGCTGGTCTGAAATAGTTCCGAGAAAGCTGATCAGGTCTTATATGTGGTACATATGATCTAAAATCTGCTTCGAGGTATACTAGGATAGGAATTGTAGACAGTTATTATAGTCTACTGTTTAAATTGGTCTTCAGTCATCTAGCTTCTTATAAATCTGGGTTTATTGCTGTAATAATATGGGGCTTTCTAGGGGGATTTTTTGCCAGAGAACAAAATAAATCAGAATATCTGGAAATAAAGCTGGATTTCTAGTCATGTATCTTCTGTTCATTTCTACATTGATTCCAACATGTCGCACAGTCTTGTATAGACGTCCAACATTTTTTTAACAGGATTCAACAGGTATGTATTGCTCAGGAGATTGTGTTATGTTAAAAAGAGGCATCTCATTGTGTATCCATGCACAAGAAAGTTTTTACATACCTCTCTTCAAACTTGAGGTAAGGTCTGCACTCAAAAAATGGATGGCATTTGTAGCAAACAAGCAATCCAAGTTCTAGTCTAACAGATTCAGTGGACAGCCATTAACATGATGTCATGTTCTAAAGAAGTAACCGGATTGTACAATGTCTGCAAGGATAGGTGTTTATTAATACACTTGCCGAGCATATTTGGTTGATGAGAAGTGGGATGAGGGAGAAGTATCCTTTGGTAACTGTCTCCTAAATTGGAATATTGTTTCCTTTGAAAATGCATCTCTAAATATAGATACAATCATTCAAGAAGAAACAAAACCAAAATACCGAAATTAAAAAAATAGAAAAAGAGTAATTAAAAAAAAAAGAAGAAGAAGATTCAATAGCACCAAGTTTTAGGGACGTCTCTCATTCCTTGTTGTCCTAAATACCTAACAGTTTGATAAGAACTTCTTACTGGAAAAGAGCAATTCCTGCAACCAAAATGATGCCACACAGCAATAGGAAACGAAGCTGTAAATCTGAAATAGAAAATAGGGATGGAGGAGGAAGAAGAAGAAGAAGAAGAGAAGCAAAGCTGTAGAGAAAAAAGTGCTGGAGAAAATCAGCTGTCATATTCATTATTCACCAAAAGATACCTTCTAATAAAAAATTAGGTTTAAATAGGCTAAGTATTAAACCTAATGGAATGAGTAAAACCTAACAAAACTTCTACTTGGGTTATAACTCCATAACAGGAAAGCTAATAGAAAATCCCAAAGTGAAATTACAAGTTAATCCAAATAATACTAGTCCAAACCCAATAAAATAATAAAATCAGACAATAACTTCCTATCTAACATCCCAATCATTTAGACACAACGTCATTGGCTAAGCTGTCTTCCAACATCGACATCCATACACTCAGTGTGAAAGGTGGCCTGTATCTAGTGTTGGCACTACAAAACACCAACATATCTTCAACAAAGGGACCTAGGTGTACTTTACGTTCAGGGTAGCTCATTTTCTAGTAGCAAACATGCCTGAGACCTTTGAATGGAAATCAAGGTTTCCAAGAATTAGCCAGTTGACTCTCTACTCTACTTCATGATCTTGACACTGAAATTCCACCCCCAAAGCCAATGTTTAAATGTGTTGTACTCAACTATAAAAAGGTAAGTATCGATTTACTACATTTGAGCCAGGTAATAGAGAATAAATAAATGAAAATAATTATTTCATTGTTTCACTAAATTGTATATGGGATTTTTTTTGGTTACTTTTGCAGCTAAGTGGTGGTTCTTGTATGGAACTGATGCACCAAATTTGAGAAGAGTTGCATAACGACTTTTATCACATACGGATTCATCTATTGGATGTGAAAGAAATTGGAGCACTTTTTCTCTCATCCACACTAAAGTGTGAAATCGTTTAAGTTATGCAAAGTTGGAGAAGCTGGTTTTTGTGCACTACAATATGAGATTAAAGATAAGGCATCTTCAAAAGCAAAGCAGAAGGGGAGAGTGAGAGTTTAAGCAGACTGACCTTGCACATATATTTGATGAAGATGAACTTCTCACGGAGTGGTTGAATAATCCAGATGAAGTAGTGCTTGATGAGCTCGATGAAGAAGGGAGACCTACCAAGCCAAGTACTTATGTGGCAGGCTTGGTCAATAGATTTAGTGATGATGAGGAAGGAAGCACAGGGGTTGGGGGGTCAAGTCAATCCCAAGGAGCTGCAGGAAGAAGCCGTGCTAGGGGGAGAAGTACTGGAGTGGGCCGTGCTAGGGCAAGGGTAGATGATGATCAGGAGTTTGAGAGGATGATGAGATCACCTAGGAGACGTGATTGTGATCGTGATGATGATATTCCTCCTGATGATGGTGATGAGAATGACGACGATGATCATGACAACGACAGTGATGGAGATGATGGTGGTGGTGGTCAGGGGGGTGGTTCATCACCACCACCAAGTGGTAATGTTTCATTAGGTGCTGGATATGGTGGCATGCACTTTACAGAGGAGGAGCATTTTGGTCATAGCACTCAGCCTCAAGATTCAGACCATGGGGTACATCCTCCCATTCGGTACCATCGAAAACCACGTGAGGGCCATTCAGGACCAGGACATGATGTGATGAGGCCATGTGGACATGGTTTAGATGCCATTATACAAGGAGTAGAAATGATTAATATTGGTCTTTCAGGCATATTTGGAGGGTGGACCATATCCAAGGCCGAGGTCATCATCTTTTGGGTATGATCCGGAGAGGTCATCGTCTTCACATGATTATGGTTATGGCCACGAAGGACCATCTTATCAACCTAGTTATGGATATGGATATGGTTATGAGCATATAGGCTATGGGCATGACCAGGAGGGATCATCTTCTCAGTCCTCATCTTATGGGCAGCAGATGGGTCAGTACGGTGATGTTGGGGGTTACCATGGGCCTATTTCATTACAGCATGAACAGTTTAGAAGGGAGTGTGAGGCATGGTATCAGAGTTATATGGATTGGGCCTCTTGTTGTCAGCATGTTCAGCGCTTGCATAATGTGTGATTGGCTGATTATGAAGAAATTGAAGCTGATCCTGCACGTCACTCCTTGTGGTATTGAAGAATGAAGGTGCAATGAGGTGATCTTTGAAGTTGGAACCAGATATTTGTATGTATTATGGAAAATGTTATGTATTGTTGATTTTGTTGTCTTAAGTGTTATGAATGAATTTTCTAACTTTATTTATTGGTTTATCTAGCCTTTTATAGCTTTTATTATAGTTTTCATTCATTTTTGCATATGCCTATTTGTTTCTATAATGCATAAATACTCTTTGTGTAGACCAATAATGTTGGAAACATGTTTATTTGTTAAATTTTTAGCTTATCTTTCTATCTAGATAGGTTTTATTCTATGTATCCACCGTATTCACCATTTTATGGCGTATCTATGCGTATCCGATTCATATCCTGATACATATCCATTTTTGGATCAGTCGATACGGCACATCGATACGATATTTTGAACGTTGTTTGTAATGTGTTGACTTGATTTGTATTATGATATTATCTCATTTCCCTTGATTTTTTATCTGCGACATGCATGAAATGACTTATACATCACATTTCTGTTTGTTTTTTTGGATGTTGTAAATCTATATCACACTAATGTAAGCGTTATAAGTGTAATAAACCGAAAAAAATAAAAACACATATTTCCCTCATTTTCCTCACTGGGGAAATGTGGGGAAATATTCCCTTATTTTGCAGAAATTTCAATAGTGAATGCGATATTTCCTTCCTTGCTTGGGGACACTCAAGAAATGGGCAATTTGGTTTTGTCAAAACATTAAAAGGGAAAAAAAATTTAAAGGAAGAGAATGTAGAAAATAGGGCTACGCTTTTCTCTCTTCTTCTCTTGCGACAACCGGCAACATTCCGATTGCCCATCACACAAATCTTAGAGGTTTGCCGGCAATCATCCACACATTTGACTATCGATCATTGCTACCCAATCCTAACAAATTGACTACCTTTCACCTGTTCTTCATCTTCTCTTTATCCCTCTGTTCTAGATCAGCTGCCAATATCTTGTCAACCCAAACCCATGTCCGAGAATGGAGCAGCGCCCCTCAAGGCCCCAAATTGTTCTCCTATTCGACTGTTACAGAGGATGTGAATGTGGGCGTTAACATTTAAAGTGACACAGCATAAAACGGATCACAAATTCAAAGGATTGCACCTGTTTGGCTTATTTTTGAATCTTCAACACCCTGATAAAGACGTCCGGAAGAACAACTGTGAGGGATTTACACCGGAAATGTATTTCTATTCTGATACCCTAATAACACACTTCATCACCACCTGAGAACTTGAGTGAACAAGCAGTTCTGAATTCTGACGACCTTGTTCCCCAATCCCGACCGACCCTATTTCCCCACATCTTGAGGCTTTGAAATCAGGTTATAGCAACCAAGAGATCAGACCCCATCATCTCCATCACAAATACATGTTCAGCTGTTCATCTAACTCCAACGTCCAAGCTGGTTTGTTCTCTTCATTTGAAATCAGGTTATAGCAACCAAGAGATCAGACCCCATCATCTCCATCACAAATACATGTTCGGCTGTTCATCTAACTCCAACGTCCAGTAATGAGAGTTCTCTTGGATCAGCCTGAACCGCCTAGTCTGGGTGGCCCATTCCCGGTACAGTAAACCATGCTTAGGTGGTTCTTAAGACTATTTTGTTCAGGGTCGACACCAGCCACTAGTTTCTAACCGGGAGCTGGTCTAGTAATCCTTGGTTTAGTTCAGGTTGCTCACCAGAATGGCGTTTATTCATCCTCTTTTCTTGATTAATAGAGCTCTCATTACTGATCAAAGATAAATACATAAATAACAGCACTAATTCTCATAGCACTTAGAACATTGCATCTAATCCACTATTATTCCAGCAGCAGTCCCAGTGCTGCGTCTTCATGAGTATCCAAGTTCATACTCATCAAGCTCTTTAATCTTCAATTATATTATTTTCCATTCAGTCTCCTATATACAATATATTACCTCCCCTTTCCATCCCATCTTCCAGCTAGAACATTTTCATGTTGCTCATATGTTCAATTTAATAAGATGAGATGCAGTTTCTGACACTAGAGTTTTTATCCCAGCCCATCCAAGAAAACACAATACCCTCATGCATGATGAGTTGCAGTTTCTGACACTAGCAGTTTCTCACGGACGGACGCATGGACACCTGCCCAGACACATGCACACAGATAGACAGAAACAAACATGCACACATGTATAGATACTGGAAAGCACTTTAGGACCTATGATTAGAGGTATTTTGATAACATTTAATAGCTGCTGCTGATCCCATCCAACTTCCTGTAATTGCCCTTGGAATCAACAATGCACGTCATATATCACAATGCCAAGATGTTGTTAATTATATGCATAGGAAATTCATGCATGTATTGCAATACAATAGTGTATTGTCAATCTTAATACATGTACAATGATGTCAGGCAACTTTGTCGGTAAGTTCTTGGACATGTCATAGCTGGTACTTGGGTTCAAAACCCACCACCAAGCTAAAAACCTACCAAACTACATAACTGACAGTAGAAACCATAAGCATATGAGCAAGATTCGAACACCAATGAAATAAACCTCCAAGAGCCCAAGTAAAATAACCATACCTTTTTCTAAACCACCCAAAAAAAAAACTCATAAACTATTATACTAGTAGTCAGAGAAAAAAATGTTAACAAATATTAAGGTAAACCTTTGCACTAAAAGTAAATGAATATAAGAGAAGCAATAACATGTAGGAAGAAAAAATATAAGGCAAGGATATCCATCAATAATAAGCTTCAGAAGATATACAAACCTCACTTTTGCATTTTAGCTTGTAAATAGGCTCTCTAAAAGATGAAACAAAACTGTTGTTGATTCTAATCTGCAAAATTAATCCCATAAACAGCAAATTAGTGGTGAAATTATATATTGACAACATGATGATTGAAATACCAACCTGTGCATGATGGAGGTCTGGCTCAATATGTTTTCTGAACAGTGGGAAAATGCTGTCAATAAGGTAATCCAAGGAACATGAATCTCCAATATCATATTGAACTTTGGAAAGAAGGCTAAAGTGAACACCACCAACCTGATAAACCAGACATATCAGATAGAAAATCTTATGTGAGAAGAAAAGAAAGAAATGGGGGAAACAAATCCTATATGGATCAAGAACTTACCACTGCAACTCTAATGTCAAGCAAAGACCGCAATTTTGAATGCAAAGCATAAGTACCATCAACTATTACCACCCCAGATGAAGCACTCTTTATTGCTTTTGAACCAGCGCGCTTCTTTTCTTGGAAATCAAACACCGGTAACAATGTATCTCTACCCTTCATTAAATCCTATTTCAAAATTAAAGAGAAAAAAGAGCAGAATAAAGCAACAACAACAACAAAAAACAAGAACACTAATAATTCAATAGATGGATTGCAAAGTCAATGAGAAAGATTACTCAAGACTCAAGTGGATTGCCACACAAATTATGTTCCAAAAAGCTGAGAGAGGATTCACTTGTAAGACGCATTTCATATGCATTAATAAATTAACAATTAATTGAATAAGAAAAAAAATTTCCATGAAATTGATCAATTCATGAAGAATCATCCAAATCCATACGGGCTGAGAAAAGTTCAGAATAATGTTGCATGCAAATCAAAACTAAAGCAGCTTTTCCAATTTCTCTGATATTGAACATCCAGTCAAGTGGATATCAACTAGAAGTCAGAAAACAAATAAGGAAGGGTAGAAGCATACCTCAAGGTTCTGAATTAAAGCATCAAAATCTATTGAATCCAGATCACTTCCATCGTCAACTCCAATACGGTAATTCTCCATTGACACTACAGTACAACCAAATACAGATGCTACTTTCTCTGCTAAGCTTCAAGGACCATAAAAGCACAAGCATCAGTAATCATAATGTGGAACAGTGGAAGAAGTAAAGTAGCTTTTGAAAACAACAGAAGGGCCTCCTAAAAATTCCCTCTCACATTACCCACTCTACTAATCAATAATCCAGATATACCTTGTTTTACCAGAGCCACTTGGACCACCAATGCCAACTGTCACAAGACCATCCTTTTTCTCCCGAAGTTCTTGAATAGATTTAACAAGCAAATAATAACCATGATCAAAAGACTGCAACAAACCAAAATGACCATGATTAGACTTTTTGAAAGTGTCAAAACAAATGATTAAAACGAATCCCTGAAAGCAAAATTTCACAAGATTCAAAATTTACACGCAGAAGGTAATCTAGGATCACGTTATTTTCTGGTGGGGTGTCATTCTTGCTTTCTATCTTTCCAAATTCTAAATTCGATTATAATACTAGAACATGAGCAACAAAAGAGCTACACAACTCCACTTCTGAGGAACAATGTGTCAAATGTTTCATCCCATTGGCATTACAATCAACATTTGATTCTGTACAGTAATCAAACCTTGGTATTTATAACAAATTTACGATGAAAACCCGAATTACAAAGACAATTTCCGGTTTGAATTAATTCCAAACAACATGTTCGACGAAATGACAAACAGAAAAATTAGAATAAATTCTCATACCGCATGGAGAGGGAGGGATTGAAGGATAGATGAAGACGAAGAAGTAGAGGGTTGCTGGAAGAAATCTCGACCTCCTTCTTGGAATACTCGCTGTACGACTTCATCGTCCATGGCCTCACCGGTCACAAGAGAGAGAATCTACGAAAGGCTCCATACAATAAAGGATTTCTTATTTATCCTCGATTTTATGCACCTTTCCCGGTCGAAAGCAAAGTCTTGCCAAGACGCCAAGAAATGCTCCCATGGGTTTTTCACCCTTTTTTGCCTCCTCATTCTGAGTCACTCGTAGAAGGCAATACTACAGCCAGGGTCCTGCCATATCACCTGTGTCGCAGAAGCCATTGAACTACAAATTTACACGTGATCTCCATCTTCTGAGTCTCGTTGTAGAGATCAAGTGGGTCCGTCCAGAACGTGGGCCCTAATCCATATCAAAGATGCCACCTGATTGTTCACAGTGATGCAGCCATTACTGACACACCCTGTAACGCTCCTCTGCCTATAAAAAAGAAAAGGCAAAAAAAATTGACAATCTGAGCTTCTTCTTTTCCGCGTTGAAACGAAGATGATTCTCAAGTTTAGGTGGTTGGTGACGTAATGCATCTCGGTTAGGTGGAGCAATAACGTGGCCGATTCAAACGTCTCGTCTAAACTCGATGGAAATTCTTTGCAGCAAGGACGGTTCGTGCAACGGGCTTGTGATTCGACTGTGTATTTAAAATGATAATATGTAATTTAAAAGGATACACGAATAACCGTCAGGGGATTGAAATCGTTTACTTTCATAAAAAAAAACAAAAAGATTGAAATCGTTTACAAACGGCCTTTTCTGATTGGGTTTTTGAATTTGAAGAAAAAAAATTTTTTTATTTTTTTAATATACAATGAGCCTTTGTTTAGGACACCTAAACACAATAATGGATGTGCGACCTTGTTTAGGGAATGGGCATCGTCTACAGCGTGCGCTGTAGACAACCCCTAACATGATGGTGTGGGGCCTCAAATGAATGGTGGGCCCTCAAATGTATGGTGGCCCCCCAACTTAATATGAGGGGGTGTATGCAGCGTACGCTGAGCAGGATGAGAGTCCTGACACCTAATTACCTCAGAGCTTAATAATTGTTAAAAGATACTTTTATAAGGTAAAGAAACAAAAAGGACCAAGTTACCCTCATACAAATATATAAACTGAATCCATGAGCACAATGCCAAGCATTATAAACCGATTACGGACATGCATCCATTGATCTCTCTCACGAAGAAATTGAGAGAACAAGAGAGATCCTGTTTCACCCAAGTGATAGAGAAATACTCTTTTCGCCAAATTGAAGAGAAACATTTATTGGAGGAGAAGAAGAGGAGCGTTAAGAACAAGAACAGGCATGCGTTGCATTTGGGGAAGACGTTTTGGGTTTGTTCCTAGTTACAAGGATGATGCCACATCAGCTATGATGTGGAGCAACCAGAGTTGAGGTTTGGAGCTCTCTCAGTGAAAACTGATTGCTATATATTATATATAGATATGAAAATAAATTCACTTTACTATAAGATAATAAATCTATTGAAAGTACTTTTAAATATTTATTATGTGTTTGGAAAATAAATCCTAAAAATAAGAAAATTTACTTTGAATCTCGTCATTAAATAAATTATATAATTAAATGTTTTTCAATAGAATATCTAATTGTTTTTATTTAACTAATTCTTCAAATAAAAAATAAATATGTTTTTTAAGTGTATTACTACATGAACCTTACTCTAGTGCTAATAAAGTGGATTTTGTTAAATATAAAAGCATCTATCGATTTCTTTAAATTTTTACATTCTATGCAAGAAAATTTCTTCTCCCATATGGCAAATATTCTCAAGCATGTAAATTTTGGCTTCGTCTTTATTTGTTTGAAACCCTAGATTTTGAAATATGAAAAAGAAAATGATAATGTTAGCAATTACTCCTCCTATATTAAAGAGCAAAATGATGAAGAATAGAAGTTTCAAAAAGAAACTTGCTAAAATTTCTCCTTAAAATGGTGTAAATTTAAACCAAAAAAGGAAAAAAGAGAAAAGAAAATAAGATAAAAAGATATCTCCCATTTATATTCGAACTTAGCTCACTCTTAACTTCTCATGACATAACAAATCTCGCTAAAATATCCTATTTAATGTTAAATTGAGTTTAGTTGAGGTGAATTCAACTAATGAAGCATTGTGTGTATATCTGATGAGTGACAATAATATCATATCTACACTATTATAAAAGGAACCTAACGAATTCTCGCTAACATTCACTTTCCAAAGATAACCATGAGATTTAATTAATTACTTCCTCACCCAAAGGATAGAGCCACTTTTAGTTATGGCTACCTTTTTCAAATCTTTACAATTTCAATGATTTTATTGAGGCTTATATTATGTGAAAAAGGAAATTAACATTTTTGGTTTCCAATTTCAACAAATCGTTCTTAGTAGAACATAAACCATCTGCAACCAATTTCCGGTGCACCCGTGCAATAGTGAATTGTGATCGGTGCATTCCATTTAAAATAATCATTTCTCTCTGTTGAATGACTCTTCGAAATGTGAATGCGTGAATCACAATGAGTGAGTTGCATGGGTGCACCATAAATTGGGTGCTGACAATATGCGCCCTCCTCAGTAAAACTGGCTATGCTTGTCTTTATTCTTTGCATACCAGATAAAAAATCCATATCAGATCTCTTACAAGAAAAGGGAAAGAGCAGGGGGAACATATCCCTCTCTTATAGTTTCATCTTCACAATGTTTTTCATTTTTTCTCAGACACCATTATATAGGATCCATTGATTCTTTCTAAAGGGATCTTAATACTTGGAATTGTTTGAGTGTGGTGAAATCAACTTCAAAAAGGAATTTCACCTTGACCATCTTCTGTTCGATAAATATTTTTTTCTTCTGCTTTTATAGATTTGTATATTTTGATTTGAAATTCTCTATATAGACATATCATGCTGATCAATGCTTAAAAAAAATTTTTTTTTTTGAATGTACATTTCCTACTACAATTTGTAAATTATTCATTGTACTCTTCCTTTGTTTATAAAACTTATAGGTTATAATGCCTTAAGAACTCAAGAGGATCTTGGGTCCATAAAACTTTATTACATGATAAAATCATTTTCTTTATTTCTTTTAAAGTTCCTAATTCATATACCTCTTTAAGAGGTAGTTTAGGTAATTTCTAGTTTGAAGAAGACCTAAAAAGGCATGGATGCATATTGAAGGACCATTTTACCTAAACTACCTCTTAAAGTTTAGGCGAGTCAGAGGAAGACCTAAAAAGACATGGACGGAATGCATAAAACAAGATTTACAAAAACGAAGAGTAACTTAAGATATATATAATTTTTGATAGAGCAAGATGGAAAGATAAGATTTGTGTCACCGACCCCACTTTGATGGAAATTAGCTTATGATGATGAATGTATATAGTAAAAAGCTTGAAAAAAATATTTAACAAACCAAACCCAGTGTTATCTCTTATGAGTTATAATAATATCATATCTATAGAACTGGAACCTATTTTATTTTATCAAATTTTTTGATATTAAGTTTATTACATTAGTAAATTTATTGTATTTCCTTATATAGTATGGAAGAGAGTCACCTAAGAGATCTTTCAACCATAATAAAAGCTAATTAATCCTACTCAATTACACATCATTGTGCTTGTATTTTATTATTTGCATATCAGACAAGAAATACATATGAGATTTCTTATTAAAAAAGGGGGAACATATTCGTTGCCTTATAGCTTTATTTGTCAAGGAATATATTAAATATATAAAGCTCACCTCTACTATCAACTTACGCTTTTAGTAGGAACGATGTTCTATATGGTATCGGAGCCTTAGGCAAACACCAGGTCCTGAGTTCAAACCTTCACTCCACCCATTGAGAAAAAAAAATATTACCGTTCTTATTAATAGCTCAAGCTGATAGTAGGGATGAATTATATATATTTAATTATTCATTAACATTATCTTCACAATGTTCCTCATTTTTTTCTTAGACATCATTATACAAGATCTATTGACCTTTGTTTTTAAAGGGATTGTAATCGTTTTACTGTGGTGATATGATAACACCAAAGAATACAATAGGATATTGGACCATTGAAACTTGGTCACATGATAAATTCATTTTTTTTATTTTCATTTGAATGATAAAAACTTGTTGAAAATTCCTTAAACCAAAGAAATAATTCCTCTAAAAGACTAGAGAATTGGAACTAAGGTAAGAAACTTAAGTTTGGATAGGGTTAGGTCTATTGTTTGATTTTGTGCACTTCTAGTAAAGGATGGTCTTTTACAATTTTAATCAAACAAATAAAGAAGATTTAATGGGCCTTTTACATCCAAACGAAATCATAAAATAAAAAGACTTATTGCGAGAATTATTTTAAATTTTTTAGGAATAAATATTGACAGCCAGTAGTGGAACTATATACCATAGGAGCTAATGCATATTAATTATGTGTATTGTTTGCAACTTTGAGCCCTAGATATAATTCCTGGGCGTAGAAATGTTTCACACATGTGAAATGAGTGTTTTATTAGTAAAAGCTACTAATTAGATGTGGTTCTTCCATATTTTATTTTTTTTCTTTCTTTCTTTTTTATTATTTTCAAAATAAGAGAAAGCAAGAATCAGGTTGAAGTACAAACTGATAGAAAAGTATTTTTTTGTTTGATATTATCCATTCAAAATCATTTTTGCATTAATATATTTAAACTCTTAAATATATATCATAAACAATTACTCGTATAATCTTCTCAACTTCATACGTGCAGTATTACACGTGTAACCTTTAGTTTTTATAAATAACATGCTGATGTACCTCTTAGTTTTTTGGGTAAATTGGTTTTTAGTGATGCTTTATTAAAATAATTCAGATTAAGTCGGCCAAATCTTTGTAAAGCTTTTAGTGGTACTTTTTAAAATAATTGAAAATCAGTATCATTTTATAGTTCCTTAAGAGATTTTTCCAAAAATGCCCTCAACAGAATTGCAAACCTCATTTATAACAAAATGAGTGAAAATGTTTTCAAAGTCTTTTGAGGGCATTTTTAGAAAAAATTCTTAATGAATAGTAAAATAACACCGATTCTTAATTATTTTAAAAAATATCACTAAAAACTAATTATCAAGATTTGATCGACTAAATCTGAATTATTTTTATAAAACATCACTAAAAACCAATTTACCCTAGTTTTTTCTTCTCTAATTTTTCAAAGGGCCTTTTGGATGAAAGGTTCGTAGTGAATTGGAATACCAGAAAAGAACACGATTTTACGGTTATGACCGTTAACCAAGGGGGGAATGTATATAATTAGCTAGAAAAGTAAAAAAAAAAATACCAAAATATCTTTCACCTTCTCTCTGGAAACTTTTCCTATTTCTTTTTCTTTAGTAAAACCTTTATTTGTTGACTATTACCTGCTTGACAAGGACTTAATGTCGTATCAGCAAAAGTTGTAATCAAACATTGAAATATTTGTACACCTCTACGTACAAAGATGACGTGTACATATGCTTACCGCAAGCTCTTACGTGGAGTGAAATATTTGATGGGTTAACATCTCATGTACTTTTCCCCGTTTGAAATTATCTTCTCTCCTGTAACAGACGGTGTTGCTTGAGTGAAATCTGTAGCATATTATGACTAGTGTTTTTTCAACAAGAAAAATGTGAAAATACTTTTCTTATTAAAAAAACAACTAACCTCTTACTGGAATTGTGAAGCAAGATCAGAAGGTTAAGGGTTTTTTATTTGGATGCCATCCCTCATGAACTAATCGATGTACTTTGAATGCCACATGAGGTCCCTCCTCACAAAACCTTGCTTTCAAGCTCGCATGTAAGTCCCTCCTCACAAAACCTGCAAAGTGAGGTTGGTTTGTTTTGTGGTTATTTATATTATCAATAAGGCTCTGTTTGTTTCGACGGAAAATATTTTTCAAGAAAATATCTTCCCAGAAAATATTTTCCTTTTTTCCTTTTTCAGGCGTTTGGATGTAATATAAAGAGAAAAATGAAAAAGTGGAGACTGAAATTAACGTGTAAGAAGTTGAGGTAAAAGTGAAATTTTAAGATATATTTTTAGCCCTTTAAATTTTAAATATATCGAACATAGAATAAAACTTTATCAAATTTACAAACTTCTACCCAAACTCTCTCTCTCTCTCTCCATCCAATGAGAATCACTGAAACCTTTTGGGCAAGGGTGTCCTTTCTGGAGGTTACCGACGCATATCTCCAACCTCCATCTCCCCTTTTAGATTGATCATATCCAGGCTCTATTATGACGTCACGGATAGAATCGAATAACTTCTGAAGTCCATTACTGATGAAGTCATTATAAGAATTAATCTGATGGCTGATCAAACCGTATTGATTAAAAAAAGCAGTCGAAGCGTCTTTGCAGAACTTCTTAAGAAAATCCTTGCTCAAGTCAGGCGGCAAAACGCCATTTTCCTCTAACTCATCGTCGCTACTCATGACTAAATCATTCATGGTGTCCGAATCCGCCATTAGGGTGAAAACTGAAAATCTGAAACCCTGTAAACTATTGTTTAGTAAACCCTAAACCATAACAAAAAACATTGAGTAGGATAGTACAAGAACAATCAAAATGCTTTTACCTTTTTCTTTTTGTGTCTCTCGTCTTTTTCCACTCTTCTTCTACTCTTCGACGACCAACGTTCCGGAGCCGTTGGAGGAGTGAAACTACGGACGGAGACAGTGATGAAGAGGACTGAGACAAGTTGTAGTGAAAACGGCCTCGATCTGTGTGAACAACATGTTGCAGTGAATACTTGAGATCGGATCCAAAACCCAGGTTGAAAGACAACGACATCGAGAAATACATGCTTCGGCCATGTATGTGAAGTAAGGATTGATAGGTTCAGCACTGTTTCTCGCTTTTTTCCGGAACGGAAAATAACTTCCGCCAAAAAATGGTGGAAGTTATTTTCCTCCGATTTTGAACGGTGGTGGAAAATATTTTTCCTTCTATTTTATTTTCCATTAAAACAAACAAACGGAAATCCTTAAATTCTGGAAAATATTTTTTTTCCCTCAATTTTCCGGTGAAACAAACACAGCCTGAGGGGGGGGGGGGGGGGGGGGGGGGGGGGAATATTCTCCTTAGATTATGGTTGGTTTTTTTTTTCCAACTATTACCCTTCCCATCTAAAACAATCCCAAATTATAAACACCCACTACTCTTTTTACATTCGAATTTAAACCCCCACTTATATACTACGGTTAAGGGTGAGGATGTACAGTATACACGTGCCACGACTAGTTGTTGTTAAAGTCAAATGTTGTCATGTCGAGTTCACATGATTGTTAATATTTTCTCAAATGGATCCTACATGAAACAAGAAAAAACTCCTAACCATCATATGTTGCACATGGCAGTACATGACCCAACAATAGTAATCAATCAATTTATCTATCGATATACTATATATAATGGGAATAGTCCCATTGGAAAGCGTGCCAAACAAAATGCACAACTTTCTAAATATGGCCCTTACACTATTGAGAAGATATATTAATAAAAAAGGTATAATGGTTGAACTGCCTCAGTTTTTTTTCAAAACTTGCAATTGGTTTGTAATTGTTTCTTCCCACATTCTCCCTTCTCCCTTCTCTCCTTACATATGTGTAGTACTGCACGTGTACCTTGCTAGTATATATAATACGTCTAGTTCTGCACGTGTACCTTGCTAGTATATATAATGATAATACGCTCTTAGAAAGTGTGCCAACAACTATCCACTGACTTCTCTCAAAAGGCCCTTATAGGGTTAAAATAGTCAAAGCCCGGTCTATTCATTTAAAATCTTGACAATTCCCAGTGCTTCACGTTTACTCTCTAGTGCAGAGTAAAATAAATAACAGTAAATTGACCATCGTTCCACTCCCGGTGGAAACGCGTCAAATTTTTCTTACGGTGACAAGGACTTACACTTGGAGGTATTATCACCACACCCTTTTTTTTTCCTCTTCCAAATTAATTTCTAATTTTATTGCACAAACACAAAAAGTAACAGCCAAAATTTCCCTGGCAATAGCTCTACCTCTTGAGAATCCGTCACAAAGTCAACGCCCGCACTCGCCTTTACTCTTCTGCTGCCCGGCTTTGTCTTTTCCACTCATCTTCCCTCTCCGCGTGTTCTCTGTTTTGACGCTTCCGCACCATCATCACCAAGTCACCAACAACACCAGTATCTGCCACTTAGATACATGCTAATATGCGCTGACCCTTTCGTCGTTTCTTCTCCACTTCTTTACACTCTTTTTGTATCTTTTAACGGATTCTAGACTACGCCTGTATCGTATTGTCTTTTTCTCTGACTTGCTTGACGCACAGGTTAAGGAAGGTAGTCAGGTTAGTAACCCTTTTCCCCTGTCAACGCTTTCGTCATCATTATTATTCTCTGCTATAAATATTTGTTTTTTTTTGGAATGGAGAGGAGAGATCGCATCTGAGCTTCTCAGCCGAACAAGCAGCTTCAATGGAGGATCTTCCGACTGGTTATCGTCCCAACGTTGGGATTTGTCTCGTGAACTCTGACGATAAGGTGCTTTTTTCTTCGTTTTTAACTATTTTTAGCTGACATTTCTTTCTCTCGTCTTTTTTCTTCTTTTTGATTCTTCTTTTTGCTGATAGTTTGCAGCCATTCAGCTTGATAAGGATGCATGTAACCCTAGAACTTTGATTCTTGATTTTTTTTTCCTTTATGTGTGGAATCATTTGGTTGTTCGTAAATTTGCTGTCAGAGATTTAGAAATTTAGTTCGTTGTCTCTGTTATTTGGATCTGATTCTATTTTGTCAGAAAGTTCTGAGAAGTAGTTTTGTTTGTTTTGACGGATGATGAAGTTGGTTGCATGAGAATTTGAGTTATTAATCGTGGAACAACTCTGCTCATCTTGGAGAATGAGTTTGAATTTGTAGAGTTGTCATGTTTTGATTTGATTTGTTGGAATTTTTATTTTAACTTAAGAAAGTATGTCAAAGGCTGGTGGTGTAGGGTTTGTAAGGATTCTGAAGAAAAGATTGCTGTTTAAGCAATTAATTAGCATACTGTAAGTAGAACGGCCTGGATATAAAATTTCCAGTGATAGTGAATCCTTTCGGCGTTTCAGAAGCGGATTATAGATTCTTTTGTAGCATGGAACACATTATCATCTTACCTACTGGTAGCTGTTAACTCACATATTATGAGTCTCTTTTCTGCTTGAGCTTTTTGAAATTTGAAAACATTCTCCATTCCAATCAATGCACCCGGTAGGCTCTAATTCTATTTCTTTACACACACATGCACGCATGTGCATGTGTTTAAAGAGAGAGAGAGAGAGAGAGAATATATTATTGAAGAATATTGTAGTTCATGGAGGGGGGATATACTTGCTAAACTAAAGATGTCATCTCCAAAGATTGATTTTTCCTTTTCTATCTTCTACAGTTTTTTGTTGCATGGTTCTGGTGGATAAAATAGTAATTTATGTGGCTTTCCTGCAGATTTTTGTGGCGTCGAGATTGAATGTTCCTGGAGCATGGCAGATGCCTCAGGTATAAATGTTGTGATTCTCTTAAATGTAGCAGTCGCTTTATAAACCTTAAAGAAAATATGCTGCCTAGTGTGAGAACAATTTCAAGGTTTATTGATGGCACTTGATGCTTGGTTACGCGTCTGGGCAATCTGAGTTGTCCAGGAGCATCTGTACAATTGTGTATAATATGTGGTTAGCTATATTGTACATGCTATGTATAAATAAACTGTGATTGTGTCCATATATACTTTATATTTGTATAAATATATATTTCACACATATATATCCACATATAGACAGTAACTAAGCTCTAAGCATGCATACATCTAGGTTCCTCGGTGACTAGGCTGTTGGGTTTGGCTGGATTTATTGACAAATTTGCTTGAAAATTTTTCATTTTTGAAATGTCATTATAAACTTTTGGCAAGGTTAATGATTTAGATTTAGATTTAACTGGATATGTGCATTGTGAAGCTATTTCGGATTAAGTTCATTTTCATCTTGTTTGTTCAGCAATGGCATGAAAAAATGACTAGAGAACAGCTCTTACTGAGCTATTTTGCATTATGAAGCTCTTTCCCAAGTATTCTAATTGTAATATGACTTTATCAAAAATTGCATAAAAAAAGGGCTAAAGTTGAATTCTTAATTTCCCCAGAGGAAAACATATATTATAACTGTGCTTTATTGGACTATTTGGATTTGCAAATGTAGGGAGGTATTGAAGATGGTGAAGAACCAAAAGATGCTGCTGTCAGAGAACTACGGGAAGAAACTGGGGTAGTTTCTGCTGAAATTATTGCAGAGGTTAGTCCAGGAAAAAATGATTTTTTTACAGTGTTCTAATTCTCCTTTCCTTTGGCCCTTTTATGCTTACCTAAAATCCTGGCATGTGCACGCACACGCGCATCCCTCATTGCAAAAAGAAAAAGAAAAGGCTGCAAATTGTTGATTTGTCCAATTTCCTGCAATCATCTATCCCAACAAAGAAGAAAAGTGAAAATATAAGTATCTAGAATTCACCCAATGGAAGGCATTTATTTCCTTCAGTCAATACTTTTAAGGTTTTTTCTGGGTAAGGGATGAAAGGCAATGATACCCTGATAGCTGTGTGTTTTCTAGATCATAAGTCGCATATGGGGGAAGTTGCTGGATACATGTGGTCTGCTGTTGGTACATATATGAACTATAAAACATTTTGCTTTCGATATTCTTCATTTACTTTCACTTCTGAAATAGTTAGATTAGTCAATGTTTTTTTTAGGTGACATGTTGGGATTAAACCTGTGTAAGAAATGGTTACAAACTCTATTTCAAATTATAGTGCAGACTACAGAGTGCAAAGACAACACTTGAAAAGTTTCTATTCAAGCATATCTTTGACAAATTCTTCTCATAGATCTCAAGAAGGAAGCATTTACAATGGTTAGAAGTGGTCTGTTGTCATTTTGAATCTATGTCTTAATGACGAGTAACTTTCATCGAAACAAGAATTATATGTCGTAATGATTAACTTACGGAAGCACTAAAACAGAAGCACTAAACTTCAGAACAGCACAATTTTATGTTTTAACACTATATAATACATTAATGTTTTGTTGTTAACTTTAGACATTTAAAAAGTATGCTATAACAAAATTCAGAGTAATTTTCACACTTACAATCATAATTGTATATCATCAGGTTCCCATTTGGTTGACCTATGAGTTCCCTCCTCCTGTGAAAGCTAAAGTAAACCGCTTGTGGGGTGGTGAATGGCATGGGCAAGCACAAAAGTGGTAAATTTTCAATTTTAGAAGCTTATCTTGTATTTCATAAGTGGTATATGTGCTCATCATCACTCTCTTAGTTTCATGCTAACTATTTTTGGGGTGCACAAATCTTGTTATACCTTTTCATTGCTCACGACACCGTCATTTGAAAGTAGAAAAAAGTGGTCAAGGTATGGAAACTGAGACTGTGGTGGTAAAACAATGCTTTTACTTATTTTGGATGCTAGGGACTATGAGTGACAGCAGTGAGGGAGCCATAGGCTCAAACTGGCATTCGTATAAAATGTATCTGGATAGTTGATATACATCAGAACTCCAGAAGAGTATAAAGTTTAAAAGAATTTGACTGAGAAATCCTTCTTGTGATTCTTGTTGTACAAATAATTAGAGTCTCTCATGTTCAAAAAGAAATTCAGGGTTTGGCATCATCAAGGAGCATCTCTATTATATTTTGTCTAATAATGTTGGATGGGTTCTTCTAAAAGGATGAATTCTGTATTTTAGTGCATTAGATATCTTTACATTTTCTATTTCTTTACCTGTATGTGATTAGTTATGATATAATTTGGATCGTTCATGATAATTGGTACACGGTACAATTTATGACATGTAGATCAGTTCCAGAGCAATGTGGCATTTGAGGTTGGAAAAAAAAATGCTATTGAGTAACTGATTATTGGCAAGACAAAAAGGAAAAGCTAATTCAGGATGTTGTTATGCATCCCACATAATTCTTTAACTTGTCAGCATAAATTTTAAGGTGAATATAGTAAGAGAAGAAACAGATAATATTTTGATGACAGGTCTTTGTCAAATCCCTCTCGGAAGAGTTGATTCCCACATACTCTCATAAACCGGAGATAATTTGACTGACGTGATGCAGTAATGAAGTTGGATGAGATGAGCTTTATGGGTTGTTTTAATGGAAGGTTATTTTCTTTCTTAATGTAGGTGTGAAGCTTATTTAGGGTAATTGTAGGAAAGTGGTTACTAGGAGTTACTTTTTACAATATTGGATGCTACTTGTAACTTTTGAGGAGGTTGCTTTGTTTGTTAGTCTCATAGAGCTGAAGTGTTCAGTAAGGGGAACTTCCTTCACAGAACCACCTTTTTATCTGAACGGGCTTATTTGACCAGAAATTGCCTATCCTCCTGCCAGGAAACCAAGAAGCATTCTTTTATCAATTCTTGTTAAAAGAAGCTTAATCAAGTTCTAGGTCATATGGTTTATGATGTAGTTGGCCTTAGGAAGGAATTCTTGACTAAGTTTCAAGATTTATGTTGGATTTTGTGCCAATAGAATTCAGTCTTGTGTTTCTCACATCAAGATTCCAGACAAATTGATTTAGTTGTGCCCGTTAACCTATGGTTAGTACAGCTATTTAACTTGGGTAAAAAAATTATATGAGGTAAAAATACATTGAGGGATTAGCTTCTTATAACTCAATGGACATCTTAAACTTTTTAGTTTTTCTCTTAAATCTTTGTCGTTGGACAAATATGTGGCCCAATATGTAGTGGATAAGGATTCAGAAAAATGCTGAATAACTTCAAGATTGTTTTAAACAAAATTTAGACTTGGAGCTTTGAATTTACTGATAAGAGCCTTGATTATCATGCTTCCTGCTTAGTGATAAGTTCTTCCAATTACTAGGAGTCCTCTGATGTACTTGTGCTATAAGTAATTTTGTTGGGTTAAACCAAGAGACACGATAATGATGAATTTAGGAATGTGTTTTATGTGGACCCAAAGAGATTTCACTAAGGTAATTTGTCTTCCCACTGATATTGGTGCATTTGATCCACCTAACCTTTTATGAAGTCCTTGAAAGGTCCCCTGCACATTGGCATACCGTAACAAGTATCAACAGATAGTCCAATGTGATAGTTCTTTTTTCAGATATCTTGGGTATAGTTCTGAATAATGGCTTGGATCATGCAAAGTGTTTAAACTTAGAACCACTTTGAATGATGAGGAAGTTACTTTGAATCTTTCCTCTCCAAATCCATCCACTTTCACCTTTACCCATCAGGTAAACAATAGTCTTTTTGATTGCAATACTCTGCCACAGCCTAAAAAACACATGCCAATTTCATGAGGTTTTTAACCAAGTTATGTGAACAAACAGAAATTTTACATGGCCTTTCAAGGAACCGCTGAATATTTATTGCTAGATCAATGTTCACATATATTTGAAGGATATTGATGAGATTCTTCTCAGAATATTTGGAGGACCATTTGCATGTGCGTGAGTGATCCAGCCACAGCAAGGTGGAGGTAAGGCTTCTAGGAAGATATGAATGCGATTAGAAGGGAATGGGATCTACTGTGGTGCCTCATAAGGGATTTCAATGTCATTAGGTTCTCTCATGAGAAAAGAGGGGGGCAGCGGGCTCATAAGAAGTATGAATGAATTTTCAGCTTTTTATGAATTAGTGGATTATACCCTATGGATGCTCAGTTTACATGGTCAAGAGCTTGCAAGAGTCACCAGTGTGTAGTAGGCTAGCCAAAACTCTATTCTCTGTCAAGTGGGATAATCATCTCTCCCATATTTACCAGTATACCCTCACAAGAATGGTGCCTGACCACACGCTTATATTAGTGTCCTTGGAATCACAACCATGTTTAGGCCCTACTCCATTTTGTTTTGCAAATATGTGGTTCTTAGAACCTTCTTTTTAGGAATCCTTTCTCAAAAAGGTGGGATGCAAACAAGCAAAATAGCTCAGGGTGGGCAGGGTATTGTTTCTATGAGGATCAAGAATGTTGAAATAACATCAGAAAATGGAATTAAGAGGTCTTTGGCTTGGTGCAGATGAAGAAAAAGGACGTAATGGAGGCAATAGCATCTTGACAATCTAGAAGAGAGTAGAAACCTTATACCAATGGAAAATAGCTTGAGGAGAGAAACAAAGGAGGAATTGGGAAGGTGCTCAAAATGGAAGAAGTAAATTGGTGGAAAAAATAAGAGCACTGTGGGTTAAGGTAGGGGATAGTAAGACAAATGTTTTACATAGATTAGCAACAAGGATGCGATTTGAAAAATGAAATAACAAGATTTGTAGTGAATGGGAATAAAAGATGGAAAGGATATTGAGAAATCCCTCAAAACCTTCTATGAGGATCTATGTAGATCAGAATAAAGTCTCCTCTGATTTGAGAGGTTGGCAATCACACGGTCCTTATGGTTGGAAAGAGAGTTTGTCCAGGATTAGATCAAGTGAGCAATATGGGCCATGGATGGAGATAATCTGGGCCTTGGTTGTTTTATTATGGCTTTCCTTCAAATGTGTTGTGAAAGAAGAAATCCCAGAGATTTTTAAAGAGTTCCACTGTCATGGGGTTGTCAGTAACGTAATTAATGCCACCTTTCTGGTGTTGATCCAAAGATTAAGGGGGGCTATTTGCATCAAAACTTTATGCCAATTAGCCTCTATAAAGCTAATGTGCGCTCTCTCTCTCTCTTAAGGAGGTGATATAACCATTGATTGCACCTAATGAGAGTACATTCATGAAGGGTAGGCAAATCTAGGATAGCTTGCTAATAGCTAATGAGCATTTAGAGGAATGGAAGAAAGGGAAGTCAGGATTGGTTTCTAAATTTGATCTTGAGAAGGCATATGATGAGGTCCTTAATGCTTTTACTTGAAGGGGAACAAATCATGCTTCAAACCATATTCCATGACAATTAAGAAGAAAAACAATGTATCCATAAGTCAATGTACGGCTTCGAGGGACCACTTGTATATTTGTACTCGGAATCCCTAACTAAAATTGATATTTAGAATGATTTGATGAAGGTGATCTTATTTGGATCTCATCTTGTAACCATAGTGATGACGTTGAAATTTGTATACTTAAAAGGATTCTTTTTTTTGTCTTCATGCATGTGCTTGCCAAGAAGGCATTCCATGTGGAGAACCCCCAACCAGATTGCTTTTGTTTGATCAGATGTATTTTAATGACTTTATTACTGCTTATTTGAGCCTTGCAAAGGAATAATGGAAATGGGATTGATTTGTATGTTCTTCAACATCTTTCACATTCAAAATTTCAAATTACTATGTAATGGCAGGTTTCTTATGCGATTAACAAGAGATGAAAGTGAGATCAACTTAGCAACTGGTGAGGCAGACCCTGAATTCTCAGAGTGGAAATGGGCAAGACCTGAAGAAGTCATTGAGCAGGTATGATGGCAAAAATAAAAAAATAAAAGGGAAAAAGGCTGTTTATTGTCTTCTGAAATGCTTAGAAGGACATGTGGGTTTATTGAAATGTAGGCTGTGGATTACAAGAGGCCAACATATGAGGAAGTTATGAGAACCTTCAGCCCATACTTCAGTGGAAATGGACCAGCAGCTAAATGTAGATCAGCAAAATGGTGAACATGATGACGGTTAGTTTGGCAGCTCCATTGGTGGTTCCAACTCACCTCTCTTGTTAGGCATGAACTTGACTAATTTCTTCTGCTTCCTTCCTTTTGTTGGTTTTTTGCAGTTTTGTAAATAAAACTAGATTAGACTCATCAAACTCAAACATTTGTTAATAGGAATAAGACCATTGGGTTGCAAGCTGAGGTTATCTGGCTTTTTAGTGTTCTTTGTTGACAAGATGATTGCGCGTGCGCAAGCGAAGGAGGAGGCATTTAGTTATGCCGCGACAGCTTTAGTTCCCCACCATCTCCTCCTTATTTTCCTACGTTTGACGACATACATGAACAGTAGATTAGTTCCACTGATCCAAGGACAGCTTGAAACATGATCAATTAAAATATCAATTGATCAGCATATAAGCTACATAATTTCGTTTACTTTTAACGTTGAAAAGTTTTTTTATGCCCCACCTGTTAAAAATTTTTTATATTAAGGGGCTAGTTAGTTTTCCTCTTCATTTAATGAAGAAGCAGTAGGTATAAATCTAAAACCTGTTTGAATGTCGTTATCAAGCTGTTTTGATTTGATATATTTTTTGAAATTAAAGTGAAATACCTTGGAGATATATCTATATATATATATAAACTACCCAATGGCTAATTAAGTTATTTTTCATGAATTATATGCGCATTGATTACTTAGATAATGAACAAAATGGACCTATACCTTTATGAGAAAGTAGTCTTGTGAAAAAGATGTACAAACGGGTCATAAGAAAATTAACTTTCCATTGAATTTGGTATTTTAGGTTTATAGGAAGATAGAGGCTTATCAGAAAGCAATTTTCCAAAATGGTTTCGTTCCTCTTAAAATGGAAGGAAAGCAATTGAAAAGAAAGATTTTCTACCTAACCAAATGCAGCGTTAAGGACTAAACACTTTGATTCAGAATAGATATTAGATAAATTTATACTTAACACCCCCTTGGATTTATGATAAAAAGTAGCAAGACCCTTTTATATTCGGAAAAAGTTATGGACCTCTCTTTATATTTGAACAAATGTTCATTTATCTTCCTTGCCAGTAAAATTTGGCCAAATTATGTTTAAGTGTTTTTTTTTTTTATAATAAGATAGCAACCTTTATATAATAATCAGTTTGGATCTACAAAGGAGACTATTCTAGCAAAAGTCTTGCCCAGAAAGTCATCCAAATAAACATGGTTAATACATTCTGGTAGCTTTCCAACCCATAAACCAGAGAAATGTGAAATGGCAAAGTTGGCAATCGCATCAACTAACATGTTTCTTTTCCCGAATACATGTTCAAACAAAACAACATGAAAGGAAGAGCATAAAGAGATGGCTTCCATTATCAGACCTTCAATCTTCCATGGAGGGGAGGTCTTCTTTCTTAAGCAGTCCATAATTAGTTTATTATTTCCTTCCAGAATCACCATGTTGTAGTTTAGGAAAGCAGCAAGTTGCAATCCTTCTACAAGCGCCTGTGCTTTTGCAGTCAAAGCATCTGAAATGCCAATGTAGTTTGCGACAACACCTAGAATTCTACCCTTGTCATTTCTAGCTACCACTCCATACGCCGCTCTTCCTGGAAATCCCTTTGCTGCACCATCGACGTTGATCTTTATCCACTGGTTTCCTGGTCTTTGCCATCTGCAGAAGGTTTCTTCTTTCTTTTTAATGTTTGTTGGTAACTCGGCCTAGTACAATTTGTTAGAATCTTCCTGCAACACAGAAAAAACAGACATGCATAAGGGGATTGATAGCTTTACATTTTCAAAGATTACCTTGTTTATCATTGTCCAGACCACCCAACACATATTAGCCCAAGCTGCAAGAAGGTGCTTCGCTGGAGAGTTTCTGTCTGAATCCATCTTCATGATATTGTTGAAGATCCATTCTTTACATTTCATGTTCTGATTTGCCTCCCACAAAAGACCTCCTATACATTCAAACCACATCATCCTCATGAAGTCACATTTAAGGAAAATGTGTGTGGTTGATTCTTGTTCTTTGTCACATAACACACAGTTTTCCAAAGGCACTCTGATTCTGCTCTGTAGAAGTTCATTTGTGGATATACCTTCCTGAATGATTTTCCAAAGGAAAAGTCTAATCTTTTGTGGGCAAGGAATATGCCATATCTTCAACCACTTACTTGCTTCATTTTGAATGTCTGCCCCTTGAGATAACATTTTATAGGCTAAGGCAACTGTGAACTTCCCATTTGTTGTTCCTGACCACACTAACTTATCCCTATCAGATGTTTTGTTTATAGGGATTGTCTTTATCCTGTCCACAATTTGATCCGACCATATTTCCCTTAATCTTTGATGGTTCCAAACTCTGTCATGTTGGTTGATCAGTTTAGAAACCTTGTGATCCCATTGAATAAAATCATTCTCAATTTCCTCCCTTTTCAGATGATGAAACCAGCTCGTATTACTGATTTTTATGGACTCCCCATTTGCAATGACCCAACCCTTCCCTTGATTGATTATCTCTCTAGCTTGACAAATTTGCTTCTAAAGCCACGATGAACTTGTCTTTGGAGAGGCTTGCAGAAAATCACTGTTTGAGAAATACTTTGCTTTAAATAGATTGATCCAAGGTTTCTTGTCATTACTCATCAAAGCCCAAGCAACTTTGAGAACATTGCAAAATTGAATTTTCTGCTATCCCTAATATTTAGACCACTACATCTTTTAGGCATGCAACTTTTTTCCCAACATAAGGTGTGGAGAGTTCTTCTTTATTGGGTTTATGCCAAAAAAAATTTTGGGCTTCTTTGTTAATATGATTAGTTATGGCAGTAGGCATTTTCAGGCACCCCCATGTAGTATTGGGAGGTACTCAACAGGGTAGCATTTATAAGGGTAGCCCTCCCAGCCTGGGTCAAAAGTTTGGCTCTCCATCCAACCAGTCTTTTGTTGATCCTATCTAAAACATTCTGAAAAGTTTTTTATTTTAGGACCATTAACAAAGGTGGGAATCCCTAAATATTTACGTGGGTTCTTTGTTACCTTGATGCCGAAACTCCTCACCATATTGCCTTTTGCTTTTCCTTTCATGTTAGGACTGAGAAATAACTCTGATTTATCATGATTGATCTTATGACCTGCAATTCTTACAAAAAAGATTAGTAATAGCCATAAAGTTTCTAGAGTTTATCTCATTTGCCTTACCAAAAAGCAACAAATCATCAGCATAAAGGTGACTTATGTGATCAGCAATTCTGTTTGCCTTAATGCCATGGATGATATTATCATTTTCGGCTTTCATCAAGGTGGCAGAAAGCACATGTTGGGTGATAATGAAAATGTAAGGATACAAAGGGTCTCCCTGTCTGATTCCGCTAGAAGGGTAGATCATGCCACAATCATGATACTATAAGTGACAATGCTAATACAAGACATGATTAAATCAACAAAACTTTGACAGAAACCATAAGCATGCATAGTTCTGTTGATAAAATTCCAATCCAATCTATCATATGCTTTGGCAAGGTCTAACTTAACAACAAATAGCCCCTGTTTAGACTTCTTTTTGTTCTTGATGGTGTGAAAATTTTCTTGAGCTGTCAGAATGTTCTCATGTATCATACGGCCTGGCACAAATGCACTCTGGTAGGGGGAGATAATCTTGGGGAGCCAAATTCTCATTCTATTGACAATCAGCATAGATATGATTTGGTAGCAAAAATTACGTAGGCTTATGGGTCTAAACTCATGAAGCTTATTAGGATTTTCAGTTTTTGGAATTAGCACCATATAAGTATGGTTAACTATATTTTCAACCTTGCCATTCCGAAAAAAAATCCTTAACAAAATTACAGACATCCCACTTAATGGTTTCCCAATAAGTCTGGTAAAAAATCCCTTGGAACCCATCAGGGCCAGGACTCTTCAATGGCCCCATGCCTTTAACAGCAGCCCATATTTCTTCCTTAGAAACCTCCCTAGTAAGCAGTTGGTTCTCAGTCTCACTAATGATAGGGCTAATGTGGTTCAGAATAGAGAAATCACGATCTTTGTATTAGCTATAAACACCCCACCAAAATAATCAATAAAAGTGTTCTTAATTTCCCTAGGCTCATTGACATCTTCATTGAGTTCATTATTTATTGAAACAATCCTATTAATGTGCCTTCTATTGATGGTGGTCTGGTGGAAAAATTTGGTGTTTAAGTCCCCATCTTTTAACAACTTTATTCTTGATTTCTGGAACCACATTTTTTCCTGGGCTTTTAATGAATTGATGTAGGTAGCATTGGCAAGTTCCTCAATTTTCACCAGATCAGGACTCTCAATGTGTCAAGCTTTTTCTGAATTTCTTTTAGCTCAATGTATTTTTCTTGAACTCTTTTATTTATGTCTCCTACAGTTTTCCTATTCCAATTAGTGAGATCATTTTTCAGCTGGACAATTTTATGTTGAAACTTTTCCCCACCACTAGACCAACTGTTATCAATGACGTCCTTACACAAGGGTTCATCAATCTAGAATTTTTCAAATCAGAACACCTTGTGTTTCTGATTACTCTTGCATTGGGTAGTGAGACACAGGGGGGAGTGATTAGACCCCACAATGGGGTCTTGCGATAGCACATAATTTGGAAAAAGGGCAACCCAGTCAATGGAACATAGAACTCTCAATTTTCTCACTAATTTTCCCTTTTCCCATTTTCCCATTATTCCAAGAGAATTTAAGCCCCTTACTAGGATGGTCCACAAGGTTAGAATCATTTATAAATTCTTGGAAAAGTTCAGCTTTATGTACCTGTAGAGGGTTACCCCCTCTTTTTTCGTGGTAGAATCTAACAACATTAAAATCTCCGATAGCAATCCATGGTCCTTCACTTGTAACTGCCCTCCTCTTTTGGTGTTCCCATTGTCCTGCTTGAATATGAATTTGCGAGCTTGCATGGACATATGACATTCCAAAACTTTCGCCTTCACTGGTTCTGATGGTCATGTGAACAGACCACGGACGAGACTCTTCTACCACTAGACTGCAAGTATAATCCCAGAGGATCCAAAAGCATCTATTTTATTGACAGCTCCAGCCCACCAAAAATTTGGATATCCCGTTCTTCTTATTTTGCTTTGGGACATATTATCATTCATTAGAGTCTCAGAAACTAACACCACATTAGGCCTGTGAATGCGCAACAAATTGCGCAGATGCAGCCTTGTTGGGGTACGGCCTATTCCCCGACAGTTCCAGGCGATGATCTTCATTTTATACTGAAGTCCGGAGGGTCTTCCTCAATTAAACAGGAAGAAGAAGAAATAGAAGAGTAAGACAGATCACAACAGTCCAAATCTTTGATAATCAAACTGTTAGTTTTTTTTTTTTTTGGAAGGACCAGGTATCCCCTCCTCACTCTGCTGATTGGTGTCTTCCATGTGACATTGTCTCACGTGGCCTCCAAGACTGCTTTTACTCTTTTTATGTTGGCCCACTTGCTTGAGTCTCTCTCGTTTGGGCCTCTGTGGTGGTTTCTATGAAACAAGGTAAGACGAGGTGATGCTCTTAAAAAGATGTTAGGATGATGGGCTTGGTTTTGGGCTTGACTATGGGCACCAAAGGAGAAGAAATTTGATACCAGCAGGTTGGGTCCACTTGGGTTCGGGTCAAAGTCTATCTGAATGATGTTACCGTTGGGCCTCATATTCCAAGCAAGACTTCCATCATGACCCTCTGCTGCCCCCTCCCTTTCTCCCATCTCCTCAAGGACAACAGAGATAGGTGACTGATGCATGTTGCAGGTGGTCAAATTCCCATCACCACCAACTCTCTCACTCGGCTGAGTCGCGTCCTTGCCCACGAACGGGTTGGGTTGACTCAGTTTAGGGATCGTCTTCTTCCCCGAAGCATCACCCAAATGATTTCCGGGACATTGGAATTGTCAGATTCTCAGAGTATTTCTTGCAATCAGTAGAACTATGTTTGCCTCCCCCCTTTCCAATGAAAGGGTTTCGACAACTTAGAATTGAATGTCCAATATTTCCACAAGAAATACAGAAACTAGGTAGATTTTCATATCTAAAATCAAGCCATATATTGTTATTTGTTTCTACCTCAAAATAAACCCCTGGGGCGATCCAAAGGGAGTTGGACCTTCACTGTGGTAACTGGGAGATTCCCAACTTCATCATTGATTTCAACTTCCAAGCAAGCACCAAATACATTAATGAGTTCAGATATTACCTTTGGGTCCTGGAAAACTGTTGGGAGGTTCATAATCTGCATCCACATAGTGATATGTTGAAACCGGAATAGGAGAGCTTCATCCTCTGCCTTTATGGTTTCCACGAAAACCAGCGAGTTGTTGATAATCCAAGGCTGCTCCCCCAACACTTTTTCCTTATCTTGCTGGTTCTCGAAAGCGACAAGAAACCTTCTCGAGGCGACTTTGATGACTTTAGATATAGCGGCATTCCTCCATAGTCTTCTGATAACATTTTTGAAGGTGTTCAGTTGCAGATCCTCCTCACAGATCTTGCACAAAATCAGGTTTCTCCATTTGTTTGATAGTCTGTCTCTATCATCTTTGGAGGGTTTGAAAACAGTATTAGGTCTCGGAGGGATGACAAGGTTCCTAAGGTTTTGGGTTAGATCTTCCATGGATAGACAAAACATGGGGTTAGGGGAGATAGAGAGGTCACCGAAGTAGGCTCAGAAGTTACAGTCACCACACAAGAGAAACACTGGCATAGGGATTGACACCTCTCAGCAATGGAGGAGGGGAAGTACCTGGATTAGTGTGGCCTCATATGAGAAAATGTAAACCAAATGAGAAAAGCTATCGAAATGCCTTGATCGCACCCAAACAAAACCTTCCGCCTTCCAAATAAGCTAACCTTAAACGATGTTTAAGTCAATAAGCGAAATATTGGAGTGTGGCTCACACTTGTATCCGTGTCCTGTTGGGATGGAGGGTGGCTCATACTTGTATCTGTGTCCAGTTGCAAAGGGGCCCCCCATGGTTGAGATTGGGGGTTACAATTCACCTGTCATGGTACAGTGTGGGGGTATACCAGATTAAGATTAATATATGACTTCCGATGTAACCCTAATTGAAATATAGTGCTATGGATGTAGACATACTACCGAACAATTTAAATTTGTGTGTGTGATTTTCTCATCTCCTTTTTTTTTTCAAATATGATTTTAGAAATCAATAGAAATGTGCTTTAAAAAGTTTTTAAAAACAATTTGTGATTATAATAGTTGTATTAGCTATGGTTATGATAAAGGTGGTGGTGAAGGTGATGGCGGTTGTAGAGGTGATGATGGTAGTGGTGGTAGAGATGGTGGTTGCGTGGGTCGTGGTAGTTGTGGTTGTCGAGTTGGTGGTGGAGGCAATGGTGGTGGTGGATGTGGAGGCGGCAATGACGATGCAAGTGATGGTGGTGGTGGCGGTGATGATAGTGGTAGAGGCTATGGTTGTAGCAATGGAAAATGAAGGTATGAGTGATTTGATTAATCTATATAAAATTACAAAAATTTCATTAAAAAGGTTAAAAAATTTATAAGTGATCAATTTAGGTTTAAAAAACAAGACTGTTTCTGAATAAATTTTTTCTTTTTAAACAATTTGAAAACTGTGCTTATAAAAAGAAGAAGAAGAAGATGAAGATGGATTCCTCCTTTTTTTTAAACAGAATACCTATTTTCAAACTCTGTTGCAAAACAGCCTCTGAGAGTCATGGACACTGTAAGTCATGGACAAGTTTCCAGTTTACAGTATCGACGGCACTTACGGGAAGACAATTGCGCCACGTACACGTGGTCAGTGAACTTCTTGCCCAAGCCTATGGCATAGGTTCGGTAGGCTTGAAGTTTTGTGCACCACAAGTCACGCATGTGGACAAGTGGCCGGAAAAATATACCAAATCTGTTATACCAAACAAGCCGGAAATCTTTGCCAGAAATGGAGGTCTCTTCCTAAATCAAGTGAGATCCTTCCCGTTGCGTGTATCCACGTGGCAAAAAAGCCCCAAAACTTTAACGTGGGTTCTTAAAGCTCCGGATTCTAAAAAATTCTCTTCACAATTATGGTAGCACGTTAAAGAAAACTTTTATCCCCAAACGAGTTTTGATCACATGCTACGAACAACACGCAAGAGCATGCCATTTCAACCCACATATCTGATGTCACGGGAGATGTAAGAAAGGTTCAAAAATGGTGTTCTCGGCTTAGTCGTTATCGGTATTTCCGTGTTACCCAGAGAACACACGGCTAGAATTCTTTCTCAACAGAGCCGAAAGCTAAGCTGAGCAGCAATCGCCATCTTTTTCTCACTCTCTCTCCTGTTTCTGTTGATAGATCCCGAACCGATCGCGAGGGAGAAAGAGAGAGGAAAAGCGAGCAATGCTGGGAGTGATTGGCTGGGGGTGATCATCGACCGCGGGATTCACATGGGGAGTGGGGCTTTCGTGGATGGAGTTCGTCGCTGGTTTCAACGTCGTTCGACCGTCGTTTCTAATACTGCAACTGGTGACCGCAACAACGACCATTTATTTCTGAGCGAAGAAGACGACGAATCTTCTACATCAACAGCCCTAGCGCAAGATTGTCAACAAGGGGGGCTACAGATCATCGAAGATTTCGATATCTCCGGTTTGAAGCTCATTAAAGTCCCTAAACGAACCGGTTCTCAAATGACCTCCGTGGACACTCAAAAGAAGGTCAGCTCAGATCCAATTCGCGTTTCAACCTCTTTCTTTCTCTCGATCCGACTTTGGAACATATGGCCTTTGGGTTGTCAGATTTAGATGTTTTATTTCGAGTTAATTTCTGAGATTTGCAGACTTTTTTTTATTTTTTTTTTCATTTGCTTTTCTCTTTGGTTATGTGTGGCATTCTGTAAACAGTTGTCAACTTCTTTTTTTTTCCTTCGATTGTGTTTGTTCATTTATTGGTGCTGTTGAAATTATGAACTCTGGTTTATGTGATTTCTTTGTGGATTTATTTGAGAAGTCGTGTTTGATCTCTCTGTCATTTCTTACTCCGTGAAATTGGGGGAGGAGAGAGGCTGCACTGCCGATCCCTCGAAGCCCTTGGGTGATAATACCTCGAATACGCCTGTTTCTCCTCCTCACTTGACTTTATTACTGGAGGAACAATAAGGCACTTTCTTTTTCCAAAATTTTGTTATTTGAACAATGCTGTAATTTTTCCTGTCAATTCAAAGGATTTGCCCCTTTTTTTTCTCTTTCCCGTTATTATTAGGTTTTGAATCTTTTGATGCTGGGTTGGCTTGATTGATTTACTTGATTTTTCACCTAATCAGCTTTTCTTTCATCTGGGTGTGATCTTTCTCAGAATATTAGATTCAGTCTCTTATATATTTCATTTCAGAAGTGAAGGTGTCTACATAATCGGTATCTCCATTATTTTTGTTTATTCATTTCTAAATAATTATTCTTTTGCGCTCCACCCCATTCTCCCTTTCATCTGTCAATTCTTCAGTCTGTTATCATTGAAGGACAGAATCTTTCGTCAACCTCATTTTGATTGTTTTAATCAATTTGATTTGAATTTTAAGTCTGACTCGCTGATAAATTTTATAGAACGTTCATTAATTACAATGGACTTATTCTCTTTTAACGTTGCATGTTCTTTGCTAAAAATTGAAACAGCGACTGCTATTTCTTGAAACTTTGTAGCCTCGAAATTGGGTCCCTGCCTCTGCTGGTTGAAGAATTCCACTCAGGATTGACTAGTATGTAAATATTTTGTTTGCTTTATGGCAATTCCATAAAATATTTGAGTGAATTTTTTATTGACAGCATTGATAGGCAACAAGGTGGACAAGTTTGTTCCTTGCAGTTTGCCCAGCTATATGACTTGATTTAGTAATTTAGAAAAACACAGGACAAAATCCATCAGAGTTTGAACTGTTCAAAATTTGTAATGCCTTGTTTCACTTTGAGTCTGTTGTCAATTTGGTGTCGGATGGCTATTACTGTTTTTAAACTGACAGAAAGGATTCCTGTTGGACCAATTATTTGTGGTAAAGCATATTGCTGTATTGTGATTGATTTTTATTGTATCCCTTTGCAGACTGGTACTACAATCTCAAACATGGTAGAAGAATAATTTCATTTCCATGAGACTAAGCATTTGGTGTTATCATTTTCAAACTCTGTGCAAGAATGGTACTAAATTATGGATGAAAACCATAAGTATATTGTTTTTTTTTTTTTTTTGTGATGGGAACAGATACACCTTCTGGTATGGAAGCTTATATGGATGATGATGTTGAACTAACTGAGGCATGGGTTTAAATTTTGGCTGAAACCTATGTATAATTTTGGTGTAATTTGACCTGGAATCTAAGTGATTAGTGTAGTCAATACTTTATAAATGCATTTAGATTTTTGTTTCAGCTGATATGTATCAATACTTGGTATGCATTGGCAAATATGTACCAGTTTCAGCAAGGTCTGAAACCTCATCCGAAACCAAGACTCAGAACCATGACTAGAACCCTAATGCCCATGGAACTAGACCTGTCTTATCAATTTACTTTAACTTTCTTGGTGAATAAGCTTGATAGGTAGCTTACCAAAAGAAATGTGATGTCTTTAGGCTTATTAAATAACTAAGGCTGCGTTTGGCATTGCTTTTTTCTTATTTAAGCAAAATCATGCTTTTTGAAGCAATAAGCATGTTTGGTTACTATTTGCTTTTGCTTCTCATGATGAAGCAAAAGCAATCCAATTGTTTTTCTTGAGAACCAAAATTTTTTTTGCGTCTCATTTTTTATTTTTTGCTTCTTTTGCTTGTTACTAAATACTAATCTAATACCTACAAACTACTGTCACCACTACTGCAACTCACTACCATTACCAACCACCAGTATAAAACCATCCACTACCACCACCTACACCTCAGCCACCACCACCATCCACCCTTACTTCCCATCACGGGCACCACTACTAAAACCACCCATCCGACCACCATTACACCCGCTCCACCATCACTAGTATCACTTATCACCCACCACCATCCAAAACCACCGCCTAACACCACCCATCAGCCCCACCACTACAACTACCAACAACATTTCCACTACCACCCACCATCAACACCTACAACCCCACCATGACTATCACCACACACGCACCACCCCTACCACCATCATTGCTACCACCAACCGGGACACCTCCACCACCATTACCACCATCACTACTACCACCCACCATGTATCCACTGCCGCCACCCACCCTTACCATAATAGTACATTTTGTCATGATATTAACTAAGAAGCAATTTTTATGCCTTTGATAGTATCAAACATGCTTTTTCAACAAAAGCAAATGTGAACCAAATTGTTTCGTTTCATGAAAAGATCTTCTTAGAAGCAAAAACAATCTAATTGTTTTTCTTGCTTTTTTAAGCCATAAGCAAAAATCAATGCCAAACCCAGCCTAAGTTAGTGTCTGCTATCAAGTTGACTTAACGAAGTTTGTGTTTGAAAATGTGAAGATAATATGGCTGAATGGAGCTAGTGCATCAACTGTCACACTGTGAAAATTTTAGAACTATTTCTTTGTTACCTACAACAAAGGCAAAAAGGAAACTGTTGAATGATTCTGCTTTAGCAAAAGTCATGATAAAGTTTACTCAAATGGATTGAAGACAATATCAAAGAGCTTCTTAAGCTAATCCAACTTAAAAAATTGTGCTTAGTCATTCGGGATTTTCTGTTTTTAAGATCTAAGGAAATACCAAAAATAAAGTATTGAGAGGATTTTGGATTTGACATGCTGTGTATGGAATATCAAGTTGGGAGACTTGATGCTGATCATGCCATAAAGAAAAAAATAAATCTGGTTTCTTATATTTGGGCTTGATTATACTACAATGCTAACGCCTTAGTTGGTTTAGCAAGTTCTGTTACACTATTATAACATGTTGAAGATCATATCTTCATTAATATTTTGTGCGACCAACTCTTTGCTATCTGACTTTGTGAAGGCTCATTTGGTCTTCCTCTAGCCCTTTGGTGGTAGAACGTTGATCAACTGCATAATCTAACATCTGCTTTCATTTCTTCCTTTTTTACCCAAACCATCTCCGCTGATTTTCCGTTGTTTTCACTTTCAATGAGGCTACTCCTAGACTATCTCAAATACTTTAATTTCTATTGTCATTTTTATTGTTTTTCCCATCCATTTCAATATAGATTTTTGGTCATCATTTGAGTTATTCATTAATTCCTTAACATTTTGCTGTATGTAATGTGGCTGTTTTAGTAACCTTAGAAATATGATTTAAATTTAGGGATGAGTGTGACATGACACCTAGAAATTCCTATTGAATTAAGGCATCCAACTCCAGTTCTACTTCTACCTACAACGTTCTTCCCATTACATCTCTTCCTACAGATTGATCCATCATAATTTTAGAATTGTCATTCTTATCAAATCTTAAAATGGGCTCACCTGTGTTCCCACTTTTATTAAAGTTGTGTTCCACATGGTCAGTCTTAATTATACTTATTTGAACCTTTTAATTAGAAGTTGTTTCTCCATAGTTTTTATTTTTATTGTTTTATTTTTGTCAACTAGTAATACATTGTCCACATATTACATAAACCATGGAAGTTAGTTGTATATGCTTAGGAGCAAGTATCGGGATCTGGTACTGGTAAGGAGTTTCAGATTTGGTAGAATCGAAAATTAGTACTTTCTGAATATGATAAATATTATGATATTGTAGTATAAAATAATTCCCACAAAAAAGTATAAAATAATAAAATTTATAGGATTTGTTAATTAGACACAGTTGTATTTATGAATTACCTAATATATGTATGACTCTAGTAATGATTTATTGCATTGTTTGATGTTGAAATAAATGGAAGGAAATTGTTGTATCAGAGTCAACCATCGAGATGTTTGGGATGCAATTAATCACTCAGAATTGTCCATACTATATATCCAAGCAATTCCTTAACGAATGAGCTGTTTAGCTCTTACCTTTCTATTGCCATATCATTCTTTAGGAGAAATAATGATTTTCTGTGGACTGTGGCTGTCAAAGAGATCAGCACCATCAATATTCTTTGTCTGCATGCCTCTGAGAGGGGGCTCTCAAAAAGATCAACAGCATCAATATTCTTTTTCTGACATGCCTATGAGAGGGGGACTCTTCACTCTCTAGACCACCTTTCTCTGCTTCCTTTTGGTAGGTAGTGGACCAGGTGTTACTTTTTGGGGCTTACCCTGAGCCTCTATTTTCAGATGTACATATAAATTTTTTTGATTGTTAATTCAGTATCAAGATGTGTAATAATGTCCCCATCTTGCAACAATCAACATGGTAAGGTAAGGGTTTTAAAGGTGATTCACATGTATATTTGAATTGTTTCATAAGAAACTTAGTATTCTCCTCAAGCAACATATTACAAATAACTTTAGTGACAGTCATATGTCTTTCATGCTATGATACTGTTGTTCAATAATTTGTTCATTCCTTTACCATTGGTGGAGTCTTATTCTTTTTTTCTGTACTCTATTTTTTTTCTCTTTTTTACCTGTTTAGATTAGATGGCTTGCAATTGATTCAGTTATTAATGGTTGCTAAAAGTGGTTTTTCTCTTGTTGTTGCTGCCAGAACATGCTTGACACTGAGTTCTTCACAGAATATGGCGAGGCAAGTCAATACCAAATTCAAGAAGTCGTTGGGAAAGGAAGTTATGGTGTTGTTGGGTCTGCCATTGACACCCGCACTGGAGAGAGGGTAGCAATTAAGAAGATCAATGATGTTTTTGAACATGTCTCTGATGCTACACGCATTCTTAGAGAAATCAAGCTCCTTCGGCTGCTTCGTCACCCGGATATTGTAGAGATTAAGCATATTATGCTTCCTCCATCTCGAAGAGAATTTAAAGATATCTATGTTGTTTTTGAGTTGATGGAATCTGATCTTCACCAAGTAATCAAGGCAAATGATGATCTTACTCCTGAACATCATCAGTTTTTCTTGTACCAATTGCTGAGAGCTTTAAAATATATACATACAGGTTGGTATCCTCCCTGAAATTAACCTTGTCCATTCACATATATATTTCTTTTGGTATTTATGAATTTTATTTGGCTTTCTGAAGCAAATGTGTACCATCGAGATTTAAAGCCAAAAAATATTCTTGCTAATGCTGACTGCAAGTTGAAAATTTGTGATTTTGGACTTGCCCGTGTGTCTTTCAATGATTCTCCCTCAGCTATCTTCTGGACGGTATGTGGTCCTTCATGCATTGGATTTGTGTTATTTAAGCTTTTGGCTTTTGGTATTTCAATGTGTTAATGCTCCAATCATTCATAATTAAGATATCATCTTAATTTACAAATAAACTGGCATCATCACAGACTTAACTAACAATAATTGTTAACTGATTGAAGGATTATGTGGCAACCCGATGGTATCGTGCTCCTGAACTTTGTGGCTCTTTTTTCTCCAAAGTAAGCTGGTTATTGTCTTGGATATTTTTGCGAATTTTTGTGATTCTTTCTTCTTCAATTTTCAGTTGTGGAGTCTTTTTGGAGCTTATTTCTTTTAAAAGGTTTCTTGATGTTGCTGAAGTGAATTTGTTATTATCAAGTCTTATCAGTTTATTAGCATTTGGAACAGTGACTTGTGGATACGATGTGCATTCTGAATGCATTAAGTATTTCTTAGGTTGTGAGGGCCCTTGGTCAACGGGTTAGAGTGCGTTTGCTTTTCTCTACATATTTTTATCATGGGAGGATAAAGTGAATCTGCTTTGTAAAGAAGAACTCATTTCTGCCTCTTCCATGCCCGAGGAAATGCTTCAGGCAGCGTTGAAATGCGCCTGATAGCCAACGTGGCACAAATAAGAGTTCATTCTCTAATTACTCATTTGCTATTTTCTTTTACTTTCTTTTACTTTTAGTGAAGATTGGACTGGCCTGAATGATTATGACTTCCTGTGGGGTGGTTCTACTGTGTTACACAGTCTCACTTGGAATGTTCTCAAAAGTTGTGCATAGTTTCCTACGGGGATATTGTTGATTGTTAGACATTTTAATCACCAATTTTCTTTTATTGGGAATCTGGGCTTAAGATGGATTGTTTGGCTCCTTCTGGATAAATTGGAAACGAGTTTGTTTCATGCCGGATATGCAAGATATTTTAAGCCTGTGTGGACTATTATTATGACTTATTTGCTGACGGTTATTATCATTGTAGCACTATTGATCCGAGCTATCTGGTGCAGATATTGTTTCCTGCATGATTTAACAAGATTACACTGAATGCTTCATTTTTTATTTTTGTTTTTTTCTTTCTTTATGACAAAAACCTGTGTCCATATCACCAAAACAATCTGATAGACTGTCCTTTGAACAGGTTGGCATGTGGTCTACATTCAGAGAAATGGCTCAAATCTTACTTTTTGTTTGACAATTTTGAAGTACACGTTTCAATCATGAAACCATAGGAGACGGGAAAGTCTATTATTTATTTATTTTATGTAAAGTTATTTTTTGGTTATAAATGAGATCCTATGAAGATGAAATTTAATGTGGGATGATAAGCGCACTTGAGTTATTTGCATCTCTTGTTTACTAGTTTTATATATATTGGTATTCCATATCTAAATGTTGTAGGAAATCTAGAATTCTCTGCAATTGTTTTTCTTCGTATCTTTATTTTGAAGCATGAAGTCAAATTGTATGTTTATAATTCCAAAATTCTGTTGATATCTTCATTAATTCATACAAGCTGAGGAATGCCAAATTTTCATGTTCTCTTATCAGCTTACCTGATAGGGTTTGTAACATTTCACACATACTGGTTCTCCTAAATGAATATCTCAACAATATAATACATGAAGTTATTTATTCTTGTGGAGGCATATTCTTGAATCTTGGTAACAGAAAGAATAGTTGCACTGTTTTTGATAGGATTTAGTATCAGTAATTGTGATTGCCGTTATTTCTGCCATCTGAATTTTTTTGTTTTGTTTTGTCACATTTACTCTTATCATGGATGGATTATTGTTACCAGTTTTCCTATGATTTGACTTCCGTCTGCTGTTATACTTTGTTGCCTTCATGTTTAGTGATGGCATATTTCACACCGTTTTAATTGCAGTGAGCAGTTCATGAAATGTAATTTGTGTGTCCTAGATGATTTGAATTGGATTGTGTTTATTAAAATTGTAGATGACCATTCTACAGAACTATATTCATGCAGACTGTCTTCTATGTTTTGCAGTACACACCTGCAATTGATATTTGGAGCATAGGTTGCATATTTGCAGAAATGATTACTGGGAAACCCCTTTTTCCGGGGAAGAATGTAGTGCATCAGTTGGACCTCATGACTGATTTGCTTGGCACACCTTCTACTGAATCAATTGCTAGGGTTGGTTCTCTCTCTCTATCTCTATCTCTCTCTAATTGGAGTCATCAACGGATAAACTTAATTTAAATTTAAGTAGTTGACTCTTATAATTTTCTTAATTTGCTTCCTGCATCAAATAACCGCTAAAGAGTTTTTCTGTTTTCCTTCCTGAAATGGAATTCTTATCTTATAAGATTGACTTTCTTTGATGTTTCCTCATTACTGCAAACTCTTTCATAATTTCTGCAGATTCGGAATGAAAAGGCAAGAAGATATTTAAGCAGCATGCGAAAAAAACAACCAGTTCCTTTCTCACAAAAGTTCCCAAATGCAGATCCACTGGCTCTTCGTCTACTTGAGCGTCTGCTTGCCTTCGATCCTAAAGATCGTCCATCAGCTGAAGAAGTGAGATTCTGTAGCTATGTTAAAAATTGGGGCCATATACATAAAATCTCTGTAATCTATTTACTGCTGGATAGTGTTCTTTTTCTGATACTTCTGCTTTCAGGCACTTGCAGACCCATATTTTCATGGTTTAGCAAATGTTGATCGCGAACCATCGACACATCCCATTTCAAAATTGGAGTTTGAATTTGAAAGGAGGAAAGTATCGAAAGATGATGTCAGGGAGTTAATCTATAGAGAGGTATGACTAAATTGTTTTATATGACTTGCATCTACCTTTTCTATTCTCAAACCTTCTACTTATAGTGGATTTTCTTTTAAAAGTATACAGATTTTAGAGTATCATCCTCAGATGCTGGATGAATATCTTCGTGGTACAGATCAGACTAGCTTCATGTATCCAAGGTTAGTTGCTTGTCTATGATATATATAAACAAATACACTCACACACATATGTGCGTGCGTGCGTGTGTGTCGTTTGTTTGTTCGTATGCATGCATGTATGTATATGTGTGCATCCACATTTAATGTTCACTATTAAGATATAAAATGACGCTTGGTATAGAGTCATAACTTTTAATTGTATATCAAGGTGCATGAACTCTGTATGTATGGGTATATATAAATATACATGTGCGTTTGTGTTTTTCTCATCCACGAGTTTACTTTTTTTGACAATGCTTCTCAGATTTTCTAGCCTGTTTCTTTGAAATAATAGATTTCCACGCCTAAGTCCCTAAGTTCTCTATGAGGTGATCATGGTTTATATATTCTTCGGCTAATATCATTCTCTTTGTTTAAGCTTTACCTTTAATTACATTTAATCCCTTCAAAAATATGTATCCACATTCATATTTATAAGATTTAAGTTTTTTTTTTTTTTTGCATAAATTCCCTTGAACATGCTGCATGCATGGAATAAATCTATACAATGACGATTTTACCTCCAACTGTAGGTAATTTCAGATTAAATAGAATTTTGTTCTTTGATCAGTAAAGAAGCATATATATATACATTTATGTATATAGATGGAAAAAAATAATAATAATACACTGGGTCACCAATAGAGAAAGTGCTAGATTTGATCCCAGGATGCCCTGCAAACCAACATAATACATTGCTTTAAAGACCATAATCATAGATGTATGATCTGGAACATGATTTGAACAAGAACATTCAAACCGTACATTCTGCAAAGCCAAATTCTAGTAATATGGTAGCCTCCAATTCCAGACATAATAACCGAAATCCAACCAAGACACAACACCGTCAAAGTCCCAGATATGGATGCACAGTATTGTCTAATATCGCCCCTCAAATAACCCTGGAGTAGTGGAAGTATTGCAGCCCAAGTAGATACATGATCAGTAATTGAATCCTGTATAACTGAAAGTGGCAACTGTCAATCCTCAAAGATATATCCGATCCTCGCCTTCCACACACACCAAAAAATAGCAAAGAAACTTAGCTGATAGTTGGCATCCGCAAACTGAAAGGGGAACCTCCACTCAGCAAAGAGGTATCTGCGAACCCCTAAAAATGGTGTTAAATAGATTTCGCTGAAAATTTTAATACTGTTTCTCCATTGAACTTTATCCTTAATTCCATTTTCACACTTATACTGTAGCAATCTGCAATTTTTTATTCCTATCGTCTTTAGCCTTTTAAAACTCATTGGAGAAACTCTTTATTCCTTTCCCTATTAAAATTTCAAATCTCTATTAAAGAGTGATAAAATAAATTGCAGACATTATTTCCTTCAAGTGAGTTTCATATCTTCCAAGTTTTCTGCTAAAATCCTTTTTGATTGTCCTCTTGCTTGTTGAGTGTTTCAAATTTTTTCCTTCAACATTATAAACAATACTTCATGATTTTCTTAATTCGGAAACAAACGATTTTGAATAAAGTAATGAAGAGCTCTATTAAAATAAATTTCACTCTTTGATTTGGGTGTCTTCGCAGACAACTTGGTTTAAAGAATGAGGTATTTGGAAGTCTTTTGTTTTTGGTTTTTAGTAGATGGTCTAAGGAACCATTTTAGAAACATGGGATTAGATAATTTTTTTTAGACTCATCAAGTTGAAAAGTTTGAAGTCATAGATGAACTGAAACTTTGAGTCAGTTGAATTTATTTTTAATGGTTTTGTTCGATTCCGATTCTGGTAATGAATAATCATTGCTGTTGTAATCTTTGACAGAATCTCCAAATAGCTTTGACATAGCAGTTACCCATTGCAATTGTTAGCTATCTGGGGCATTGCTCCAAACCACCCTGTCTGTTATTCTCAATAAAAATCATGTCGTGAAACATGCGAAAAGTGTTCTGTTGTTTTAGCCTGACACATTTTCACCCCTTCAACAGCGTTAACACCCATGACTAATATGGCTGCTAATGTAACTAAGCTATGCAAATACATAATGCACCTGCTAATGGAACATCATTTTTATCTATGTTGTTGAAACTCAGATTCAGGGTGTAGATGCAGTTGCTAAAATCTCATTCAGGTTACATTGAGTCATCCAGACATTTTTTGTACAAATCCTCACCAAGGATTACATAATTTAGGGCTTGCTTCCTGATTTTCCTTGGTGTCTTCACCCTTGAATTATGGAAGTTTCCAATTATCTGGAATTTCCAATATTTTCATCTATCTCTGTAAAAGATATGTTGAGCAAACATTAAAAAGTCATTTACCTTATGACTCCCATGCCTGCGAAACACTAAATGAATATTGTTTAAATTGAAAATATACTCTTGAAGACCAAATAGCAGAACAATGTTTTTTGGTGTTGCTTTAACTGTCATCATAAGGACATCCATTTTAAGGACTTTGAAGTTGTTCTTATTTATCTCCATTTTAAGAGAGGATGGCGGAATGGCAGTTTATTGTGTATACATCTCATTTTTCAATTCAGCATTGCATGTCTAGTTCATTTCTCTCTCTTTATGCCAATGCAGTGGAGTTGATCGATTTAAGCGACAATTTGCTCATCTAGAGGAGAACTACGCTAAAGGTGAAAGAGGTTCTCCACTCCAAAGGAAACATGCCTCCTTGCCTAGGTGAAGTGTTAAAACTGCAATTAGCTTGCTGCACAGTTGCCCTAGTTCATTGTTTGAAAGCAAACTTGTAATGCCTGATTCTTTTCTCTAAACAGGGAACGGGTCTGTGTTCCCACTGATGAGTCTGCTAAACAAAGTAATGATTTTGAAAAAAGAACTGCAGCTTCGGTTGTTCTTACAACCCTTCAGAGCCCCCCGAGGTCGCAGCAAACTGAGGGATCAGGAAATGCAAGGGAGGATACATCTATATCAGAAAATGGCCATAGCAAACCAAATTACAGTGCTCGTATCTTGATGAAGAGTGATAGCATCAGTGCTTCCAAGTGTCTAGGTGTTAACGGAAGAAACGATTTGGAGGTAATGTTTTCACCACAAAAATCACCTCTGGCGTGCTAACTGCAGTGATTTTATTTGTTTAAATGATATTGAGTTGCGGTCTAACTGCATTTCTGTGTGATCATGTCCTAGTATGTCACACAGATTTTAGATAGCAGGCATTTTGCATACCCAGCATCTCATGACCATTGTTTACAGTTTTGGTGGCATGCTGGTGAAATTCATCATTTCCCTCCTTGGTTGCATGAGATTGTTGTGGTGGGGGCAGAGGAGGAAGAGGAAAGAGTGTTGGGAATTTGGCCCTCCCAGATTCAACCCATGGGATCTACCTTTATAGAAAATCAGAAAATAATAGAGAAATAACTAAACAACACAAGAAAAAGAAGAAGATGAACTTGTATTACTTCACAAGAAAAAAACCCTAATTTTTCTTCACAAAGGAGGCTAATACCACACATCTCAACCCTAACTCATGTTCTATACTTTTTATAGATAAAGTAACTAAACTTGAAATAGAACTCTTTATAAGACGTCACAAGAGTCCTACTTCAACTAAACTTTAAATAAAAACCTAAGCTACTTTCATGTACCCTACATCACCTATAACACTGCTTGATCAAAGGAGCAACCTAACAAAGAGAAAAAAAAAGGGAAGGGGGGGGGGGGGGGGGGGGGGGGGGGGGGGGCGGGGCTGGGTGTGGTGTGTTGATATTATCATGAAAATTCCATTACACTGCCGGACTTTCAATGGCATGGGGGAATTTTGAGGCAATGACCCTGAAGGTAATTTCAAGGGAAAATTTGCCTCATTTTGTCGGAATTTTCCCAATCCATTTCTTGAGCTAAAACAAGTTGAAAGACTTTTTCATCCCCCAAAACTTAGAAAACACTGGTTTGTAAGTGTTTGTGCATTTAGAAAACTTATGTACACATGACCTTTATTCTCCTAAAAGATAATGTGACATAATCCAGTTCATCATCTTTTCAGCCATGTTATGACATTAAATCTGAACGCAATTCTTTTATTTAGGAAAAAAGCAGTAGTGTATCCCAAAAAGAGATTTTTCCGGCATATGAACTCTACTAACTTTTCTTAATATGGATAAGAAAAGGGATGTAATTTCTTCCAAACATATTTTGTCAGAGTATGATGCAATTAACTGGGGAGATGTTAACATATTTACTGGGTGGCATTGCCACTTTTCATCTTATATTGCAGGAAGAACCAATCAATGAGCATAATGATGAAGTGGTGGATGGGTTGTCCCATAAGGTAAAAGCACTCTATGCCTGATTCAACACTTCTGGTCAGATAACTGAATGGGGGGTGGCTTCTATTTTTGCTTAGCCCTTCTACATTCTCTGTGGGTCAATGGTGCACCATTGTTCTATACATTTAGATGTTCATTATGGTCCAGGCAGGTTGGCTATGTGATGTATCGAGCTATATTAAGGTTATTTATTGGGCTATTGCCATCTGCTTTCAGCTTTAGATTTGGTTCTTATGGAGATGAAATTTTTGGGATTCCATCTCCAGCTTCTTCTAATTGAAATCATTGTATAGTCCCATTTTCTTAATTAAACCTCTGTTTTGACTGAATTAGCAGTGGTGAAGAGAGTTTGTATTTGAGACTGATCTGTTGCATGAAAAATGATATGTTTCTTCTGCTATCCTCTTGGGTTGCTGCAGTCTGGACAGTCAATTTCCATGCTCATAGTTATTGTAATGGATCAGGCATTGAACGATACTAACTGCAGGTGACCAAGAACCCATGACGTATCTATCTATCCTCAAAATCTAAGTGAGCTGAAAAATCCATCCGAACCGCATTGTTCTGTAACTGTCAGGTGTTGGGACCAGTTGCAATGCCATGGCGACTGGTGGTGCAGTGATGAGGATGGATTGAAATGATTTTGAAGCCCTTTGCTTCCCTAATTAGTTGCTCACCTCTCTTTTTTCAAAAATGTCTATGTGTTCTCGTTTATGAATTTTCAAATTCACGTATGTATGCAAGGAAAGGTATTCTCTTAGTCATGACAGCTTAAATTAGCCGTTGCAATATGCATGCAGTTGCCATGGTTTATAATATATGAAGTGTAAGAATGATCTGATCAATTTAGAGCATCTGTTTGACAAGATTCCATTTGAATTAGTCATGTTGCTGATATCTTAATCTGCTATAACTGTCATCAATAAAGTTTTTTATTACTGTATTGTTTTATTAAGTTTAAGGTTGGGAGAGTAGGTAGTCTTTGGTAAAGTCCTAATTTCATATGGAAAATCCATTTGGGTAAACTTAGTATGTGATGTAGGGTTTATTTATCATAGCATTGTCATTTGGGAAGTAGTTAGTCTTTGGTTAAAGTCCACATTGCTGGTCTGTAACTCTGAAAGAAATGCACCAATTCCTCTTAAAAGTGGTTTGCATGTTTTTCACAGCAGATGCTACAATACGTATAGGATTTGTATTCAAGCGCATGAACATAACTAAAATAATTAAGTTCCCAGTTTTTTCCTCCCTGGGTCTTTTGTCATACAAGTCTACATGAACTGTTTAAGTGATAGTTGAACCACCATGCAGGGCCATGTAATGTCGAAACAGATCCCAAATAAACGAACCCTTGGGGAGCCTAGAAAGAAATTTTTTTGATGGGGGTACTTTTATAATTTGGGTCTTCATTGTTATGTACTCTAGTAGGGATTCTTTTGTTGTATCAAAGAGATTGCAGTTGCCACCAGGACAGGTTTTTGTATAATGTAACCCTATTTTCATAAATTTATTGAAAGGACTCCTTATCTTTGCCCAACCACCCCTTAAATTGTCTATGCTTAATTGATTTTCTGTTTAGTTTTGGGGTTCGTTTTTCGACACATGGCAGAAATTTGTTTACATTGACAGCAACCCACAAACCACTGAGCCCCCAGACAAGGGGCATCAGGACTATAGAAAAAAAAAAAAATAAGACAAGCGGCATCGGTCAATCTTGTCTTTACCAAAAAAGAAATTAAGGAAAAGCCAAAGGAGAGTTAGGTCGTGTTTGGGATTGCTACTGCTTGTGGGTAAGTGCAAAACAAATAAGTTGTCTTAAGTAAAGTCTTATCCATAGTTGTAAGCATTTACTTATTTAAAAAAGTTTCTGTTTGGTAAACATTTGTATCAAAGCACTTAAGTTGAAATGAGAGTTAACAGAGAGGGTAGAATTGAAAACGAGAAATTCCACTTCAAACATTTGAACTTATTAGAATATCAAAGTTGAAATGTATTTTTATCAAATTCACAAGATTGAAGCAGTAATTCTTTGAACATTTTTACGTGGCAATCTCGTCAATCCAAACATCACTATATGCCATTTGGGTTTCGCCGTTGTCAAGTAATTCAACGGCGACGGCATCTGAAACATATTGTGAACCAAAGACGAGTGGTGCTCCAATGAAGATAGCATATCATTCACAGAAGAGTCTTCCCAATTGATGAATTAAAACATAATCAATGGCAAAAACCCTAGTTCGTGCAATTCATTTACTTATGAAAAATTTCGGAGTCAAAGTAAGAACTCAAATTATAGGTTTTTGATAGTAATAGAACAGGTACAAGCCGAGGAACTTCTTCCGTTTCTGACGAACTTCATCTGCTGAAGGCCCTTTGTAAGGCTTGGGTTGGTAATCAAAAGGAGGGAGTTTCGGAGCAGAATTCGACGAGAAATTGTGGAGGAAGTGAAGCTGAAACCCGTACTTTGCATGGAAGATTGTCTTCAGCAGATTTCCAGGCAACACCATGGACGATGCAAAGAGGAGATCTGCAGAAGACTTGTGAGTTTTCTCTCTGAGAATGCCTCGACCAGCGATCAACTGGTGTGACCAGAGAAAGGGAGATGTTTCTCAGCTTCTTCGTATGGGTCGATCGGGAAAGGAAGCTTCCCGTTTAAGCGTTAGGAGAAGCTACTCTCTCCTTACGGGTCTTCTTCCTCTTCTCCTTATGGATAAGCGTTTATCCGATTTAAATAACCAAACACTATTTTAACTTAGAAAAGTATTCACTTAGTTAAATAATACCAACGCAGCCTACCACAATAAAGCTGTATCACACTGCGAACCACCATCAAACGGCACAGGCCAGCGTTACCAGAAAAAAAAAACTGCACAGGCCAGGGAAATGGAGTCAACCCTCAATCTCCCCAACTTCCTCTTCTTTCTCTTCTTCCTCCATGTCCTTCCTGCCAATGCATCACCTTCCTTTCCTGAGCAAGCACTGCCTACAAGATCAGGCTACCTTCCCATCAATGCAACCAGTGGTTCTGCCATGTTCTTCACTTTCTATGAAGCCCAGAAACCTGTTTCTTCTCTATCTCAAACACCTCTCCTTGTTTGGCTCCAGGGAGGCCCTGGATGCTCCTCCATGGTTGGTAACTTCTTTGAGCTTGGTCCATGGAGAGTGAGTTTTGATGGCCAAGATGGTCAAAACCCAGTTCTCAAATCGAATCCTGGTGCCTGGAACCATATCTTTGGCCTCCTTTTCATTGATAATCCAATTGGGTCTGGGTTTAGCATTGCATCCTCACCTGAAGAGATCCCAAAAGACCAGTATACTGTTGCCAAGCACCTTTTTGTTGCTCTGCGCTCATTTATATCTTTAGATCCATCATTTGAAGCTCGACCCATTTACATTACTGGGGAGAGCTATGCTGGGAAGTATGTTCCTGCAATTGGGTACTACATTTTGGAAGAGAATTCACGTCTCCCGGTGGCTCGGCAGGTGAATCTGAGGGGAGTTGCCATTGGAAATGGATTGACAGATCCTGCTACTCAGGTGGGTACTTTTGCAGTGACTGCATACTACTGTGGCTTGATCAATGAGAAGCAGAGGACCCAAATGGAGGAACTTCAGATGGAGGCAGTTAGACTGGCCGAAGAGAGAAAATGGAATGCTGCTACAAATGCACGCAACCGGGTCTTAAAAGCTCTAGAGAACATGACAGGGTTGGCTACTTTGTATGATTGGAGGAGGAGGAGGCCCTATGAAAGAGAAGCGCTTAGGTCTTTTCTAAATAAGGAGGAAGTAAAGAAGGCCTTGGGGGTCAATAGATCAATGGTCTGGGTGCGATGCAGCAGCACTGTGCATAGAGCTTTGCATGATGATGTGATGAAGAGTGTTAAGTTCATGGTGGAGGCACTGGTGAGGAAAAGTAAGGTCTTGCTGTACCAGGGGCAGTTTGATTTGAGAGATGGTGTGGCTTCAACTGAAGCTTGGGTAAAAGAAATGAAATGGGATGGGCTGGCTAGGTTTCTTATGGCAGAGAGGAAGGTCTGGAAAGTGAAGGAAGAGCTTGCTGGGTATGTGCAGAAATGGGGGAGCTTGAGTCATGTTGTTGTTTCAAGGGCTGGGCATTTTGTTCCTGCTGACCAGGCAGTGAGCTCTCAGGCAATGATTGAAGACTGGGTTCTGGAGAAGGGATTGTTCAGCAATGAAGGAAAGGGGTTCTCATCATCAAAGTTCAAAGGTTCTCTCTAAATGCCACTCCTGTTTTCATATTTATAAGCAATTTAGTTGATCTGGAGAACTTTGTTATTGAACAAATCAACTGCATAAAATTGTGTATAAGTGCACCTAAGAATAATCAGCCATTGAAGGACTGTAGAATCTTCTTGGTTATTTATCCAATTTAGGTGGTTTCTGTAAGAATAGTATTCTAATGTCTCTCTGCTCTGCATTACTTGGATTAATTCGAAATATGGTTGGGCTGGCATAGATGTGGAACTTGAGAATTCTGTTGTCAAGTAATTCTGAAAATCAGGACACTGTCTCTGGACCATGATTATTTTCTACATCAATATAAAGACTTATGCAGGGTGATTTGAAATGCCCAACTAACCATAGAGATGAGATTTCATATCTTTTGTTCTCCCACTGTCAAAATCCCAAATGCTGCAGCTACTTCCTCCTCTTCCAAGTCAGGTAACAGCATATTCCTTAGGGAAACTTGGTCCTCTTTCATCAGCAGATCAAAAAGTTTTAGTAAAGCATAAATTCATTCCTTCATGGTATGTGAGAGCAACTGTACCTGACACCTGACACCTTCTCCCCAAAAAAAACTGTACCTGACACCTGACACCTTCTCCCCCATCAATTCCTCACCATCAGTATACCAATACCAGTATATCAACCATTAAGTTACATATAGCAGAGATTAACGGATCAGCTTCGGCAACAGATAGTCCAATCCAGAATGCGATCGAACCGAACATGTCTGAGACATTTTGTATGTTGCGGAAATCACCAACAAAAAAAAAAAAAAAAAAAAAAAAAAAAAGGCCAAACAAACAGAGAAATAAGCAAAATAATCAAATATGAACACAATATTTTACGTTGTTTGGGTGAATGATGATGAAAAGAACCACAGAGTTTTTCCTGATGGAATTGTATCCTAACTTTCACTCCAAGAAAAAAGAAAAAAAAAAAAGGAAATCCCCAACGATTTCAGAGCTCTTCTTCATGGTTCCATTGAAGCGTCCACTTCAAGTTCAATATAGTTCCGATATTATACATATACATTGTAATTCAAAAAGAAACCAAGCCAAAATCGAAGTTACGTTTTATTTTTCGGTTTGTTTTATTTATTGCAACTTGGTTTGGTCTTTGTTTTGAAAAACTGAAAAAAATTAAGTAAATTACGCCCTTACATATGTATGAGGGGTCCACTTATTAAGAGAATCTGAATTCCCAAATTGATAAAATAAGATAATTTTAACCAGTCAATTTGTGCATTCTTTTTCAAAATACTAACAAATTTGTTAAAAGTTTTTATCATATATAGAAAAAGATATAATCAAATTAAATTGCTAGAAACACTTGATAATCAAGTATTTTGATGAAGTGGATCTCTTTGGTGGGACATATTAGTCACTGTCAAAATATATGACAAGAGCCTTAATATGAATTCTTGAGCCCTAGAACTTAAGTTTCATTTTTTCCTTATAAAAAACATTAATAATGGGGCATAATGTTGTGTATGTGCCTTTTAGTTAACTAGTAAATATTAACTTGCATTGCACGTTGAAAATGATTTCAAGTTTATTATTTAGTTTAATATATGTTATTATTATTTTTATTTTCTTGAGAATTTATTCTGAGACTCTAAATATAAAAGAACATTTTTGTATTATTTTTAATTTAATCTCATTTATAAGGATTTTGAATAATAATATGATTCAGTTTTTGTTTTGATTCATCAGTTAATTAATTAGAAAATTAAATATAAGGAAATTATAATTATAATTACATAAAACGAAAAATTCGATTGTACAAAAAATTATTATTATGAATTGAAAAATATAAAATAAGAACAAAAAATAAGGACAAATTTTTTTAAGAGAAACAATATAAAAATTGGATAGAATTCCAAAAGATGTAATGAATTCCCTTTTTCTTAAAGTGTTACTCTAATCATATGGAAGTTTAATTAAAAAGGATAAAGACTTAAATAAAAATGCTGTAAAATATAAAGTTAAATAGATTTATATAAAGGTTAACAAATGATTATTAATAAGAAAATTTAAGATAGGAAAAAAATAAAAAAATATCCTTCTACACTACTAATTAACGTCCCTTATTAGTTAGATGAGATTTCCAATTATTTTTGGGATTCTCTTTTTTGTTTTGTTTGGATAAGGATTTGAAATTATTGTAAGATTTATTTAAATAAGTGGGGTTTAAAAAAGCAAAATTTTTTTCTTTAATTGATAATTCAAATAGATATAACTAGATAGAATTTTGAAAAAAAGGGCTATTCTTCTTTAGGATTTTTTTGATGAAAGTAATATAAAATAAAAAAATTCTGAGAAGGGGAATAAATTATTATATCTGATAAGAATAAAATAAAAACAAAATTATCAACCTACATTAGTAATTAATAATCTGAATACTTCCCATTTATCACTTATGGGGGCGTTAATTTGGAAACACACTTATGAAAATAAAAAAACAATTAAGGTACATCATGATTTTATTAGTAATAATTATTTTTAGAGCATCTGTTTGATAAGATTCCATTTGAATTAGTCATGTTTCTGATATCTTAATCTGCTATAACCTTCATCAATAAAGTTTTTTATTACTGTATTGTTTTATTAAGTTTAAGATTAGGAGAGTAGGTAGTCTTTGGTAAAGTCCTAGAAATAAAATTTTTTGATGGGGGTACTTTTATAATTTGGGTCTTTCATTGTTATGTACTCAAGCAGGGATTCTTTGGTTGTATTAGAGAGATTGCATTTGCCACGAGGACAGGATTTTGTACTATGTAACCTTATCTTTGTCCAACGACCCCATAAATAGTCTATGCTTAATTGATTTTCTGTTTAGTTTTCGTGTTCGATTTCTTTTTCTTTGGTAAAGTTTCGTGTTCGTTTTCGACACATGGCAGAAATTTGTTTACATTGACAGCAGCCCACAAACCACTGAGCCGCCAGACATGGGGCATCAGCCAATCTTGTCTTTGCCAAAAAAGAAATTAAGGAAAAGTCAAAAGAGAGTTAGGTTGCGTTTGGGATTGCTACTGCTTATGGGTAAGTGCTTAACAAATAAGTTGTCTTAGGTCGTGTTTGGGATTACTACTGCTTATGGGTAAGTGCTTAACAAATAAGTTGTCTGAAGTAAAGTCTTATCCATAGTTGTAGGCATTTACTTATTTAAAAATTTTTATCCATAGTTGTAGGCATTTACTTATCTAAAAAATTTTCTGTTCGGTAAACATTTGTATCTACGCACTTAAGTTGAAAACTTGAAATGAGAGTTAACAGAGAGGGTAGAATTGAAAACGAGAAATTCCCCTTCAAACATTTGAACTTATTATTACAATATCAAAGTTGATATGTATTTTTATCAAATTCACAAGATTCAAACATCACTATATACCATCTGGGTTTCGCCGTTGTCCGGTAACTCAACGGTGACGGCATCTGAAACATATTGCGAACCAAAGACGAGTGGTGCTCCAAGGAAGATAGCATATAGTTCATGGAAGTGTCTTCCCAATTGATGAATTAAAACATAATCAATGGCAAAAATCCTAGTTTGTGTAATTCATTTACTTATTAAAAATTTCGGAGTCAAAGTAAGAACTTGAATTACACGTTTTTGATAGTAATAGAACAGGGACAGTCTGAGGAACTTCTTCCGTTTTTGACATCTGTTGAAGGCCCTTTGTAAGGCTTGGGTTGGTAATCAAAAGGAGGGAGTTCCGGAGCAGAATTCTACGAGAAATTGTGGAGGAAGTGAAGCTGAAACCTGTACTTTGCATGGAAGATTGTCTTCAGCAGATTTCTAGGCAGCACCATGGACAATGCAAAGAGGAGATCTGCAGAAGACTCGTGAGTTTTCTCTATGAGAATGCCTTGATCAACGACCGACTGGTGTGGCCAGAGAAAGGGAGACGTTTCGCAACTTCTTCTTATGGGTCGATTGGGAAAGGAAGTTTCCCGTTTAAGCGTTAGGAGAAGCTACTCTTGGTAGGGTAGCTTCTCCTTACAGGTCTTTTCCTCTTCTCCTTATGCATAATCGTTTATCCATTTAAATAACCAAACACTATTTTAATAAACTAAAAGCTTACATACGCACTTAGGTAACCCCAAACGCAGCCTTTAAGAAAAAGGAGACCAGAAGTGCCAGTCCGCAGCCTACCACAATAAAGCTGTATCACACTGCGAACCACCATCAAACTGCACAGGCCAGGAAAATGGAGTCAACCCCCAATCTCCCCAACTTCCTCTTCTTTCTCTTCTTCCTCCATGTCCTTCCTGCCAATGCATCACCTTCCTTTCCTGAGCAAGCACTGCCTACAAGATCAGGCTACCTTCCCATCAATGCAACCAGTGGTTCTGCCATGTTCTTCACTTTCTATGAAGCCCAGAAACCTGTTTCTGCTCTATCTCAAACACCTCTCCTTGTTTGGCTCCAGGGAGGCCTTGGATGCTCCTCCATGTTTGGTAACTTCTTTGAGCTTGGTCCATGGAGAGTGAGTTTTGATGGCCAAGATGGTAAAAACCCAGTTCTCAAATCGAATCCTGGTGCATGGAACCGTATCTTCGGTCTCGTTTTCATTGATAATCCAATTGGGTCTGGGTTTAGCATTGCATCCTCACCTGAAGAGATCCCAAAAGACCAGTATACTGTTGCCAAGCACCTTTTTGTTGCTCTGCGCTCGTTTATATCTTTGGAACCATCATTTGAAGCTCGACCCATTTACATTACTGGGGAGAGCTATGCTGGGAAGTATGTTCCTGCAATTGGGTACTACATTTTGGAAGAGAATTCACGTCTGTCGGTGTCTCGGCAGGTGAATCTGAGGGGAGTTGCCATTGGAAATGGAATGACAGACCCTGCTACTCAGGTGGGCATTCATGCAGTGACTGCATACTACTGTGGCTTGATCAATGAGAAGCAGAGGACCCAAATGGAGGAACTTCAGATGGAGGCAGTTAGACTGACCGAAGAGAGAAAATGGAATGAAGCTACAAATGCACGCAACAGGGTCTTAAGGGTTCTACGGAACATTACAGGGTTGGCTACTGTGAATGATTGGAGGAGGAGGAGGCCCTACCAAACACGAGTTGTTAGTGTTTTTCTAAATAAGGAGGAAGTAAAGAAGGCCTTGGGAGTCAATAGATCAATGGTCTGGGAGCGATGCAGCCCCATTGTGCGTAGTGCTTTGCATGATGATGTGATGAAGAGTGTTAAGTTCATGGTGGAGGCACTGTTGAGGAAAAGCAAGGTCTTGCTGTACCAGGGGCAGTTTGATTTGAGAGATGGTGTGGCTTCAACTGAAGCTTGGGTAAAAGAAATGAAATGGGATGGGCTGGCTAGGTTTCTTATGGCAGAGAGGAAGGTCTGGAAAGTGAAGGAAGAGTTTGCTGGGTATGTGCAGAAATGGGGGAGCTTGAGTAATGTTGTTGTTTCAGGGGCTGGGCATTATGTTCCTGCTGACCAGGCAGTGAGCTCTCAGGCAATGATTGAAGACTGGGTTCTGGAGAAGGGATTGTTCAGCAATGAAGGAAAGGGGTTCTCATCATCAAAGTTCAAAGGTTCTCTCTAAATGCCACTCCAGTTTTCATATTTATAAGCAATTTAGTTGATCTGGAGAACTTTGTTATTGGACAAATCAACTGCATAAAATTGTGTTTAATTACACCAAAGAATATTCAGCCATTGAAGGACTGTAGAATCTTCTTGGTTGTTTATCCAATTTAGGTGGTTTCTGTAAGAATAGCATTCTATTGTCTCTCTGCTCTGCATTACTTGGATTAATTCGAAATATGGTTGGGCTGCCATAGATGTGGAACTTGAGAATTCTGTTGTCAAGTAATTCTGAAAATCAGGAAACTGTCTTTTGTTCTCCCACTGTCAAAATCCCAAATGCTGCAGCTACTTCCTCCTCTTCCAAGTCAGGTAACAGCATATTCCTTAGGGAAACTTGGTCCTCTTTCATCAGCAGATCAAAATGTTTTAGTAAAGAATAAATTCATTCCTTCATGGTATGTGAGAGCAACTGTAGCTGACACCTGACACCTTCTCCCCAAAAAAACTGTACCTGACACCTTCTCCCCCATCAATTCCTCACCATCAGTATCATCTTTACCAATACCAGTATATCAACCATTAAGTTACATATAGCAGAGATTAAAGGATCAGCATCGGCAACAGATAGTCCAATTCAGAATGCGATCGAACTGAACATGTCTGAGACATTGTGTATGTTGCGGAAATCCAAAAAAAAAAAGGCAAAACAAACAGAGAAATAAGCAAAATAATCAAAGATGAACACAATATTTTACATTGTTCGAGTGAAAGGCTTAATTCCATGAGTAAAGAAGATGAAAAGCTTCCAGTAATAAACAAAAGAACCACAGAATTTTTGCTGATGGAATTGGATCCTAACTTTCGCTCCAAGAAAAAAGGAAAAAAAAAAAAAAAAAAATCCCCAAATCGTGTAATTCCAGTCTCTCTCCCTAATTCGTTGGTCTTCTCTCTTCAAAGAGAGGAGAGGAGAGCAAGCATCCGGTTCAAGTTCAATGGAGATACTGAAAGATTGAAGAGTTTATGTGTGCAAGCAAGATATCTGCGTAGAACTTGGTCAGGGAAGACAATACGATTTCAGAGCTCTTCTTCATGGTTCCATTGAACCGTCCACATCAAGTTCAATATAATTCCGATATTATACATGTACATTGTAGTTTTAAAAAGAAACCAATCCAAACGAAGTCAAAATCGAAGTTACATTTTATTTTTTGGTTTGTTTTATTGCAACTTGGTTTGGTCTTAGTTTTGAAAAGGTGAACAAAATTAAGTAAATTACACCCTTACATATGTAAGAGGGGTCCACTTATTAAGAGAATCTGAATTCCCAAAGTGATAAAATAAGATAATTTTAACCAGTCAATTTGTGCAATCTTTTTCAAAATACTAATTTTGAGGAAATTAATAGACTCCCGTTAATAGTAAAAAAAAAAAAACAGAAGACAATTCCATTACACCGCTGGACTTTCAATGGCCTGGGGGAATTTTGAGGCAATGACCGTGAAGGTAATTTCAAGGGAAAATTTGGCTCATTTTGTGGGAATTTGCCCAATCCATTTCTTGAGCTAAAACAAGTTGAAAGACTTTTTCATCCCCCAAAACTTAGAAGACACTGGTTTATAAGTGTTTGTGCATTTAGAAAACTTATGTACACATCACCTTTATTCTCCTTAAAGATAATGCAACATAATCTAGTTCATCATCTTCTCAGCCATGTAAAGAGATTCTTTAAGCATATGAACTCTACTAACTTTTCTTAATATGGATAAGAAAAGGGATGTAATTTCTTCCAAACATATTTTGTCAGAGATGAAGTAAGATGCAATTAACTGGGGAGATGTTAAACATATTTACTGGGTGGCATTGCCACTTTTCATCTTATATTGCAGGAAGAACCAATCAATGAGCATAATGATGAAGTGGTGAATGGGTTGTCGCATAAGGTAGAAGCACTCTATGCCTGATTCAACACTTCGGGTCAGATAACTGAATGGGGGGTGGCTTCTATTTTTGCTTAGCCCTTCTACATTCTCTGTGGATCAATGGTGCACCATTGTTCTATATATTTAGATGTTCATTACGGTCCAGGCAGGTTGGCTATGTGATGGATCGAGCTCTACTAAGGTTATTTATTGGGCTATTGCCATCTGCTTTCAGCTTTAGATTTGGTTCTTATGGAGATGAAATTTTTGGGATTCCTTCTCCAGCTTCTTCTAATTGAAATCATTGTATAGTCCCATTTTCTTAATTAAACCTCTGTTTTGACTGAATTAGCAGTGGTGAAGAGAGTTTGTATTTGAGACTGATCTGTTGCATGAAAAATGATATGTTTCTTCTGCTATCCTCTTGGGTTGCTGCAGTCTGGACAGTCAATTTCCATGCTCATGGTTATTGTAATGGATCAGGCATTGAACGATACTAACTGCAGGTGACCAAGAACCCATGACGTATCCATCTATCCTCAAAATCTAAGTGAGCTGAAAAATCCATGCCAACCGCATTGTTCTGTAACTGTCGGGTGTTGGGACCAGTTGCAATGCCATGGCGACTGGTGGTGCAGTGATGAGGATGGATTGAAATGATTTTGAAGCCCTTTGCTTCCCTAATTAGTTGCTCTCCTCTCTTTTTTCAAAAATGTCAATGTGTAGGTAGTCTTCGGTAAAGTCCTAATTTCATATGGAAAATTCATTTGGGTAACTTAGTATGTGATGTAGTCCATAAAAAAAAAAAACTTAGTATGTGATGTAGGGTTTATTTATCATAGCATTGTCATTTGGGAAGTAGTTAGCCTTGGGTTAAAGTCCACATTGCTGGTCTGTAACTCTGAAAGAAATGCACCAATTCCACTTAAAAGTGGTTTGCATGTTTTTCATAGCAGATGCTACAATACGTATAGGATTTGTATTCAAGCGCATGAACATAACTAAGATAATCAAAGTTCCCAGTTTTGATCTCCCTGGGTCTTTTGTCATACAAGTCTACACGAACTGTTCAAGTGATAATTGAACGACCATGCAGGGCCATGTAATATACCTGTCGGAACAGGTCTCAAATAAACGAACCCCTGGGCAGCCTAGAAAGAAATTTTTTTGATGGGGGTACTTTTATAATTTGGGTCTTCATTGTTATGTACTCAAGTAGGGATTCTTTAGTTGTATTAGAGAGATTGCATTTGCCACCAGGACAGGTTTTTGTATTATGTAACCCTATTTTCATGAATTTAATAAAAGGGCTCCTTGTCTTTACATTGAGTGCAACCCAGAAACCACTGAGCCACCAGACAAGGGGCATCAGTCAATCTTGTATTTACCGAAAAAGAAATTAAGGAAAAGCCAAAAGAGAGTTAAAAAAGGGAGAGCACAAGTGTCCGTCCACAGCTCACCACAATAAAGCTGTATCACACTGCGAAGGGCAACCACCATCAAACTGCACAGGCCAGGAAAATGGAGTCAACCCCCAATCTCCCCAACTTCCTCTTCTTTCTCTTCTTCCTCCATTTCCTTCCTGCCAATGCTTCACCTTCCTTTCCTGAGCAAGCACTGCCTACAAGATCAGGCTACCTTTCAATCAATGCAAGCACCCGGTTTTACTCCAATTAAACAACAGAAATGCAGCTCCGTCTTTTATTACGATTTCAATTATCATCAACTGAACTATTGTCACAAAGCTTTTGTGGTGCTAAGATAAATTCGTGCTCCAAATTGGTCAATGCTTGTAGAAGCCATTTCTTTTGTAGTTCTAAGAACTGAAGCCTGTTTCTTTTTCCTTTTTTTTTTTTATTTCCACCCGTCAGCATTATGAAACCATCAGGGTGAAAGGGAGATAATTAAAGAGTTCCTACTAACCAATGTATACCAATAAAAAAGGTGTACATCCTACCCAAAAAAAAAAAAAAAAAAAAATGGTGTACAAGAAAAATTAACCTGTACACAATAATGTCAGGCCACCGTTTAGGGATCAGAATGCATGTAGAGGGATTACTAGTCACAAAATTGGAAATGGGATGTAAGACAGGTTTTAGGAATAGCCCCAACAATCAATTAACCAGAGAGCCGAACTGGTTTAGTCAGGAGCAAGAAACGCCTAAAACAGATTATGTGATTTTCTAGTACAGGTTAAAAGCATTAAATGAAAAATGCCAAGGGTATGTATGGAAATTCTGGAATTCATTACCATTTAAGCAGTTAACAGTTGGTTCCATCCTCGTCAGATTTTTGTGTACATTGATTGCTCTGCTTAAAGCCTGAGAAACTAGGAAACGTAGAAGATAAAAAAAAGAAAAGAAAAAATACAATTTCTAACAGTGAACGCTAAATAAATATGATTTCTTTGCAACCTTGAATTCCGCACTTGTGATATGAACCACTTTGTCTTCACCTGCTAGGTTTTTTTGTTAGGAAGGAATCCTTCCTATAATGTTATTTGTTTAAAGTTTCTACATTCTTCTTTTTTGTATAATTTATGTGCTTTTGTAGTTAGTTCTGTATTTTATTTTTATAATTTCATATATTGGATGTATCATGTATAAAATTATTTATTTCCTGATGTTGGAGATTTGCAAGCATTGTTGTCTTAAAATTGATTGTATCTTTTTCCATATAGATAATTGCTAAATTACATAGATGATAGTAATGACTATGATTTTATTCCTCTGTTTTTGCACAGGAATAGGGGCAATAAACAAATGGAGTGAGCGGGCTTTCAACAGTTGCAATAAATACAAGGATAGTAATGATAAACTTCTAGGGATTATACTTGATTCTCAAGAACTTGATTTTATGTTTTGTGGACTACCTTGTGACTTGTGCTTGCCTTAAGTTTGTTTTTGGATCTTCCTATGTTTTCTTTTGTGATGAGTGTTACGTTTTGAATCTTAAATTCTTTAGTTTACATATGCAATTATGGTTTGAAGCGTTTATTAGATTCAAACTTCCTTTCTGTTGGCTAAAGCAATCTCATGGAATTAAAGAATTAGGTAACAAGTTTTCATGAATCTTGCCCAATTCAACAGTGTTGAGTTGATTGCTTATAAAACATGATTACTTATTTTTTTTGGTCTTACAATTTTTATCTTATTTATTTATTTATTTTTTTGAATTGTAGGTGAGCTTCATGATTTGGACTTACAATTGCATGTCTTGCTGTTAGTTCGAGATGATCGAGCTTTTCGTCCCCATACCATTCATTAGATCGATTATTTTTTTTCATTCTAGATAGTTTTTCTTTAGTAGCATAAATTATGATTGGCGACACAGGTTCTTTATGATTTGTTATAGCATTTCACTAATTTTGGGGGTGGGGGGACGAAGAAGGTTTTAGCAGCGGTCAACACAAACTGATACAAAACATGTCAGGAATTAGTATCAATTTTTTTATTGATTGTTACTAAATATTGGAGGCAATTAATAGCGGTTTTGTTAGTAAGCGTTGCTATATATTCAACGAAATAGAAGCGATTCATCAAATAACCGCTACTATATATTTGAAGATTTAGTAATAATAATGTAAACCGCTGCTATTTAATGAAGGAATTAGTGGCCGTTTAATGAATTAGTAGCGGTTTTCATGTGCTTCATACCTTAACAAATTAGCATCAGTTATTGAAGAATGAATTATTATAGGTAAATAGAAATAGTAGCAATTGTTAATATAACCGCCACTAAAACCTTTTAGCAGCCTCTGAATTATTAGCGGTTGTACAATTGCTGCCATGACTTTTAGTAACAATCAAGGCCCTTTTAGTAGCGGTTACTGACCGTTACTAAAAGTCACTTTTCTTGTAGTGGGTTCTGCCATGTTCTTCACTTTTTATGAAGCCCAGAAACCTGTTTCTGCTCTGTCTCAAACACCTCTCCTTGTTTGGCTCCAGGGAGGCCTTGGATGCTCCTCCATGTTTGGTAACTTCTTTGAGCTTGGTCCATGGAGATTTAGTCTTTGTTTACACCCTATATGACCAACGAATAAGAAAAGGACACGTGGTGCCTATGTGGCTTATGTAGGTGTTTACACCCGCTGTAGCCCGACGGTAGTGTTTTACGGTCACGTATATCTTTTGACCGATCTGTGTCCTACCACATACAGGTCAAGTGAAACCCATGTTTACACCCGCCGTAACCCGGTGAAATCGGAATAAACAAGGCTCTAAGTATAATATATATATGTTTATTGGGTAAATGATGGTGACTGATTTTGCCATTAAAGCCATTAAAGCCATTAAAGGAGTTATCATGGCATGTGCTACTTTATTGGGTTTGAGGAAATTTGCTGGACGCTTGATCAACCCCATGATACTTTTATTTGATAAAAGGTATGTTCAGTTGCCTTTTATTTATGAAAAGGTGCATTTGACCAATTATGCCTTTTGGCCGATTACGGCTCATTGAACGTGGAGTGGTTATTTTCTAAAGATGTAGAGAGTGGGGTCCCCCACTTTCTAAAAACGTGGAGTGGTTATATAAGGTGGGTTCAACTTCCTAAAAGTGGGTTGTTGAGAGACTTTATGGTAAAGTAAATCGGACCTGCAGACATGGGAAAGAGGTTCCTCAAAGATCGTGTAAGAATGGGACGTTGAGCAACCGTCAAGGAGCGGCTATAAAAGGCATACACTTCGAAGAACTCGAGGACACAATCCACACAACCGCAACCGGTTATTATATTATTTTGATCATCCGTGATCCTTTATCCCCTCTAATACAGACGGATAAACTAGGATTTCTCTCACTGCTTCCAGTCGCAGTGACATCTTCGACCCCTCTTTACTCCGATTAACACCAGAATCCTGCCACCGGAGAGTAAGTTGAGGCCGCCCCTGACTCGCAGTTCTGTCTTTACAGAATCCCGAGCAGCCGGTCCCGAGACTCGCTCTGTTAATGCCAGGTGACTTGTGTATTTTCGGGTAAGCAGCAATCCAAGGTGAACTGGCTTTGCTAGCAGCCGCCCCCTTCCTCATACGCTTATACCCGATTACGGCTATAAGACCAGGATAGGCCGGTCCTGCGAGCCATGTCGGTTTTCTTTTGTACTTTTTGTTTCCATTTTGAGGATTATCTGTTGTCGCTTTCGGCTATTCGGCCGATTTATTAATAAAGGATTTGTGTGCCGTTAGTTGCTTTCGCTTTCAAACACTTACAAGAACCCGAAACGAAGACCGAACCCCTAGTCTTCATACCATCGCCTGACCGATTTTATTACAGGTGACTTGCAGTACGACTGAATCGATCCCGGTTCAGATTCGGAACAGGTGCCCGGGGTCAGGAATCGACTCGAAAATCATTGTATCAAACGATACTGGCACGCCCGCGTAGAGACACATCACCACCTTCGACACGTGTCCACACCGGCCCATTTTTGGAGCAACAGTCTTGATGGCCAAGATGGTCGAAACACAGTTCTCAAATCGAATCCTAGTGCCTGGAACCGTATCTTTGGCCTCCTTTTCATTGATAATCCAATTGGGTCTGGGTTTCGCATTGCATCCTCACCCGAAGAGATCCCAAAAGGCCAGTATACTGTTGCCAAGCACCTTTTTGTTGCTCTGCGCTCGTTTATATCTTTAGATCCATCATTTGAAGCTCGACCCATTTACATTACTGGGGAGAGCTATGCTGGGAAGTATGTTCCTGCAATTGGGTACTACATTTTGGAAGAAAATTCACGTCTCCCGGTGTCTCGGCGGGTGAATCTGAGGGGAGTTGCCATTGGAAATGGAATGACAGATCCTGCTACTCAGGTGGGTACTCATGCAGTGACTGCATACTACTGTGGCTTGATCAATGAGAAGCAGAGGACCCAAATGGAGGAAATTCAGATGGAGGCTGTCAGACTGATCCAAGAGAGAAAATGGAATGCTGCTACAAAAGCACGCAACAGGGTCTTAAATGCTCTACGGAACATGACAGGGTTGGCGACTTTGAATGATTGGAGGAGGAGGAGGCCCTATGAAACAGAAGTGGTTAGAGCTTTTCTAAATAAGGAGGAAGTAAAGAAGGCCTTGGGAGTCAATAGATCAATGGTCTGGGAGCGATGCAGCAAAATTGTGCGTAGTGCTTTGCATGATGATGTAATGAAGAGTGCTAAGTTCATGGTGGAGGCACTGGTGAGGAAAAGCAAGGTCTTGCTGTACCAGGGGCAGTTTGATTTGAGAGATAGTGTGGTTTCAACTGAAGCTTGGGTAAAAGAAATGAAATGGGATGGGCTGGCTAGGTTTCTTATGGCAGAGAGGAAGGTCTGGAAAGTGAAGGAAGAGCTTGCTGGGTATGTGCAGAAATGGGGGAGCTTGAGTAATGTTGTTGTTTCAGGGGCTGGGCATTTTGTTCCTGCTGACCAGGCAGTGAGCTCTCAGGCAATGATTGAAGACTGGGTTCTGGAGAAGGGATTATTCAGCAATGAAGGAAAGGGGTTCTCATCATCAAAGTTCAAAGATTCTCTCTAAATGCCACTCCTGTTTTCATATTTATAAGCAATTTAGTTGATCTGGATTAAAGAACTTTGTTATTGGACAAATAAACTGCATAAAATTGTGTATAAGTGCACCTAAGAATATTCAGCCATTGAAGGACTCTAGAATCTTCTTGGTTGTTTATCCAATTTAGGTGGTTTCTGTAAGAATAGCATTCTAATGTCTCTCTGCTCTGCATTACTTGGATTAATTCGAAAAATGGTTGGGCTGCCATAGATGTGGAACTTGAGAATTCTGTTGTCAAGTAATTCTGAAAATCAGAACACTCTTTGGACCATGATTATTTTCTATATCAATATAAAGACTTATGCAGGGTGATTTGAAATGCCCAACTAACCTTGGAGATGAGATTTCATATGTTTTCTTCTCCCACTGTCAAAATCCCAAATGCTGCAGCTACTTCCTCCTCTTCCAATTCAGGTAACAGCATATTCCTTAGGGAAACTTGGTCCTCTTTCATCAGCAGATCAAAATGTTTTAGTAAAACATAAATTCATTCCTTCATGGTATGTGAGAGCAACTGTAGCTTACACCTTCTCCCCCATCAATTCCTCATCATCAGTATCATCTTTACCGATACCAGTGTATCAACCATTAAGTTACATATAGCAGAGATTAAAGGATCAGCATCGGCAACAGATGGTCCAATCCAGAATGCGATCGAACTGAACATGTCTGAGACATCGTGTATGTTGCGGAAATCACCAAAAAATAAAAAAGGGCAAAACAAACAGAGAAATAAGCAAAATAATCAAATATGGACACAATATTTTACATTATTTGAGTAAAAATTTTAATTCCATGAGTAAAGATGATGAAAAGCTTCCAGTAATAATCAAAAGAACCACAGATGGAATTGAATCCTAACTTTGACTGCAAGAAAAATGGAAAAAAAAAAACAAAGAAGAAAAATCCCCTAATCGTGTAATTCCAGTCTCTCTCCCTAATTCGTTGCTCGCTCTCTTCTCTTTTCTCAAGAGAGGAAGAGGAGAGCAAGAGGTGAGGAGAGCAAGCATCCGGTTCAAGTTCAATGGAGATACAGAAAGATTGAAGACAATACGATTTCAGAGCTCTTCTTCATGGTTCCATTGAACCGTCCACTTCAAGTTCAATATAATTCCGATATTATATATATACATTGTAATTTAAAGAGAAACCAATCCAAACGAAGCCAAAATCGAAGTTAAATTTTAGGGAAAATTACTGTATACCCAGTATTTTAAAACTTTATTCCAAAATGCACTACCTTCACAACTAATTGCCAAGTTTACACTAGTTTTATAAACAAAATGACAAAATGCCCTCCTGCATGTGTCAAGAGACAAAAATTGCCCATTTTACCCCCGGTTTACAACTCATAAACCAGTTTTTATACTTGTGGTTCAGCATGTCAGGTAAGAATCAAACACAACAAAAGCACCAATCGCAGTAGTAGCACCAATCCATGTTCTGTTAATCTTTTAGTCATAGAAGAAGGTAGACGAAAGGTTTGGATTGAAATTTTTTTTTTGTTTGGAACAACCAAAATAAAGGAGTAAGGTTCAACAGTTTTATTGTTTAGACCGGTTTGTGAGTTGTAAATCGGGGGTAAAAGGGGTATTTTTTGTCTTATGATATATGCAGTAGGGTATTCTGTCATATTGTTTATAAAATAAGTGTAAACTTGGCATTTAATTATGAAGGTAGTGTATTTTGGAATAATATTTTAAAAGATAGTGTGTACAGTAATTTTCCCTAAATTTTATTCTTTGGTTTGTTTTATTGCAACTTGGTTTGGTCTTAGTTTGAAAAGCTGAACAAAATTAAGTAAATTACACACTTACATACGTAAGAGGGGTCCACTTATTAAGAGAATTTGAATTCCCAAATTGATAAAAGAAAATAATTTTAACCAGTCAATTTGTGCAATCTTTTTCAAAATACTAACAAATTTGTTAAAAGTTTTTATCATATATAGAAAAAGATATAATCAAATTAAATTGCTAGAAACACTTGATAATCAAGTATTTTTGATGAAGTTAATCTCTTTGGTGGGACATATTAGTCACTGTCAAAATATATGACAAGAGCCTTAATATGAGAGCCCTAGAACCTAAGTTTCATTTTTTCCTTATAAAAAACATTAATAATGGGGCATAATGTTTTGTATGTGCCTTTTAGTTAACTAGAAAATATTTGAAAATGATTTCATGTTTATTATTTAGTTTAATATATGTTATTATTATTTTTTTTATTTTCTTGAGAATTTATTCTTAGACTCTACGTATAAAAGAACATTTTTGTATTATTTTTAATTTAATCTCATTTATAAGGATTTTGAATAATAATATGATTCACTTTGTGTTTTGATTCATCAGTTAATTAAAAAATTAAATATAAGGAAATTATAATGAAAATTACATAAAACAAAAAAAATTCGATTGCACAACAAATTATTATTATGAATAGAAAAATATAAAATAAGAACAAAAAATAAGGATAAATTTTTTTAAGAGAAACAATATAAAAATTAGATAGAATTCCAAAAAATGTAATGAATTCCATTTTTCTTAAAGTGTTGCTCCAAACATATGGAAGTTTTATTAAAAATGATAAAGACTTAAATAAAAATGTTGTAAAATATAAAGTTAAATAGATTTATATAAAGGGTAAGAAATGATTATTAATAAGAAAATTTAAGATAAGAACAAAATAAAAAAATATCCTTCTACACTACTAATTAACGTCCCTTATTAGTTAGATAAGATTTCTAATTATTTTTGGGATTCTCTTTTTTGTTTTGTTTGGATAAGGATTTGAAATTATTGTATGATTTATTTAAATAAGTGGGGTTTAAAAAAAGCAAAAATTTTATCTTTAATTTATAATTCAAATAGATATAGCTAGATAGAATTTTGAAAAAAGGGGTTATTCTTCTTTAGGATTTTTTTTGACGAAAATAATATAAAATAAAAAAATTCTGAACAGAGGAATAAATTATAGGGAAAATTTCAAATACGACCATCTTTTGAAAAGTAAATACAAAAACAGACGTTGAAAAGTCTTTCCTACTAAAAAGTCTTTCCTACCAAAATTGCAAGTCTTTCCTACGACCATCTTATTAGCATTGAGGATACAAATTGCAAGTTCAATCACCCGAAGCATGGACTGTTGATCGTTAATATTTCCGATTAATCGACGAATTTCATTGAAATCGAAATGTTCATCAAGGTTTTAAATTTCGATTAATCTATATCATGGGATACAATTCTATGAATCAATGGATACAATTTATAGTTGTGGGATACAATTCTATTAATCGAGGGATACTAATAGTTCTTCGTTGAACAATCACAAAGCATAAGATGGTATCCTACGATTACTACAATTATATCCGCAAATTTAATGAGGATATCTTATTAGCATCGAGGATACAAATCTTGCTTCGTAGGATATTCTTTAGACAATCGATGGATACTTATAGATGTTTGTGTGACCAACCTGAATAATGAGATGGTATCCTACGATGAAAGGTTGGTTGGCTGTCATTTGATCGGCTATACATTGATTAATCGTGTAGTTGCCGATAACCTACATGGGTTGTTTGAAATTTCAATGATCGGCAATGTATTGATTAATCGTATATTTGGCGATTATCAAAGTTAGGTTGTTTAACTATTCGTTGATCGGAAGTAACTCGATTAATGATAAAATTAGTGATTTGTTTGTTAATCGGCAATTGAACGCTAAACTTCGATTAATCGAACCTTGTCGATGAACTACTGGGCGCATTGCATTCAATGATGACCGATTAATCGTATCTAATTCCCGACTAACCATTATTTTTTAGATTAATCGAGAAAATCTCGATTAGAATCACAGAGTGTTGTTTTTCTGAGGCTAATTGCAGGATTAACCGTCGATTAATCGGATATTGCCGATGAACAACTGGGCGCATGGCATTCAATTAGTACCGATTAATCGTATCTATTTCTTGATTAATCACTATTTTTAAGGTGCATCGATAATTTGTCGATTAGAGTTACAGTTGGTTGTTTTTCTGAAGTTCATTGCAGGATTAACACTCGACTAATCGAAATGTGCCGATTAACCACTTTAGCCATTGCATAAAATTACTACTGGATAATCATAACGACGCCTCGATTAACCAATATTTTTACGATTAATCTATTAATTCACGATTCAAAATTCTGAGTTCATATCATCAGAGGTCTATGTGTTATTGACACATCATTAATCGAAACATGAGAAATAACCGTTATAGACAAATTGCATGCAATCGATTTCAGACAAATTTTGGACAACTGAGTAATCGCTTATGTCATTTCAATTGTTGCAAAAAAATTTATTTATATTCAAAGAACATCTACAATTTGTGAAAAAACCACAACTGTCATACAAAAAACTGACAATCCACCACATTTGGGGTAATCACCATACAAAAATCCCAAATACATATGCTCCATTAATTACATAAATGAATACATGGAAACATGTAGCTGAAAGTCGCAATCATAAAGCTCTGCTCCCCATCCGATATATTCCATCGCAACTCTTTACGCACCTGCAATTCAAATGAATTCATCTTGGTCACTAGCAAGCGCATATAATCAATCCAAAAAAATATTCCAACCACGTAATAACATCTCAGTCACCTATACCTTTATCAGCTCTAGTATTGCAACCTCCATATGCGTCTCTTATAACAGTGATGGATTTCCGATATGCATCCACTACAAAAAAGGACACTTTTAGCGGCGGTAAGATACCGCCGCTAAAACAACAATTACCGCCGCTAAAAACATTTCCGGCGGTAACTGGTCTTGCCGTAAAAGATGCCGTCACTAAAGCTTTTAGCGGCGGTAAAAAACTTACCGCCGCTATTGCTCACTCATTAGCGGTGGTAACGTTCCCGCCGCTATTGCCCATTCATTACCGGCGGTAGATTACCGCCTCTATTGGTATCACTCATTACCGGCGGTACGTTCCCGCCGCTATTGCCCACTCATTACCGGCGGTCAATTACCGCCGCTATTGTTATCACTCATTACCGGCGGTATTTCCGGCTTTTAGCGGCGGTATTTTCCGCCGCTAAAACTCATTTTAAAAAATAAAAAAAATTAGATCAGATTTTTAGCGGCGGGAAATACTGCCGCTAAAAATCATATTAAAAAATAAAAAAAATTTGCTGCTGTCCTTCAGCAGCATAACCGAGAGGGGAGAGAGAGATAGAGATGGAGAGGGAGAGAAAGAGAGAGAGAGATGGAGAGAGAGAGAGAGAGAGAGAGAGAGAGAGAGAGAGAGAGAGAGAGAGAGAGAGAAGTAGAGAGGGAGAGAAAGAGAGAGAGAAGTAGAGAGGGAGACAAAGAGAGAGAGAGAGAGATGGAGAGAGAGAGAGAGAAGTAGAGAGGGAGAGAAAGAGAGAGAGAAGTAGAGAGGGAGACAAAGAGAGAGAGAGAGAGATGGAGAAGGAGAGAAAGAGATAGAGAGAGAGAGAGAGATGGAGAGGGAGAGAAAGAGAGAGAGAGATGGAGAGAGAGAGAGAAGTAGAGAGGGAGAGAAAGAGAGAGAGAGAAGTAGAGAGAGAGAGAGATAGAGAGAGAGAGATAAAGAGAGAGAGAGATAAAGAGAGAGAAAGAGAGAGAGATAAAGAGAGAAAACATACCTTGAAGAAAAGAAGAGATTCGGCGGGTTTTTATAGATTCGAGTTTTAGCGGCGGCACATAGATTACCGCCGCTAAACCTTACATTTTCCGCGCCCACGCGCTGAATTGAATTTGAAAATCGCGCTTAAACTTTTAGCGGCGGTAATTACCGCCCCTAAATGTACTTAAACTTTTAGCGGCGGTAATTACCGCCCCTAAATGTACATTCAAAATTGAAACGCGGGGAAAAATCCCGCTTGTATAATTAGAAATGGTCTTTTAGCGGCGGTAAGCAAGTTACCGCCGCTAAAAATAATTTATGATTTTTTAATAAATGTCTTTTAGTGGCGGTAATACGTTTACCGCCTCTGAAAACCGGCTTTTAGGGGCGGTGCTTGACTTACCGCCCCTAAAAATGTAGTTTTAGCGGCGCTAGGTACCGCCTCTAAAGGTCCAACACAGTAGCAGTCGAGGTTTTACAAAAAAATGAAAAAAACCCTTTACCGGCGGTTTAACCGCCGGTAAAGGACGTGAAAACAGGGTTTTACCGGCGGTTCTTGGAACCGCCGGTAAACGTGCACATTATTTCACCCACGCCAATTTTTTCGATTTAAAGCCCTAAAATCGACTTTTAGGGGCGGTAAAGAGATTACCGCCGCTAAAACTACATTGTTAGGGGCGGTAAAGATATTACCGCCTCTGAAAACCGGCTTTTAGGGGCGGTACTTGACTTACCGCCGCTAAAAATGTAGTTTTAGCGGCGCTAGATACCGCCTCTAAAGGTCTAACACAGTAGCAGTCGAGCTTTTTAAAAAAATTGAAAAAACTCTTTACCGGCGGTTTAACCGCCGGTAAAGGACGTGAAAACAGGGTTTTACCGGCGGTTCTTGGAACCGCCGGTAAAACTTGCACATTATTTCACCCCGGACAAATTTTTTTAACGACGGTAAGCGTTTTAGAGCCCCTAAATGGACTTTTAGGGGTGGTAAAGAGATTACCGCCGCTAAAACGTCTCTTCTGGGGCGGTAAAGACAGTACCGCCTCTGAAAACTCGCTTTTAGGGGCGGTAATTAGTTTACCGCCGCTAAAAGGGTCTTTTCGGGGCGGCAAAGTGTATATCGCCGCTAATATATGGCCTTTAGGGGCGGTAATAGGCCTACCGCCGCTAAAAGGGTCTTTTCGGGGCGGCAAAGTGTTTACCGCCGCTAATATATGGCCTTTAGGGGCGGTAATAGGCCTACCGCCGCTAAAAGGTTTATTACCGGCGGACTGCTACCGCCGGTAATAAGGCTTTTTTTGGCGCGACCTTCCCGCCAACTTGTTACCGGCGGTAGATATGTTTCCGCCGGTAAAATGTACTATAGCGGCGGTAAGTACCGCCGCTAAAGGCTATTTCGCGCTAAAAAAATGCGCGCCATAAAATTTCCGCGCGAAAAAAATGGTAAAAGAATTTTTAGGGGCGGAAAGTGCTTTTACCGCCGGTAATAGTGCCTTTAGAGGCGGGAATTAGGTTACCGCCGCTAAAAGGTGCCGCTAATTCTCTTCATTTTTGTAGTGATCACTCATTATTTGTAACTCTTTTTGCATGTGCTCTAGCCGACCAGCCACCTCCTGACAATCGAAGAATGTACCAGTAAGTGGAAGCAATGCACTCTTATTGTACATAAGGGAGTACTTCATAAACAAACCCACTGGAGATATCTCAAATAAATTACAGGCATCACTTACAAATTGATCGTACTATGTATTACCAATTATATTGAATCCATCTAAACGACTCTCCCCCCCCCCCCCCTCTCCCAGGTATGATACAGACTTTTCTTGCTCTATAACTATCTCTCCATCTATATGAAAGTAGCAAAACAACGAATTCTCCAGGGGTGGTTGTGGCATATTGCACTCCATATAACATGTTAACAAGGTAAGCAAATGCATGATTAATATAAACTACTCGAGATAACAACTTAGGCTATCAATTATCTACCCACACAAACCTATACCATGAGCACCTTAATCAACTTGGTCAAAATCAAACATATGAACTGAATAGTAAAAAGAGGAAAATACGTTAATAAAAATATAGAATAATATGAATTTTATCTTAGATATGACAAAAGATATGGGTCCCATGTTTGTGCAAGCATATTTCACAAAGAAACATCCTTTATACTCAAAGACCGATCTATATAAGGGAACTTGCGAGGACCATAGATGTTCTCGACATTGCACAAGGCACAGTTTTAACGACACCCGTTGCTTCGTACCTCGTCGACGTCTTGTAAGAATAAAGTAAGGATACATCAATCTTGCTTTATGATAAATCTAACTTATCTATTATTGTAAGCATTTTCCTTCTTGTTTAATTTATCTACGTTGTTTCAATAGTAGTATAAATAAAGTAAATTAAGATAGAACTCTCATGTGACTCGTAGAAAATTCCAAATAAGTGGTTCTTGAATGTATAAGAAAACAAAGGAGAGGATTGAGGAATTTCTTCCAAAGACACTAGAAGTCAGTTGCAGAAGAACCTAAAACTATTCCCCAAAAATCAAGTGAAACGGAATACACTTCACTGTTTAACCATATTTACATATAAATCCAAGAAAATGTTGAAGCTTACATCAAGGAGAAAAGCACCAAAAACACAAATAATCGAAGCGAGCTCCCAATCTCTCAATCCGCCCAAAAAGCTCACCACCACCAAAAGTACAAGAGCAGAGGAATATAGGGGAAGAAGTTTTATGCTTCCAATGCTCATGAATGCCTTGGCGCACAGGTAATCGATAATAGAGACTAATCACAGAGCAAACCAAGAGCATCTAAGCAGCTTCAACCTACCATAACCAAGCAGAGCCACTCAAAACAAGCCGGACCATGAGTTTTATGCTTTTAAATGAATGCCCTGATGCACATGTAAACGATAATAGAGACTAATCATAGAGCATACCAAGAGCATCTAAGCAGCCTCAACCTAACATAACAAAGCAGATCCACTCAAAACAAGCCGGACCATGCATAATACAAAACAAATCAAAATAAAACACCAAGCCAAATAATTAATGCATACAATCACACCATTGAATAATCCAATATAATATGCCTAAAATAAATTGAAACTCAATCTTGCACAGAAAGCTAAGCTAATTCACAATAGTTATCATGGCAAGAAATAAAGCACAGTAAAACAGCACATAAAATGCCACAAAAATTAGACAACTCAAATAAAACAATCAAGATGAACCACAACTAATAACAAAATATGGGAAATTAGGAAAACCACATTAATAAGTAAGATACTGCAAATCCAGGATGTTACATATCTTCCCATACCATTAATAGCATCCTTGCAATCACAAAAAAAAAATATAGATAAAATGGGTGTGTCGAATCAACCATTCAACTGAACTTTTTTATTAAAAAATGGACATTACGAACACCATATCCAAAATTACATGGTGTTCACGTTCCGATTCATTCGAGAATTTCTTCAAGCATTTGAAATGCATCAATTCAGAGACTAAGGTTAGATTATCCAGAACTAAACGAAATGTACCACATCATGGATGGAAACCTAACAAAAATGTAGACCAAAAAATTTTCATTCTAAAAAGCAAACAGATTAGGGACAATCGGTTCTTACCTTGAAGAGATTTGCTCACAACCTCTAACAAGGGAAATGTCTAGATAAAGTGCTTCGTCAAGGCTCTCTACCGCCGTTTTCTTCTTCGACAGACAGAAGAAAATGGCACACTATAATCGCTTCCACCAGATCTCAAGCGCCGGTGACCTCCTACAAACGAGAGACGAAAGAGATGACAATGTCGGTCAACCCCTCTCAATCGGAAGCGCCAGTGATGACAGCGGTTGTCGCCCAACGCCGGGAACAAGCCTCGCCGTCGCTCTGGGATTCGTTGTATCGCTCATGGTTTCGCACCTAATCGCTTTGCAAAAAGGAGAAGATGAACCGATGGGTGTTTCAGTCGAACGAAGACGGAAGGGCAAAATGGGGTCTTTGAAATATGCTACAGTGTTTTCGGACCACTTGGTAAATAGTTTTGAAAAGTTGCATGTTTCAGTAGGAAAGACTTTTCAACGTTTGTTTTTGTATTTACTTTTCAAAAGATGGTCGTATTTGAAATTTTCCCTAAATTATATCAGATAAGAATAAAATAAAAACAAAATTATCAACCTACATTAGTAATTAATAATTTGAATAATTCCCAATTATCACTTATTTTTTCGTCTTGATTAATTAATATTAATAAATATCCTCGTGGCAAAAATAAATATTTTATTTTAGATAAAAGAAATTTCTTAAATTTCAGCCTATAATTAATTGGCTTATTTTATTAGTCATTGTCTTTTTTTTATATTTCTTTATATTTACCACGTCTAATTAATTGAATAAGTTGCTTATCCTTTTATTTTTTATATTTCTTTATATTAGTAATGATAATAATATAAAATTAAAATAGTTTTATATTTCTTCAATATGAGAATTTTTATAAATAAAAAGTCCTTTCCTTTCATACAATCGAGCCCTTCATCTTGTGCAATTTTATTAAAAAAAAAAAGATTCCTAAAAAAAAAATTTCTTGAAGATTGAAGATTTGTTTAAATGGGGGCCTTAATTTGGAAACACATATATGAAAATAAAAAAACAATTAAGGTACGTCATGCTTTTATTATTAATAAATATTTTTATTTTATTTTAAATAAATAATCATTATATTATATAGTGAGATGAAATAACATATTACAAAATTTTGTTATTGTTATTGATATTATTTAATATTTAAATATGTATATTATAAATTGAATAATTATCTATTTTCTAATTTTCGTTAATTGGAGAAGAAACAGATAAGTATAAGTATCAAGAAGAAGTTTGATTTAATAGGACTCATATTTATTCTCCAATCAAATATAATATTTGATTTTAATTATCTTTAGTAAACTAATTATATATATTTTAATTTTTTTAATTATTGTTAATTGGAGAAGAAATAGGATTTTAATAGACTCCTGTTAATAGTAAAAGAAAAAAAGAAGATAATTCCATTACACTGCTGGACTTTCAATGGCCTGGGGGAATTTTGAGGCAATGACCCTGAGGGTAATTTCAAGGGAAAATTTTCTTCATTTTGTGGGAATTTCCCCAATCCATTTCTTGAGCTAAAACAAGTTGAAAGACTTTTTCATCCCCCAAAACTTAGAAAACACTGGTTTGTAAGTGTTTGTGCATTTAGAAAACTTATGTACACATCACCTTTATTCTCCTTAAAGATAACACGACATAATCCAGTTCATCATCTTTTCAGCCATGTTATGACATTAAATCTGAACGCAATTCTTTTATTTAGGAAAAAAGCAGTAGTGTATCCCAAAAAGAGATTCTTTAAGCATATGAACTCTACTAACTTTTCTTAATATGGATAAGAAAAGGGATGTAATTTCTTCCAAACATATTTTGTCAGAGATGAAGTATGATGCAATTAACTGGGGAGATGTTAACATATTTACTGGGTGGCATTGCCACTTTTCATCTTATATTGCAGGAAGAACCAATCAATGAGCATAATGATGAAGTGGTGGATGGGTTGTCCCATAAGGTAAAAGCACTCTATGCCTGATTCAACACTTCTGGTCAGATAACTGAATGGGGGGTGGCTTCTATTTTTGCTTAGCCCTTCTACATTCTCTGTGGGTCAATGGTGCACCATTGTTCTATACATTTAGATGTTCATTATGGTCCAGGCAGGTTGGCTATGTGATGTATCGAGCTATATTAAGGTTATTTATTGGGCTATTGCCATCTGCTTTCAGCTTTAGATTTGGTTCTTATGGAGATGAAATTTTTGGGATTCCATCTCCAGCTTCTTCTAATTGAAATCATTGTATAGTCCCATTTTCTTAATTAAACCTCTGTTTTGACTGAATTAGCAGTGGTGAAGAGAGTTTGTATTTGAGACTGATCTGTTGCATGAAAAATGATATGTTTCTTCTGCTATCCTCTTGGGTTGCTGCAGTCTGGACAGTCAATTTCCATGCTCATAGTTATTGTAATGGATCAGGCATTGAACGATACTAACTGCAGGTGACCAAGAACCCATGACGTATCTATCTATCCTCAAAATCTAAGTGAGCTGAAAAATCCATCCCAACCGCATTGTTCTGTAACTGTCAGGTGTTGGGACCAGTTGCAATGCCATGGCGACTGGTGGTGCAGTGATGAGGATGGATTGAAATGATTTTGAAGCCCTTTGCTTCCCTAATTAGTTGCTCTCCTCTCTTTTTTCAAAAATGTCTGTGTTCTCGTTTATGAATTTTCAAATTCACGTATGAATGCAAGGAAAGGTATTCTGTTAGTCATGACAGCTTAAATTAGCCGTTGCAATATGCATGCAGTTGCCATGGTTTATAATATATGAAGTGTAAGAATGATCTGATCAATTTAGAGCATCTGTTTGACAAGATTCTATTTGAATTAGTCATGTTGCTGATATCTTAATCTGCTATAACCTTCGTCAATAAAGTTTTTTATTACTGTATTGTTTTATTAAGTTTAAGATTGGGAGAGTAGGTAGTCTTTGGTAAAGTCCTAATTTCATATGGAAAATCCATTTGGGTAAACTTAGTATGTGATGTAGGGTTTATTTATCATAGCATTGTCATTTGGGAAGTTGTTGGTCTTTGGTTAAAGTCCACATTGCTGGTCTGTAACTCTGAAAGAAAAGCACCAATTCCTCTTAAAAGTGGCTTGCATTTTTTTCACAGCAGATGCTACAATACGTATAGGATTTGTATTCAAGCGCATGAACATAACTAAAATAATCAAGTTCCCAGTTTTTTCCTCCCTGGGTCTTTTGTCATACAAGTCTACATGAACTGTTTAAGTGATAGTTGAACCACCATGCAGGGCCACTACCTGTCGAAACAGATCCCAAATAAACGAACCCTTGGGGAGCCTAGAAAGAAATTTTTTTGATGGGGGTACTTTTATAATTTGGGTCTTCATTGTTATGTACTCAAGTAGGGATTCTTTTGTTGTATCAAAGAGATTGCAGTTGCCACCAGGACAGGTTTTTGTATAATGTAACCTTATTTTCATAAATTTATTGAAAGGACTCCTTATCTTTGCCCAACCACCCCTTAAATTGTCTATGCTTAATTGATTTTCTGTTTAGTTTTGGGGTTCGTTTTTCGACACATGACAGAAATTTGTTTACATTGACAGCAACCCACAAACCACTGAGCCCCCAGACAAGGGGCATCAGGACTATCAGAAAAAAAAAAAAAAAAAGACAAGCGGCATCGGTCAATCTTGTCTTTACCAAAAAAGAAAATAAGGAAAAGCCAAAGGAGAGTTAGGTCGTGTTTGGGATTGCTACTGCTTGTGGGTAAGTGCAGAACAAATAAGTTGTCTTAAGTAAAGTCTTATCCATAGTTGTAAGCATTTACTTATTTAAAACATTTTCTGTTTGGTAGAATTGAAAACGAGAAATTCACAAGATTGAAATGTATTTTTATCAAACATTTGAACTTATCAGAATATCAAAGTTGAAATGTATTTTTATCAAATTCACAAGATTGAAGCAGTAATTCTTTGAACATTTGAAACATTTGAACTATATGCCATTTGGGTTTCGCCGTTGTCAAGTAATTCAACGGCGACGGCATCTGAAACATATTGTGAACCAAAGACGGGTGGTGCTCCGATGAAGATAGCATATCATTCACAGAAGAGTCTTCCCAATTGATGAATTAAAACATAATCAATGGCAAAAACCCTAGTTCGTGCAATTCATTTACTTATGAAAAATTTCGGAGTCAAAGTAAGAACTCAAATTAAAGGTTTTTGGTAGTAATAGAACAAGGATAAGCCGAAGAACTTCTTCCGTTTCTGACGAACTTCATCTGCTGAAGGCCCTTTGTAAGGCTTGGGTTGGTAATCAAAAGGAGGGAGTTTTGGAGCAGAATTCGACGAGAAATTGTGGAGGAAGTGAAGCTGAAACCCGTACTTTGCATGGAAGATTGTCTTCAACAGATTTCCAGGCAACACCATGGACGATGCAAAGAGGAGATCTGCAGAAGACTTGTGAGTTTTCTCTCTGAGAATGCCTCGATCAGCAATCGACTGGTGTGGCCAGAGAAAGGGAGATGTTTCGCAGCTTCTTCTTATGGGTCGATCGGGAAAGGAAGCTTCCCGTTTAAGAGTTAGGAGAAGCTACTATCTCCTTACGGGTCTTCTTCCTCTTCTCCTTATGGATAAGCGTTTGTCCTGTATTTGGGTATCTTCAATTGATAGATTTGGGTATCGTGTAGCAGACCATCTTGCAAACTTTTCAATTGATAGATTTTCCTGTATTTGGGTATCTTCTCCTCCCCCATGTATTTCTCCCCTGCTGTCCGATGATATGCGGGGCTTTTGTATGTTACGCAGATGATATAAATCCATCTTTGTTACCAAAAAAAAAAAAAAAAAAATAAGCGTTTGTCCGATTTAAATAACCAAATACTATTTTAACTTAAAAAAGTATTTTAATAAACTAAAAGCTTAAATAAACACTTAGTTAAATAATCCCAAACGCAGCCTCAAAAAAAAAAGCAGACCACAAGTGTCAGTCCACAGCCTACCACAATAAAGCTGTATCACACTGCGAACCACCATCAAACGGCACAGGCCAGCGTTACCAGAAAAAAAAAAACTGCACAGGCCAGGAAAATGGAGTCAACCCTCAATCTCTCCAACTTCCTCTTCTTTCTCTTCTTCCTCCATGTCCTTCCTGCCAATGCATCACCTTCCTTTCCTGAGCAAGCACTGCCTACAAGATCAGGCTACCTTCCCATCAATGCAACCAGTGGTTCTGCCATGTTCTTCACTTTCTATGAAGCCCAGAAACCTGTTTCTTCTCTATCTCAAACACCTCTCCTTGTTTGGCTCCAGGGAGGCCCTGGATGCTCCTCCATGCTTGGTAACTTCTTTGAGCTTGGTCCATGGAGAGTGAGTTTTGATGGCCAAGATGGTCAAAACCCAGTTCTCAAATCGAATCCTGGTGCCTGGAACCATATCTTTGGCCTCCTTTTCATTGATAATCCAATTGGGTCTGGGTTTAGCATTGCATCCTCACCAGATGAGATCCCAAAAGACCAGTATACTGTTGCCAAGCACCTTTTTGTTGCTCTGCGCTCATTTATATCTTTAGATCCATCATTTGAAGCTCGACCCATTTACATTACTGGGGAGAGCTATGCTGGGAAGTATGTTCCTGCAATTGGGTACTACATTTTGGAAGAGAATTCACGTCTCCCGGTGTCTCGGCAGGTGAATCTGAGGGGAGTTGCCATTGGAAATGGATTGACAGATCCTGCTACTCAGGTGGGTACTTTTGCAGTGACTGCATACTACTGTGGCTTGATCAATGAGAAGCAGAGGACCCAAATGGAGAAACTTCAGATGGAGGCAGTTAGACTGACCCAAGAGAGAAAATGGAATGATGCTACAAATGCACGCAACAGGGTCTTAAATGCTCTAGAGAACATGACAGGGTTGGCTACTTTGTATGATTGGAGGAGGAGGAGGCCCTATGAAACAGAAGTGGTTAGTGCTTTTCTAAATAAGGAGGAAGTAAAGAAGGCCTTGGGAGTCAATAGATCAATGGTCTGGGAGCGATGCAGCCCCATTGTGCGTAGTGCTTTGCATGATGATGTGATGAAGAGTGTTAAGTTCATGGTGGAGGCACTGGTGAGGAAAAGCAAGGTCTTGCTGTACCAGGGGCAGTTTGATTTGAGAGATGGTGTGGCTTCAACTGAAGCTTGGGTAAAAGAAATGAAATGGGATGGGCTGGCTAGGTTTCTTATGGCAGAGAGGAAGGTCTGGAAAGTGAAGGAAGAGTTTGCTGGGTATGTGCAGAAATGGGGGAGCTTGAGTAATGTTGTTGTTTCAGGGGCTGGGCATTATGTTCCTGCTGACCAGGCAGTGAGCTCTCAGGCAATGATTGAAGACTGGGTTCTGGAGAAGGGATTGTTCAGCAATGAAGGAAAGGGGTTGTCATCATCAAAATTCAGAGGTTCTCTCTAAATGCCACTCCTGTTTTCATGTTTATGAGAAATTTAGTTGATCTGGATTAAAGAACTTTGTTATTGGACAAATCAACTGCATAAAATTGTAAGTGCACCTAAGAATAATCAGCCATTGAAGGACTGTAGAATCTTCTTGGTTGTTTATCCAATTTAGGTGGTTTCTGTAAGAATAGCAGTCTAATGTCTCTCTGCTCTGAATTACTCTGATTAATTCGAAATATGGTTGGGCTGCCATAGATGTGGAACTTGAGAATTCTGTTGTCAAGTAATTCTGAAAATCAGGACACTGTCTTTGGACCATGATTATTTTCTATATCAATATAAAGACTTATGCCGGGTGATTTGAAATGCCTAACTAACCATAGAGATGGGATTTCATATCTTTTGTTCTCCCACTGTCAAAAATCCCAAATGCTGCAGCTACTTCCTCCTCTTCCAAGTCAGGTAACAGCATATTCCTTAGGGAAACTTGGTCCTCTTTCATCAGCAGATCAAAAAGTTTTAGTAAAGCATAAATTCATTCCTTCATGGTATGTGAGAGCAACTGTACCTGACACCTGACACCTTCTCCCCCAAAAAAACTGTACCTGACACCTTCTCCCCCATCAATTCCTCACCATCAGTATACCAATACCAGTATATCAACCATTAAGTACATATAGCTGAGATTAAAGGATCAGCTTCGGCAACAGATAGTCCAATCCAGAATGCGATCGAACCGAACATGTCTGAGAAATTTTGTCTGTTGCGGAAATCACCCCAAAAAAAAAAAAAAGGCCAAACAAACAGAGAAATAAGCAAAATAATCAAATATGAACACAATATTTTACGTTGTTTGGGTGAAAGAGCTAATTCCATGAGTAATGATGATGAAAAGAACCACAGAGTTTTTCCTGATGGAATTGTATCCTAACTTTCACTCCAAGAAAAAAGAAATCCCCAACGATTTCAGAGCTCTTCTTCATGGTTCCATTGAACCGTCCACTTCAAGTTCAATATAGTTCCGATATTATACATATACATTGTAATTTAAAAAGAAACCAATCCAAACCAAGCCAAAATCGAAGTTACGTTTTATTTTTCGGTTTGTTTTATTTATTGCAACTTGGTTTGGTTTTTGTTTTGAAAAACTGAAAAAAATTAAGACGCCGTTTGGTAACGTTTGTTTTAAAAACAGTTTGAAAACTAAAAACAGTTCCAACTGTTTTTGGGTTTTTGAAAACAAATGAGAAGAAACTCGTTTGATAACAATCACTGTTTTTTGGGTTTTTGAAAATAGGTGACAAGAAACCCGTTTGGTAACAATTGATAAAAAAAAAAAAACGATTCAAGTTTTCAAATAACCAAGATTTTGGTCTTCCCTTCCATATTTTTCAAATAACTGGTCCTTTTGTGTCTCATGTCTAATGAAGTTGTGAATTGTGCACACTGCAATAACAATGTATCCTTGTATGTGAAGAGAGTACGAAGGCATAAGCTTTAAAATTAGAAACCAAGCTTTCAATACACCAGAGTAACGTTCTATCACATTACGTAACGAAGAATGGACATGATTAAATAATTCTCTAGATTTATGTACCTGTCGACCTCTTCCTTGGAGGTCTCGTAAATGATATTGCTCTCCACGAGAAGGTATAAGATAACCGGCCATACCAGTATAACTAGAGTCCAGAACATAGTACTTAATCTATTATTATTGAAGTCAAATTCAGTGGCAACATGGGCTATAAAATAAGTATAGATTAATAAGCCCAAGTCTAAAAAAATCCGATCTTTATCACTCATTGGCCCTAAACAAATAAGCACTAATATGAGATCTCATTGGAAGCTTTTTATATTTTTTTAATTTTTACAAGTAGACCCAACCCAACGCAAGCGTTCCTCTTGGCTCTTGCCAAAGAGTCATCTCATCATCCACCATTGATGTTCCAAAGATGGACTGGGGATAAAACATATCGGGCTAAGACATCGCACTTTTTTCCGAACTTTTGCTGCGTAAAAGAGAGAGAGAAAGGTGAATTGTTTTTAGTTTATTCTTGCTTTTGACACAAAACTCAAAATCACTTCACCAAAATATCTCCCCACCACCGCTCTCCGCCTCTGTTCCTGGAAATTTCTCCGTTTCATCTCCCCCTCGGCTTCTGATGATCACCAAATGATAACCCTAGGTTTGATCTCTTTCCAATATAGAGGGCATGAGTTTGAAACCTTCGTTCTTTCTAGAGATCCTGTTTTTGAAAATCCTGATTTCTTCATTTCAATGACCGACTCGAATTCCTCATTGATCCCCAGCTGTTAACCCAAAACCCTAATATTGGCTTTTGAGTGTAAGTTAGATTGGTGAAGAAGTGTCGATGAGTGATTACGAAGGTGATGTTAGCGGTGGAGATGAGGAGCAACGAGTTATGGAATGGGAGGTCGGGTTTCCAAACGTTGATGATCTTACACCGCTTTCCCAACTTTTGATAAAGAAACGAAGCAAGTTATCAGACAGCCATTGAAAGATTTCATGCTGTAAACCCGAATCTGGATTGGGGTTTACTGAATGATTTCAGAAACGAAACAACAATATAGAGACGAGAGCTTTGAGAAGTTCTTACATTGAGAGAAATAACACCTTTGATTTTTGCTTTCTTGGTTTACATGGATGCCTTGTCGTGCTTGTGAGTTGTGACGAAGATGAGTTTTGAGAAGAAGAGGGACGAGAGGTAAAAGTATTGAAGAGAAAAAGAAAAAATTATTACAAAAATGCCATTGAAGAAAAAACAGTTTGTCGTTTTCAGAAACCGAAATTTTCGGTTTCTGAAAACAGGTTGTTTTTCACAATCAAAACCAAACAAGTTTTAGTTTTCTGGTTTTAAAAACAGAAAAACAGTGTTTGAAAACATTACCAAACACCCTCCAAGTAAATTACGCCCTTACATATGTATGAGGGGTCCACTTATTAAGAGAATCTGAATTCCCAAATTGATAAAATAAGATAATTTTAACCAGTCAATTTGTGCATTCTTTTTCAAAATACTAACAAATTTGTTAAAAGTTTTTATCATATATAGAAAAAGATATAATCAAATTAAATTGCTAGAAACACTTGATAATCAAGTATTTTGATGAAGTGGATCTCTTTGGTGGGACATATTAGTCACTGTCAAAATATATGACAAGAGCCTTAATATGATTTCTTGAGCCCTAGAACTTAAGTTTCAATTTTTCCTTATAAAAAACATTAATAATGGGGCATAATGTTGTGTATGTGCCTTTTAGTTAACTAGTAAATATTAACTTGCATTGCACGTTGAAAATGATTTCAAGTTTATTATTTAATTTAATATATGTTATTATTATTTTTATTTTCTTGAGAATTTATTTTGAGACTCTAAATATAAAATAACATTTTTGTATTATTTTTAATTTAATCTCATATATAAGGATTTTGAATAATAATATGATTCACTTTTTGTTTTGATTCATCAGTTAATTAATTAGAAAATTAAATATAAGGAAATTATAATTAAAATTACATAAAACTAAAAAATTCGATTGTACAAAAAATTATTATTATGAATTGAAAAATATAAAATAAGAACAAAAATAAGGACAAATTTTTTTAAGAGAAACAATATAAAAATTAAATAGAATTCCAAAAGATGTAATGAATTCCCTTTTTCTTAAAGTGTTGCTCTAATCATATGGAAGTTTAATTAAAAAGGATAAAGACTTAAATAAAAATGCTGTAAAATATAAAGTTAAATAGATTTATATAAAGGTTAACAAATGATTATTAATAAGAAAATTTAAGATAGGAAAAAAATAAAAAAATATCCTTCTACACTACTAATTAACGTCCCTTATTAGTTAGATGAGATTTCCAATTATTTTTGGGATTCTCTTTTTTGTTTTGTTTGGATAAGGATTTGAAATTATTGTAAGATTTATTTAAATAAGTAGGGTTTAAAAAAGCAAAATTTTTTTCTTTAATTGATAATTCAAATAGATATAACTAGATAGAATTTTGAAAAAAAGGGCTATTCTTCTTTTCTTCTTTAGGATTTTTTTGATGAAAGTAATATAAAATAAAAAAATTCTGAGAAGGGGAATAAATTATTATATCAGATAAGAATAAGATAAAAACAAAATTATCAACCTACATTAGTAATTAATAATCTGAATAATTCCCATTTATCACTTATTTTTTCGTTTTGATTAATTAATATTAATAAATATCCTCGTGGCAAAAATAAATATTTTATTTTAGATAAAAGAAATTTCTTAAATTTTAGCCTATAATTAATTGGCTTATTTTATTAGTCATTGTCTTTTTTTTTAATATATTTCTTTATATTTACCACGTATAATTAATTGAATAAGTTGCTTATCCTTTTATTTTTTATATTTCTTTATATTAGTAATGAAAATAATATAAAATTAAAATAGTTTTATATTTCTTCAATATGAGAATTTTTATAAATAAAAAGTCCATTCCTTTCATACAATCGACCCCTTCATCTTGGTGCAATTTTATTAAAAAAAATAGATTCCTATAAAAATATTTCTTGAAGATTGAAGATTTGTTTAAATGGGGGCTTTAATTTGGAAACACACTTATGAAAATAAAAAAACAATTAAGGTACGTCATGCTTTTATTAGTAATAAATATATTTAGAGCATCTGTTTGACAAGATTCCATTTGAATTAGTCATGTTTCTGATATCTTAATCTGCTATAACCTTCATCAATAAAGTTTTTTATTACTGTATTGTTTTATTAAGTTTAAGATTAGGAGAGTAGGTAGTCTTTGGTAAAGTCCTAGAAAGAAAATTTTTTGATGGGGGTACTTTTATAATTTGGGTCTTCATTGTTATGTACTCAAGTAGGGATTCTTTGGTTGTATTAGAGAGATTGCATTTGTCACCAGGACAGGATTTTGTACTATGTAACCCTATTTTCATAAATTTAATGAAAGGACTCCTTATCTTTGTCCAACCACCCCATAAATAGTCTATGCTTAATTGATTTTCTGTTTAGTTTTCGTGTGCGTTTTCTTTTTCTTTGGTAAAGTTTCGTGTTCGTTTTCGACACATGGCAGAAATTTGTTTACATTGACAACAGCCCACAAACCACTGAGCCGCCAGACATGGGGCATCAGCCAATCTTGTCTTTGCCAAAAAAGAAATTAAGGAAAAGCCAAAAAGAGAGTTAGGTCGCGTTTGGGATTGCTACTGCTTATGGGTAAGTGCTTAACAAATAAGTTGTCTTAGGTCGTGTTTGGGATTACTACTGCTTATGGGTAAGTGCTTAACAAATAAGTTGTCTGAAGTAAAGTCTTATCCATAGTTATAGGCATTTACTTATTTAAAAAATTTTCTGTTTGGTAAACATTTGTATCTAAGCACTTAAGTTTGTGTAAAAATCCTAGTTTGTGTAATTCATTTACTTATTAAAAATTTTGGAGTCAAAGTAAGAACTCGAATTACAGGTTTTTGATAGTAATAGAACAGGGACAGTCTGAGGAACTTCTTCCGTTTTTGACAGCTGTTGAAGGCCCTTTGTAAGGCTTGGGTTGGTAATCAAAATGAGGGAGTTCCGGAGCAGAATTCTACGAGAAATTTTGGAGGAAGTGAAGCTGAAACCTGTACTTTGCATGGAAGATTGTCTTCAGCAGATTTCTAGGCAACACCATGGACGATGCAAAGAGGAGATCTGCAGAAGACTCGTGAGTTTTCTCTCTGAGAATGCCTTGATCAACGCCTTGATCAACGACTGACTGGTGTGGCCAGAGAAAGGGAGATGTTTCGCAACTTCTTCTTATGGGTCGATTGGGAAAGGAAGTTTTCCGTTTAAGCGTTAGGAGAAGCTACTCTCGGTAGGGTAGCTTCTCCTTACGGGTCTTTTCCTCTTCTCGATAAGCGTTTATCCATTTAAATAACCAAACACTATTTTAATAAACTAAAAGCTTACATACGCACTTTGGTAAGCAATCCCAAACGCAGCCTTAAAAAAAAGGAGACCAGAAGTGCCAGTCCGCAGCCTACCACAATAAAGCTGTATCACACTGCGAACCACCATCAAACTGCACAGGCCAGGAAAATGGAGTCAACCCCCAGCCTCCCCAACTTCCTCTTCTTTCTCTTCTTCCTCCATCTCCTTCCTGCCAATGCATCACCTTCCTTTCCTGAGCAAGCACTGCCTACAAGATCAGGCTACCTTCCCATCAATGCAACCAGTGGTTCTGCCATGTTCTTCACTTTCTATGAAGCCCAGAAACCTGTTTCTGCTCTATCTCAAACACCTCTCCTTGTTTGGCTCCAGGGAGGCCTTGGATGCTCCTCCATGTTTGGTAACTTCTTTGAGCTTGGTCCATGGAGAGTGAGTTTTGATGGCCAAGATGGTCAAAACCCAGTTCTCAAATCGAATCCTGGTGCATGGAACCGTATCTTCGGTCTCCTTTTCATTGATAATCCAATTGGGTCTGGGTTTAGCATTGCATCCTCACCAGATGAGATCCCAAAAGACCAGTATACTGTTGCCAAGCACCTTTTTGTTGCTCTGCGCTCATTTATATCTTTAGATCCATCATTTGAAGCTCGACCCATTTACATTACTGGGGAGAGCTATGCTGGGAAGTATGTTCCTGCAATTGGGTACTACATTTTGGAAGAGAATTCACGTCTGTCGGTGTCTCGGCAGGTGAATCTGAGGGGAGTTGCCATTGGAAATGGAATGACAGATCCTGCTACTCAGGTGGGCATTCATGCAGTGACTGCATACTACTGTGGCTTGATCAATGAGAAGCAGAGGACCCAAATGGAGGAACTTCAGATGGAGGCAGTTAGACTGACCGAAGAGAGAAAATGGAATGAAGCTACAAATGCACGCAACAGGGTCTTAAGGGTTCTACGGAACATTACAGGGTTGGCTACTGTGAATGATTGGAGGAGGAGGAGGCCCTACCAAACACGAGTTGTTAGTGTTTTTCTAAATAAGGAGGAAGTAAAGAAGGCCTTGGGAGTCAATAGATCAATGGTCTGGGAGCGATGCAGCCCCATTGTGCGTAGTGCTTTGCATGATGATGTGATGAAGAGTGTTAAGTTCATGGTGGAGGCACTGGTGAGGAAAAGCAAGGTCTTGCTGTACCAGGGGCAGTTTGATTTGAGAGATGGTGTGGCTTCAACTGAAGCTTGGGTAAAAGAAATGAAATGGGATGGGCTGGCTAGGTTTCTTATGGCAGAGAGGAAGGTCTGGAAAGTGAAGGAAGAGTTTGCTGGGTATGTGCAGAAATGGGGGAGCTTGAGTAATGTTGTTGTTTCAGGGGCTGGGCATTATGTTCCTGCTGACCAGGCAGTGAGCTCTCAGGCAATGATTGAAGACTGGGTTCTGGAGAAGGGATTGTTCAGCAATGAAGGAAAGGGGTTCTCATCATCAAAGTTCAAAGGTTCTCTCTAAATGCCACTCCTGTTTTCATGTTTATGAGCAATTTAGTTGATCTGGATTATAGAACTTTGTTATTGGACGAATGAACTGCATAAAATTGTGTGTAAGTGCACCTAAGAATAATCAGCCATTGGAGGACTGTAGAATCTTCTTGGTTGTTTATCCAATTTAGGTGGTTTCTGTAACAATAGCATTCTAATGTCTCTCTGCTCTGCATTACTTGAATTAATTCGAAATATGGTTGGGCTGCCATAGATGTGGAACTTGAGAATTCTGTTGTCAAGTAATTCTGAAAATCAGGAAACTGTCTTTGGACCATGATTATTTTCTATATCAATATAAAGACTTATGCAGGGTGATTTGAAATGCCCAACTAAGCATAGAGATGAGATTTCATATCTTTTGTTCTCCCACTGTCAAAATCCCAAATGCTGCAGCTACTTCCTCCTCTTCCAAGTCAGGTAACAGCATATTCCTTAGGGAAACTTGGTCCTCTTTCATCAGCAGATCAAAATGTTTTAGTAAAGCATAAATTCATTCCTTTATTGTATGTGAGAGCAACTGTACCTGACACCTTCTCCCCCATCAATTCCTCACCATCATTATCATCTTTACCAATACCAGTTTATCAACCATTAAGTTACATATAGCAGAGATTAAAGGATCAGCATCGGCAACAGATAGTCCAATTCAGAATGCGATCGAACTGAACATGTCCGAGACATTGTGTATGTTGCGGAAATCCAAAAGAAAAAAAAAAAAAAAAATGCAAAACAAACAGAGAAATAAGCAAAATAATCAAATATGAACACAATATTTTACATTGTTTGAGTGAAAGGCTTAATTCCATGAGTAAAGATGATGAAAAGCTTCCAGTAATAAACAAAAGAACCGCAGAGTTTTTGCTGATGGAATTGGATCCTAACTTTCGCTCCAAGAAAAAAGGAAAAAAAAAAAAAAAAATCCCCAAATCGTGTAATTCCAGTCTCTCTCCCTAATTCGTTGGTCTTCTCTCTTCAAAGAGAGGAGAGGAGAGCAAGAGGTGAGGAGAGCAAGCATCCGGTTCAAGTTCAATGGAGATACAGAAAGATTGAAGAGTTTGTGTGCAAGCAAGATATCTGCGTAGAACTTGGTCAGGGAAGACAATACGATTTCAGAGCTCTTCTTCATGGTTCCATTGAACCGTCCACATCAAGTTCAATATAATTCCGATATTATACATGTACATTGTAGTTTTAAAAAGAAACCAATCCAAACGAAGTCAAAATCGAAGTTACATTTTATTTTTTGGTTTGTTTTATTGCAACTTGGTTTGGTCTTAGTTTTGAAAAGCTGAACAAAATTAAGTAAATTACACCCTTACATATGTAAGAGGGGTCCACTTATTAAGAGAATCTGAATTCCCAAAGTGATAAAATAAGATAATTTTAACCAGTCAATTTGTGCAATCTTTTTCAAAATACTAATTTTGAGGAAATTAATAGACACCCGTTAATAGTAAAAAAAAAAAAAAAAAGAAGACAATTCCATTACACTGCTGGACTTTCAATGGCCTGGGGGAATTTTGAGGCAATGACCGTGAAGGTAATTTCAAGGGAAAATTTGGCTCATTTTGTGGGAATTTCCCCAATCCATTTCTTGAGCTAAAACAAGTTGAAAGACTTTTTCATCCCCCAAAACTTAGAAGACACTGGTTTATAAGTGTTTGTGCATTTAGAAAACTTATGTACACATCACCTTTATTCTCCTTAAAGATAATGCAACATAATCTAGTTCATCATCTTCTCAGCCATGTAAAGAGATTCTTTAAGCATATGAACTCTACTAACTTTTCTTAATATGGATAAGAAAAGGGATGTAATTTCTTCCAAACATATTTTGTCAGAGATGAAGTAAGATGCAATTAACCGGGGAGATGTTAACATATTTACTGGGTGGCATTGCCACTTTTCATCTTATATTGCAGGAAGAACCAATCAATGAGCATAATGATGAAGTGGTGAATGGGTTGTCGCATAAGGTAGAAGCACTCTATGCCTGATTCAACACTTCGGGTCAGATAACTGAATGGGGGGTGGCTTCTATTTTTGCTTAGCCCTTCTACATTCTCTGTGGATCAATGGTGCACCATTGTTCTATATATTTAGATGTTCATTATGGTACAGGCAGGTTGGCTATGTGATGGATCGAGCTCTACTAAGGTTATTTATTGGGCTATTGCCATCTGCTTTCAGCTTTAGATTTGGTTCTTATAGAGATGAAATTTTTGGGATTCCATCTCCAGCTTCTTCTAATTGAAATCATTGTATAGTCCCATTTGCTTAATTAAACCTCTGTTTTGACTGAATTAACAGTGGTGAAGAGAGTTTGTATTTGAGACTGATCTGTTGCATGAAAAATGATATGTTTCTTCTGCTGTCCTCTTGAGTTGCTGCAGTCTGGGCAGTCAATTTCCATGCTCATAGTTATTGTAATGGATCAGGCATTGAACGATACTAACTTCATGTGACCAAGAACCCATGACATATCTATCTATCCTCAAAATCTAAGTGAGCTGGAAAATCCAACCCAACCGCATTGTTCTGTAACTGTCAGGTGTTGGGACCAGTTGCAATGCCATGGCGACTGGTGGTGCAGTGATGAGGATGGATTGAAATGATTTTGAAGCCCTTTGCTTCCCTAATTAGTTGCTCTCTTCTCTTCTTTCAAAAATGTCGATGTGTTCTCGTTTATGAATTTTCAAATTCATGTATGTATGCAGGGAAAGGTATTTTGTTAGTCATAACCAAGGTTTTAAGTTTCGGTGCCGCTGGGTGTGCCGCCTAGGGCACCGAACGGCATTTCGGCGGCACGCTGGAAAATTTTTAATGGGAAAAAAACGAAAAAATTATGTTTTGTTGGATTTCGGTGAAATTTCGACAGCATGCCGCTCCATTTCGCCGGCACGCCGCTCGTTTCGCTAAAAATTTTTTTTAAAAAAATTAACATTTTTTTCTCTGTTTCGCCTGTTTCGGTCCGTTTCGCTTGGCACACCGCCTGTTTCGCCGCAAAATCGTTGAAATTTCGCCAATGATGCAAATTGACGATTTCCCCCAGCGAAACGCATCGCTGGGGGCATAAAAACCGAAATTTCGGCGGCATGCCACGAAACTGTAAACCTTGGTCATAACAACTTAAATTAGCCGTTGCAATATGCATGCAGTTGCCATGGTTTATAATATATGTAAGTTGAGAGCATCTGTTTGACAAGATTCCATTTGAATTAGTCATGTTGCTGATATCTTAATCAGCATCTGTTTGACAAGATTCCATTTGAATTAGTCATGTTGCTGATATCTTGATCTGCTATAACTGTCATCAATAAAGTTTTTTATTACTGTATTGTTTTATTAAGTTTAAGATTGGGAGAGTAGGTAGTCTTTGGTAAAGTCCTAATTTCATATGGAAAATCCATTTGGGTAAACTTAGTATGTGATGTAGGGTTTATTTATCATGGCATTGTCATTTGGGAAGTAGTTAGTCTTTGGTTAAAGTCCACATTGCTGGTCTGTAACTCTGAAAGAAATGCACCAATTCCTCTTAAAAGTGGTTTGCATGTTTTTCACAGCAGATGCTACAATACGTATAGGATTTGTATTCAAGCGCATGAACATAACTAAAATAATCAAGTTCCCAGTTTTTTCCTCCCTGGGTCTTTTGTCATACAAGTCTACATGAACTGTTTAAGTGATAATTGACCCACCATGCAGGGCCATGTAATAAACCTGTCAAAACAGGTCCCAAATAAACGAACCCCTGGGGAGCCTAGAAAGAAATTTTTTTGATGGGGGTAATTTTATAATTTGGGTCTTCATTGTTATGTACTCAAGCAGGGATTCTTTGGTTGTATCAAAGAGATTGCATTTGCCACTGGGACAGGTTTTTGTACCATGTAACCCTTTTTTCATAAATTTAATGAAAGGACTCTTTATCTTGCCCAACCAAGGTTTACAGTTTCGCTGGGGGAAATCGTCAGGGGTGCATCGCTGGTGACTTGGTGAAATTTTGGTGATTTTTCAGTGAAATGGGACGGTGTGCCGAGCGAAACGGGCGAAACGAAAAAAAAATTTATTTTTTATTGGCGAAACGGGGCGGCGTGCAGATGAGATTTCTCCAAAATCCGACATTGAAATGGAGTGCCGCCCGAATTTCGTTTCTCGCCACTAGCACCAAAACTGTAAACCTTGTGTCCAACCACCCCGTAAATTGTCAATGCTTAATTGATTTTCTGTTTAGTTTTGGTGTTCGTTTTTCGACACATGGCAAAAATTTGTTTACATTGACAGCAACCCACAAACCACTGAGCCCCCAGACAAGGGGCATCAGTCAATCTTGTCTTTACCAAAAAAGAAATTAAGGAAAAGCCAAAAGAGAGTTAAAAATGGGAGACCACAAGTGTCAGTCCACAGCTCACCACAATAAATCTGTATCACACTGCGAAGGGCAACCACCATCAAACTGCGCAGGCCAGGAAAATGGAGTCAACCCTCAATCTCCCCAACTTCCTCTTCTTTCTCTTCTTCCTCCATGTCCTTCCCGCCAATGCATCACCTTCCTTTCCTGAGCAAGCACTGCCTACAAGATCAGGCTACCTTCCCATCAATGCAACCAGTGGTTCTGCCATGTTCTTCACTTTCTATGAAGCCCAGAAACCTGTTTCTTCTCTATCTCAAACACCTCTCCTTGTTTGGCTCCAGGGTGGCCCTGGATGCTCCTCCATGTTTGGTAACTTCTTTGAGCTTGGCCCATGGAGATTTAGTCTTGATGGCCAAGATGGTCAAAACCCAGTTCTCAAATCGAATCCCGGTGCCTGGAACCGTATCTTTGGCCTCCTTTTCATTGATAATCCAATTGGGTCTGGGTTTAGCATTGCATCCTCACCTGAAGAGATCCCAAAAGACCAGTATACTGTTGCCAAGCACCTTTTTGTTGCTCTGCGCTCATTTATATCTTTAGATCCATCATTTGAAGCTCGACCCATTTACATTACTGGGGAGAGCTATGCTGGGAAGTATGTTCCTGCAATTGGGTACTACATTTTGGAAGAGAATTCACGTCTCCCGGGGTCTCGGCAGGTGAATCTGAGGGGAGTTGCCATTGGAAATGGATTGACAGATCCTGCTACTCAGGTGGGTACTTTTGCAGTGACTGCATACTACTGTGGCTTGATCAATGAGAAGCAGAGGACCCAAATGGAGGAACTTCAGATGGAGGCAGTTAGACTGACCGAAGAGAGAAAATGGAATGAAGCTACAAATGCACGCCACAGGGTCTTAAATGCTCTAGAGAACATGACAGGGTTGGCTACTTTGTATGATTGGAGGAGGAGGAGGCCCTATGAAACAGAAGTGGTTAGTGGTTTTCTAAATAAGGAGGAAGTAAAGAAGGCCTTGGGAGTCCATAGATCAATGGTCTGGGTGGAATGCAGCAACATTGTGGGTAGTGCTTTGCATGATGATGTGACGAAGAGTGTTAAGTTCATGGTGGAGGCACTGGTGAGGAAAAGCAAGGTCTTTCTGTACCAGGGGCAGTTTGATTTGAGAGATGGTGTGGTTTCAACTGAAGCTTGGGTAAAAGAAATGAAATGGGATGGGCTGGCTAGGTTTCTTATGGCAGAGAGGAAGGTCTGGAAAGTGAAGGAAGAGCTTGCTGGGTATGTGCAGAAATGGGGGAGCTTGAGTCATGTTGTTGTTTCAGGGGCTGGGCATCTTGTTCCTGCTGACCAGGCAGTGAGCTCTCAGGCAATGATTGAAGACTGGGTTCTGGAGAAGGGATTGTTCAGCAATTAAGGAAAGGGGTTGTCATCATCAAAATTCAGAGGTTCTCTCTAAATGCCACTCCTGTTTTCATGTTTATGAGCAATTTAGTTGATCTGGATTAAAGAACTTTGTTATTGGACAAATCAACTGCATAAAATTGTGTATAAGTGCACCTAAGAATATTCAGCCATTGAAGGACTGTAGGCTGCTCATGTACCTCCTCAACATGACGCTCTACTGGCCTAGCTACCGGTGTACGTGCTCTAGCAACCGGTCGTCCTCTACCAGCCATGTCAGCTGAAATACAACAAAATTATTTCAGATAAGATCTCTCCCTAGAAATTCCTAGGGTACTATCTATCGTACTCTCAAACCCAAGCCATCCTATAGGTATTCATTCATGTCTCTTTTCAGATCCTCTGATATGGCTCTGATACCATCTAGGACTGGTCAGAGGCAGCCCGCATCAGTGCCTCAGGGGCAGCAGACCAGAGTATATGCAGTAGGTGCTACTGAGGAGGAGGAGGAGCCTGAGCCTGATGCACCTCATTTGGTTGGAGGTATTATTTTTATATCTGGTCGATCTGCAGTTTGTTTATTTGATTCTGGAGCGTCTATTTCTTTTATTACCCCACATTGTGCATGTCGTATTGGATTGACACCGGATACACTAGAGACCACTATGACTGTATACACACCTTTGGGGGAGACCTCTAGATTACAGACTATATATCGGGATTGCATGATCAGATTAGGATCATTGGAGTTACCCGGGAGTCTGATGGCATTAGACTTTGGAGAGTTTGATGTTATTCTTGGGATTGATTGGTTATTCCGTCATCATGTGAGCATTGATTGCTTCAGGGGTACCATTACAGTGAGTCCTCCAGGGCAGGCCGTTTATTGTTTCAAGTGTGAGGGTTTGTCTAGCAGAGTGGAATTGGTGGCTTCTGTGTTGACAGAGGAACCAAAGGAAGACATTCCTAGCTTGACAGATGTGTCTATTGTCTGCGAATATGCGGATGTTTTTCCGGATGACTTGCCAGGATTACCCCCACCTAGGGAGGTTGATTTTAGGATTCGACTCCTACCTGGCACGTCACCAGTATCTAGACCTCCATATAGGATGTCTTAGCCGGAATATACAGAACTGAAGAAGCAAGTTGATGAGTTGCTGGAGAAGGGGTATATTAGACCTAGTGTTTCACCTTGGGGTGCACCGGTCCTATTTGTACAGAAAAAGGATGGGTCTATGAGGATGTCTATAGATTACCGTCATCTGAATCAAGTGACCATCAAGAATAAGTACCCACTACCCCGTATAGATGATTTATTTGATCAGTTGAGGGGAGCATCGTGGTTCTCGAAGATTGATTTGAGATCGGGATACCACCAGTTGCGTGTCAAACCAGAGGATATAGAGAAGACAGCATTTCGTACAAGATATGGACATTATGAGTTTCTGGTCATGCCATTTGGGCTGACAAATGCCCCGGCAGTTTTCATGGATCTCATGAACCGAGTGTTCCATCCCTACCTTGATAGTTTTGTAGTGGTGTTTATAGATGATATTTTGATTTATTCTCAGAGCAGAGATGAGCATGTCCAGCATCTAAGGACAGTGTTGCAGACATTGAGAGATCATCACTTGTATGCCAAATTCAGCAAGTGTCAGTTCTGGTTACAGAAGATATCATTTCTAGGACATGTTATTTCTGGAGAGGGTGTAGAGGTGGATCCATCTAAGGTGCGAGCAGTGACTGATTGGCCGAGACCCACTACTGTTACTGAAGTGCGTAGTTTCTTGGGTATGGCGGGATATTATAGAAGATTCATTGAGAATTTCTCCAGATTAGCAGCTCCTATGTCGAATCTCACTAAGAAAGCAGTAAAGTTCATTTGGGATGACAGTTGTGAACAGAGTTTCCAGGGATTGAAGCGTCGTTTGACTGAGGCCCCTGTATTGATTATACCTTCCGTAAACGAGAATTTCTCTGTTTATTGTGATGCCTCTCGGGTTGGTTTGGGCTGTGTGTTGATGCAGCAAAGGAGAGTTGTAGCCTATGCATCACGATTGTTGCGTACTCATGAGAATAATTACCCCACCCATGACTTAGAGTTAGCTGCTATAGTGTTCGCACTAAAGATATGGCGGCATTATCTTTACGGGGTCCAGTTTGAGATTTTCTCTGATCATAAGAGTTTGAGATACATATTCTCACAGAGAGATCTTAACATGAGGCAGAGGAGGTGGATGGATCTCTTGAAGGACTATGACTTTTCACTTCAGTATCATCCAGGCAAGGCAAACGTAGTTGCCGACGCCTTGAGTCGTAGAGGTGCATCGGAGGAGCAAATAGCCATGTTGGCTTCTTTTATGACCAGTCAGTGCAGTCTAGTAGATACTGTCAGGGATTGGCCAGGTGAGTTTGTATCTGACGGTGTTGGTCGGATTTTATCTCGAGTGCATATGGAACCGAATTTGATCCAGCGCATTCGGGAAAGGCAGTTATCAGATTTAAATCTGAAGCATACCAGAGAGCTGGTAGAGAAGGGTGACGAGACCGCCCGAGAGTTTGAGTTCAGAGATGGGTTATTGAGGTTCAGGGGCAGGATTTGTATACCTGATGATGCAGAGATCCGTACGGTTATATTGGATGAGAGCCATAAGTCCAGATATGCAGTCCATCCGGGTAGTACTAAAATGTATAGAAATCTGAGAAATGTGTACTGGTGGTCAGGGATGAAGAAAGATGTAGCTGAGTATGTGGCTAGATGCTTGGTGTGTCAGCAAGTAAAAGCAGAGCATCGTAGACCCCCAGGGTTGTTACATTCGTTGCCCGTTCTAGAGTGGAAATGGGAGCACATCACCATGGACTTCGTTTCTGGTTTACCGGTTACACAAAAGAAGCATGATGTGATATGGGTGATAGTGGATCGGTTGACAAAATCAGCCCATTTCTTACCTTATCGTACCACACAGACCTTGGCATCTATGGTAGAGTTGTATATGCGGGATATAGTTCGATTTCATGGAGTCCCGGTATCGATTGTATCCGATCGAGATTCCCGTTTCACTTCACAGTTTTGGCAGCGTTTCCAGGAGGCATTGGGCACTAAATTGTGTTTTAGCACGAGCTATCATCCTCAGACGGATGGTCAGTCGGAGCGGACTATACAGATATTGGAGGACATGTTGCGCTGTTGTGTATTGGATTGGAGTGGTAGTTGGAGCAGCCACCTACATTTGGTGGAATTCGCTTATAATAACAGCTATCAGGCCAGTATACAAATGGCACCATTCGAAGCACTGTATGGCCGTACCTGTAGATCACCTGTTTGCTGGGAGGAGGTTGGTGAGAGGCAGTATCTAGGCCCTCAGATTGTGCAGGATAGTGTGGAGAAAGTGAACTTGATCAGGCAGCGGTTATTGACTGCTCAGAGCCGTCAGAAGAGTTATGCAGATGATAGGCGGCGTGATTTGGAATTTGAGGTCGGGGATCAAGTATTTCTTAAGATATCACCTTCGAAGGGTATTATGAGATTCGGGAAAAAGGGCAAGTTATCTCCTAGATTTATTGGGCCATTTGAAATAGTAAATAAAGTGAATCCGGTTGCATATCGTCTAGCGTTGCCTACGCAGTTGGGTAGAGTTCATGATGTATTCCACATTTCTATGCTTAGACGATATATCACGGACCCGAGTCATGTGATTGATATTGAGCCTTTGGTGATTCGGGAGGATTTATCCTATGAGGAGGTATCGGTTCGGATCCTGGATCGACGTGATCAAGTTTTACGAACCAAGGTGATACCTTTGGTGAAGGTGTTATGGCAAAATCACTCGACCGAGGAGGCTACATGGGAAAGAGAGGATGAGATGAAGCGGAAGTACCCGGATTTATTTATAGCGTCATGAGGTAAATTTCGAGGCTGAAATTTTTGTTAGGAGAGGAGGATGTAAAATCCCTAAATTTCTGAAAATATTAAATTTATATTTTTAGTGATTAACTCAAAGGGTAATTAGTGATTTTTTTTCTTTTTCAGAGAAGAGAGATTATTGATTTATCGGAAAGGTTGCTTGAGCTGGATGGGCTACTTAAAGATTATAAAGGTATGGAAATTGGGAATTTTTATTAACTAAATAATTCACTAGGTCGATGTGGCAAGTACATAATATTGATTATAAAATCTGCTGGTATAGGAATTCTGGTATTGTGGCATTGCAGCAAATCAGAAATTAAAATGTGTTGAGCGGCAAGTATAAAACGAGGGGAAAATTGCTGTATTGGTCGAACTCTTGAAACAAGTGGATTTGGGATCTCAGAAGAAAGAAGAGAGCAGCGGCATTGCATGGGAGCTGAACTAGAGGAATTCCAATATGTGGAGTTCGTATGGTGCGAGTAACCTCGTTTAGGGAGGTGAAGCAGTTTTGCAGTCTACAATCCAAAGTGCAGATCAGAATTTGAGTGCTCGTCCAAATCTGAGTACACTAATGTCAGGTAGGTCATCTTCATTAGGATCAATCAGTACTGTTAACCTGAAATTGAATGTAAGATCAGATCAAAGGAAATCTGATCTGGTGTTGGTGGAAAAATTTCAGATCGGTGCTGAGTGTAGGAAATTCTAAGGTGCAAATTTCAGAGGGCTTGCTGTACAATTGGAGGATCAGCAAAGCAATACATTAGCTAGAGGTAAGTGTCATAAATCTGATTTTCGGTTTAGTCGTGTTTGTCATGAAATGGATTTACTCTTAAACCTGCTGAGGATTGTGCTAGGTGTTCTGAGTTGGCGTCCACATCTGGTTATTAACTGAATGCTGATTCTATGTGTTGTTGAAGTGTTGGTATAGCATGGGACAAGGGTTCTGCCGCACCCTGAGTTGGTTGTTATGGTTGCATAGATACGAAATACACAACAGTAAATTTTAGATAAATATATGCATGATGAATGAAATGAACTTGGAATTCTGGTTGGAAATGGCATGGACGTCATGTAGTGAGTATTAGGCTTTGTTCTCTAATGTGAATAGTTTATAAACAGTATGAATTGAAGTGGTTGTGATTGTGCTCAATTGAAATACTGTTCTGAATAAACAAATGTGATTGGCTTTCCCTGTTACTAGTTAGACATAGTCATATGGCATGATTAGTTATGAATGAGGTGCAAAACAGAAATTTTAAAGTAAGTTTGCTGTGTCCATAAGCAATTTGTATGGTTTATGAAAAGTAGGACAGGTGAATGAATGGATTAGAATCCATTGGGGTGTAAATCATTATTGGCATTGCAGAATTTTTAAGTGAATGGTTATGAGTGGCCACTGTTTGTGTTATGGCATGAAAGAATTAATTAAACTCAAGTAGGTTAAATACATAAAGTGGAGTCTTAAGAATAGGGTGGAACTAAATTATGAGTGGAGCTAGATCAGTCTTAAGGAAATATTTGATTTGTTACATAGGTTGGCACTAAAATAGGTGGCTGGTGCCAAGTGGTGCCCAGTCCACTTTCAACAATGTAGGGGCAGTGTTTCAATCTATGTTCAGTTCCTACATTTATATTTGTTGTAAAAATGCAAATTGGGAACTTTTTAGGAACTTATGTAATAGATAGTGCTGAAATACAAATTTATAAAAGGAAGTTGGCGCCCAAAAAAAAATCTGGGTTTGCTGGTGCTGCTATTTGGTTACACAAGCACCTCTTGGGTTTTAAGTTTATAGGAGCTAATCTATGGGTTTTGATGTAGGGTCGGTGAGGGGTAGAACTAAAGTGGTCGTCCACTCATTATTAGATAGCCAAGTGCAGCTATTCCAACAGCAATGAGAACCTCCATTTCTAAGCTTCTAAATTCTGTTGTAGAAAAGTTAAATCACATGACAGTAGTAAGTTATGGTAATTGGGAGATAAACAACTCCTACCATTAAATTCTGGAGATATTAGTGGTAGTAGTGAGAGATTAATTGGGGAAACCAGCAGTTGCAGAAGTAAGCAAACTGTTATGACCTTGGAGGAAGTTTAGGAGTTTCAACTCCTATAGGTTGGTGTTCAGTTGGTCGGCAATGGTTGTGTGACCATTCTATTAGAAGTGGTATTTTATCTAAAGGTATAAAACTAATTCTAAGGGACTTTAATAGTTTGTAGCAGTAGTTTATTGTATGTTTTTATTGTTAAGGAGTGAAGTTACTCTTGAAACCAACAACTTCAATATGTGTACGGTTGAACCATGGAAGTTATAAGTTAGTGGTTAAATTCTAGAAACCTGTCCTATGAGAAGTAAATAGAGGTTAGTAGTGAATGATTCAGATTTTTGTTAGGAATGATCACCTTGAACTATTTTTCCTATGTTTTAATATAAGAACCAGAAGAAATCCAAAGTGGTTTAGATGCTGGTGACAATGAGATTATTAGAGAAAGAAATACTATACGAATATGAATTAAGAGTGTTATTTGTGTAAATCTTTACTTGTAAGTCACTGTTTAGGATTTACACAAGTAATACGAGGCAGACTTAATTAACAAAGTTTAAATTGGCATCAACACTCGGTTTTGTTGGTTTTGAAAACTTTTGACTAAAAAGGGACGTTATGCAAGGTTTCAAACGAAGGACTTTAAAACTTGGTTGGGAAAAAAATTTGTTTATTGAGAATTATCCATCTACTTAAAGGATAGTATTATCGCTTCTATTGAGAAGAGGTTACTTGACTTTCGAGTACCTCGGAATGAAATTTAAACCTGTCCATGTAGCTTGGAGGGTGATAATGATTGATTGGTACTATTAAATGGTTTGATTATTTGATTCCTAATTTTGAGTCTAGATGGCATAGCTCGATGTGGATCCACATTTTTCTTGTTAGGAGCTAGATAGTGGAAAAGATCGTTTCTTTACTAGTGGTAACACTTTGTTCACGTACGCGTTCCATCGTGTACCTCGATGAGGCCTTCTCTGTATCTGGTTGGCTGCGGCTATGTTAGGATAGTACATGCCAACTCATCCTGTATCTGGTTGGGTTCTCCCGCAATAAGTCGGTGACCGTGTAGCTCGGCTTCGCACATAAGCCGGAAGGTGGCATAGTGAGCTTGGTTTTACACTAGTTAAAGGCGATTTATTCCATGAGTCCAACACGAATTTACCTCCAATGAGTGCAGTATTGTTTTCGGTTATACGGTGATTGTTCATGTATTTCTTTATTAGTATATGTTGTTACCGGATTATTCGGGTTAAACGGCAGCTTGGTGATTGTTATTAATGCATGGTTATTCTAAGAGCATGTTTGAGGACTGTTGTTACATGTTTTATGCATGCCTTTGATACTTGCTGAGATATTCGTATCTCATTCCGTTTGTTTTGTTTTGTTTTCAGATCTTGGTGAGGATGATACTCGCGGGGTTGAGCCAGTTGCGGGTTACCCTGAGTATAGGGGAGAGGACTATTTTGTCGAGTGACCCCCTCCCTTGGGATTCATTTTAGCTGTTATTTTCATTTGAGATAGTGAGTAGTTTTGAATTGTAAATCTTTCAATTCTTGGTGATTGAGTGATTGGGATATTTTTAGTGAACTTTGATATTTTGTTGGTAATAATAAATCGAATGTCATGTTTTCTTACACTCTGATATGGATCTTGCGGTTTGTTTATCTAACCCTCGGGTACGAGTTACGGTTCCATTACGTAACCCGGATCCGGGGCGTTACAAGAATCTTCTTGGTTGTTTATCCAATTTAGGTGGTTTCTGTAAGAATAGCATTCTAATGTCTCTCTGCGCTGCATTACTTGGATTAATTCGAAATATGGTTGGGCTGCCATAGATGTGGAACTTGAGAATTCTGTTGTCAAGTAATTCTGAAAATCAGGACACTGTCTTTGGACCATGATTATTTTCTATATCAATATAAAGACTTATGCAGGGTGATTTGAAATGCCCAACTAACCATAGAGATGAGATTTCATATCTTTTGTTCCCCCACTGTCAAAATCCCAAATGCTGCAGCTACTTCCTCCTCTTCCAAGTCAGGTAACAGCATATTCCTTAGGGAAACTTGGTCCTCTTTCATCAGCAGATCAAAATGTTTTAGTAAAGCACAAATTCATTCCTTCATGGTATGTGAGAGCAACTGTACCTGACACCTTCTCCCTAAAAAACACTGTACCTGACAGCTTCTCCCCCATCAATTCCTCACCATCAGTATCATCTTTACCAATACCAGTATATCAACCATTAAGTTACATATAGCAGAGATTAAAGGATCAGCATCGGCAACAGATAGTCCAATTCAGAATGCGATCGAACTGAACATGTCTTGAGACATTGTGTATGTTGCGGAAATCCAAAAAAAAAAAAGGCAAAACAAACAGAGAAATAAGCAAAATAATCAAATATGAACACAATATTTTACATTGTTTGAGTTAAAGGCTTAATTCCATGAGTAAAGATGATGAAAAGCTTCCTGTAATAAACAAAAGAACCACAGAGTTTTTCCTGATGGAATTGGATCCTAACTTTCGCTCCAAGAAAAAAGTAAAAAAAAAAAAAAAAAAAATCCCCAAATCGTGTAATTCCAGTCTCTGTCCCTAATTCGTTGGTCTTCTCTCTTCAAAGAGAGGAGAGGAGAGCAAGAGGTGAGGAGAGCAAGCAACCGGTTCAAGTTCAATGGAGATACTGAAAGATTGAAGAGTTTATGTGTGCAAGCAAGATATCTGCGTAGAACTTGGTCAGGGAAGACAATACGATTTCAGAGCTCTTCTTCATGGTTCCATTGAACCGTCCACATCAAGTTCAATATAATTCCGATATTATACATATTCATTGTAATTTTAAAAAGAAACCAATCCAAACGAAGTCAAAATCGAAGTTACATTTTATTTTTTGGTTTGTTTTATTGCAACTTGGTTTGGTCTTAGTTTTGAAAAGCTGAACAAAATTAAGTAAATTACACCCTTACATATGTAAGAGGGGTCCACTTATTAAGAGAATCTGAATTCCCAAATTGATAAAATAAGATGATTTTAACCAGTCAATTTGTGCAATCTTTTTCAAAATACTAACAAATTTGTTAGAAGTTTTTATAATATATAGAAAAAGATATAATCAAATTAAATTGCTAGAAAGACTTTATAATCCAGTATTTTTGATGAAGTTGATCTCTTTGGTGGGACATATTAGTCACTGTCAAAATATATGACAAGAGCCTTAATATGAATTCTTGAGCCCTAGAACCTAAGTTTCATTTTTTCTTGATAAAAAGCATTAATAATTGGGCATAATGTTGTGTATGTGCCTTTTAGTTAATATATACAAGTTTATTCACTTATCCCAACACCACAATTCTTGCTCTGCAGTGAGTTCGCTAGGGGTTCGCAGGCCCCGGCACCCTAATTGGGGTTTGGGGCGACGCCTAGAAAGAAATTTTCGGATGGGGCTATTCATTGTTATGCATGAAGTAAAACTTTTTTGGTTGTATTACAGAGATTGTAGTTTACGACTAGGAGAGGGTTTTCTATTTTGTAACTCTATTTTCATAGATTTGGAGAAAGAACTCCTAGAATGGTGAATGCATCTTTGCCGAACCATGTAAATCAAATTTGTGCTTAATTGATTTTTTGTTTATTTTTGGTGTTTGTTTTTTCAACACATAATGGTAGAAATTTGCATATATATTACCTTATAAAATAGCTAAAGTAAGTCAAGTTTTTTTTTTGTTCAATTCAGTAAAATGAAACATGTTCTCAATTGTTTTCACAAGGTAATAACAATAATGCTAGATTTATCCTTTCTTTGTTATAAATCCTTTTAACAACGTTTACAAGTCTTTTTGAAGGTGTTTCTAGAAGACTCTCTTCATAATACCGTAAAATGATACTCAATTGTAATTATATTAAGAAACTATTTTTAATTACTGAGAAGTCTTCATAATATATATCAGCCAAGTCTATATAATTAAGCAAACATCATGGTTGAGGATCCCTCTGGCAAGCAAACATCATGGTTGAGGATGCTAAACAATGGATCAAGAAATTTAAGCAGATGGAAATCAAGCATATCAAGTGACAGAAATAAAGTTGGTGATGCTTTAGCTAAAATGGGACTGAATATGGATAGTTGCAATTGTTATCAACAGGGTACTTCAATAACAGAAATCAGCAATGATGAAGAACAGAGATTCTGAAATATTTTAAGAATCTGAAAAGCTAAACAAAATTAAGTAAATTAAGTAAATTACACCCTTACATATGTAAGAGGGGTCCACTTATTAAGAGAATCTGAATTTCGAAATTGATAAAATAAGATAATTTTAACCAGTCAATTTGTGCAATCTTTTTCAAAATACTAACAAATTTGTTAAAAGTTTTTATCATATATAGAAAAAGATATAATCAAATTAAATTGCTAAAACACTTGATAATCCAGTATTTTTTATGAAGTTGATCTCTTTGGTGGGACATATTAGTCACTCTCAAAATATATGACAAGAGCCTTAATGTGAATTCTTGAGCCCTAGAACCTAAGTTTCATTTTTTCCTAATAAAAAACATTAATAATGGGGCATAATGTTGTGTATGTGCCTTTTAGTTAACTAGTAAATATTAACGTGCAATGCACGTTGAAAATGATTTCAAGTTTATTATTTAGTTTAATATGTGTTATTATTTTTTTATTTTCTTGAGAATTTATTCCGAGACTCTAAATATAAAAGAACATTTTTGTATTATTTTTAGTTTAATCTCATTTATAAGGATTTTGAATAATAATATGATTCACTTTTTGTTTTGATTCATCAGTTAATTAGAAAATTAAATATAAGGAAAGTATAATGAAAATTACATAAAACAAAAAAATTCGATTGCACAACAAATTATTATTATGAATAGAAAAATATAGAATAAGAACAAAAAATAAGGATAAATTTTTTAAGAGAAACAATATAAAAATTAGATAGAATTCCAAAAGATGTAATGAATTCCCTTTTTCATAAAGTGTTGCTCCAATCATATGGAAGTTTAATTAAAAAGGATAAAGACTTAAATAAAAATGCTGCAAAATATAAAGTTAAATAGATTTATATAAAGGGTAACAAATGATTATTAATAAGAAAATTTAAGATAAGAACAAAATAAAAAAATATCCTTCTACACTACTAACTAACGTCCCTTATTAGTTAGATAAGATTTCTAATTATTTTTGGGATTCTCTTTTTTGTTTTGTTTGGATAAGGATTTGAAATTATTGTAAGATTTATTTAAATAAGTGGGGTTTAAAGGGGCTATTCTTCTTTTCTTCTTTAGGATTTTTTTTATGAAAATAATATAAAATAAAAAAAATTCTGAAAAGGGGAATAAATTATTATATCAGATAAGAATAAAATAAAACCAAATTATCAACCTACATTAGTAATTAATAATCTGAATAATTCCCATTTATCACTTATTTTTTCGTCTTGATTAATTCATATTAATAAATATCCTCGTGGAAAAAATAAATATTTTAATTTAGATAAAAGAAATTTCTTAAATTTCTTGAAGATTGAAGATTCGTTTAAATGGAGGCCTTAATTTGGAAACACACTTATGAAAATAAAAAAACAATTAAGGTAAGTCATGCTAATTTTATTAGTAAGAAATATTTTTATTTTATTTTAAATAAATAATCATTATATTATATAGCGAGATGAAATAACATATTAAAAAATTTTGTTATTGTTATTGATATTATTTAATATTTAAATACGTATAGTATAAATTGAATAATTATCTATTTTCTAATTTTCGTTAATTGGATAAGAAACAGAGAAGTATAAGTATCAAGAAGAAGTTTGATTTAATAGGACTCATATTTATTCTTAATTATCTTTAGTGAACTAATTATATATTTTTTTAATTTTTTTAATTATTGTTAATTGGAGAAGAAATAGGATTTTAGTAGACTCCCGTTACCGTTAATAGTAAAAGAAAAAAAAAAGAAGATAATTCCATTACACTGCTGGAATTTCAATGGCCTGGGGGATTTTTGAGACAATGACCGTGAAGGTAATTTCAAGGGAAAATTTGCCTCATTTTGTGGGAATTTCCCCAATCCATTTCTTGAGCTAAAACAAGTTGAAAGACTTTTTCATCCCCCAAAACTTAGAAAACACTGGTTTATGAGTGTTTGTGCATTTAGAAAACTTATGTACACATTAACTTTATTCTACTAACTTTTCTTAATTTGGATAAGAAAAGGGATGTAGAAGCACTCTATGCCTGATTCAACACTTCTGGTCAGATAACTGAATTGGGGGTGGCTTCTATTTTTGCTTAGCCCATCTACATTCTCTGTGGGTCAATGGTGCACCATTGTTCTATACATTTAGATGTTCATTATGGTCCACGCAGGTTGGCTATGTGATGTATCGAGCTATACTAAGGATATTTATTGGGCTATTGCCATCTGCTTTCAGCGTTAGATTTGGTTCTTATAGAGATGAAATTTTTGTGATTCCATCTCCAGCTTCTAATTGAAATCATTGTATAGTCCCATTTTCTTAATTAAACCTCTGTTTTGACTGAATTAAATAATCAAGTTCCCAGTTTTTATTTCCCCGGGTCTTTTGTCATACAAGTCTACATGAATTGTTTTAAGTGATCATTGAACCACCATGCAGGGCCACGTAATATACCCGTCGAAACAGCTCCCTAATAAACGAACCCTGGGGAGCTTAGAAAGAAATTTTTTTGATGGGGGTACTTTTATAATTTGGGTTTTCATTGTTATGTACTCAAGTAGGGATTCTTTGGTTTGGTTGTATCAGAGAGAATGCATTTGCCACAAACACAGGTTTTTGTACCATGTAACCCTATTTTCATAAATTAATCAAACTACTCCTTATCTTTGCCCAACCACCCCTTAAATTGTACTCTATGCTTAATTGATTTTCTATATGGTTTTGGTGTTCGTTTTTCGACACATGGCAGAAATTTGTTTACATTGACAGCAACCCACAAACTAACCCTATTTTCATAAATTTAATGAAAGGACTCCTTATCTTTTCCAACCACCCCGTAAATTGTCTATGCTTAAATGATTTTCTGTTTAGTTTTGGTGTTCGTTTTTCGACACATGGCAGAAATTTGTTTACGTTGACAGCAACCCACAAATCACTGCCTACAACAATAAAGCTGTATCACACTTCGAACCACCATCAAACTGCACAGGCCAGGAAAATGGAGTCAAACCCCAATCTCCCCAACTTCCTCTTCTTTCTCTTCTTCCTCCGTATCCTTCCTGCCAATGCATCACCTTCCTTTCCTGAGCAAGCACTGCCTACAAGATCAGGCTACCTTCCCATCAATGCAACCAGTGGTTCTGCCATGTTCTTCACTTTCTATGAAGCCCAGAAACCTGTTTCTTCTCTATCTCAAACACCTCTCCTTGTTTGGCTCCAGGGTGGCCCTGGATGCTCCTCCATGTTTGGTAACTTTTTTGAGCTTGGCCCATGGAGATTTAGTCTTGATGGCCAAGATGGTCAAAACCCAGTTCTCAAATCGAATCCCGGTGCCTGGAACCGTATCTTTGGCCTCCTTTTCATTGATAATCCAATTGGGTCTGGGTTTAGCATTGCATCCTCACCTGAAGAGATCCCAAAAGACCAGAATACTGTTGCCAAGCACCTTTTTGTTGCTCTGCGCACATTTATATCTTTAGAACCATCATTTGAAGCTCGACCCATTTACATTACTGGGGAGAGCTATGCTGGGAAGTATGTTCCTGCAATTGGGTACTACATTTTGGAAGAGAATTCACGTCTCCCGGTGTCTCGGCAGGTGAATCTGAGGGGAGTTGCCATTGGAAATGGAATGACAGATCCTGCTACTCAGGTGGGTACTCATGCAGTGACTGCATACTACTGTGGCTTGATCAATGAGAAGCAGAGGACCCAAATGGAGGAACTTCAGATGGAGGCTGTCAGACTGACCCAAGAGAGAAAATGGAATGCTGCTACAAATGCACGCAACAGGGTCTTAAATGCTCTAGAGAACATGGCAGGGTTGGCTACTTTGAATGATTGGAGGAGGAGGAGGCCCTATGAAACAAAAGTGCTTAGCGCTTTTCTAAATAAGGAGGAAGTAAAGAAGGCCTTGGGAGTCGATAGATCAATGGTCTGGAAGCGATGCAGCAAAATTGTGCGTAGTGCTTTGCATGATGATGTGATGAAGAGTGCTAAGTTCATGGTGGAGGCACTGGTGAGGAAAAGCAAGGTCTTGCTGTACCAGGGGCAGTTTGATTTGAGAGATGGTGTGGTTTCAACTGAAGCTTGGGTAAAAGAAATGAAATGGGATGGGCTGGCTAGGTTTCTTATGGCAGAGAGGAAGGTCTGGAAAGTGGAGGAAGAGCTTGCTGGGTATGTGCAGAAATGGGGGAGCTTGAGTAATGTTGTTCGTTTCAGGGGCTGGGCATTTTGTTCCTGCTGACCAGGCAGTGAGCTCTCGGGCAATGATTGAAGACTGGGTTCTGGAGAAGGGATTATTCAGCAATGAAGGAAAGGGGTTCTCATCATCAAAGTTCAAAGATTCTCTCTAAATGCCACTCCTGTTTTCATATTTATAAGCAATTTAGTTGATCTGGATTAAAGAACTTTGTTATTGGACAAATCAACTGCATAAAATTGTGTTTAAGTGCACCAAAGAATATTCAGCCATTGAAGGACTGTAGAATCTTCTTGGTTGTTTATCCAATTTAGGTGGTTTCTGTAAGAATAGCATTCTAATGTCTCTCTGCTCTGCATCACTTGGATTAATTCGAAATATGGTTGGGCTGCCATAGATGTGGAACTTGAGAATTCTGTTGTCAAGTAATTCTGAAAATCAGGACACTCTTTGAACCATGATTATTTTCTATATCAATATAAAGACTTATGCAGGGTGATTTGAAATGCCCAACTAACCTTGGAGATGAGATTTCATATGTTTTCTTCTCCCTCTGTCAAAATCCCAAATGCTGCAGCTACTTCCTCCTCTTCCAATTCAGGTAACAGCATATTCCTTAGGGAAACTTGGTCCTCTTTCATCAGCAGATCAAAATGTTTTAGTAAAACATAAATTCATTCCTTCATGGTATGTGAGAGCAACTGTAGCTGACACCTTCTCCCCCATCAATTCCTCATCATCAGTATCATCTTTACCGATACCAGTATATCAAGAGAGGAGAGGAGAGCAAGAGGTGAGGAGAGCAAGCATCCGGTTCAAGTTCAATGGAGATACCGAAAGATTGAAGAGTTTGTGTGCAAGCAAGATATCTGCGTATAACTTGGTCAGGGAAGACAATACGATTTCAGAGCTCTTCTACATGGTTCCATTGAACCGTCCACTTCAAGTTCAATATAATTCCGATATTATATATATAGATTGTAATTTAAAGAGAAACCAATCCAAACGAAGCCAAAATCGAAGTTACATTTTATTCTTTGGTTTGTTTTATTGCAACTTGGTTTGGTCTTAGTTTGAAAAGCTGAACAAAATTAAGTAAATTACACCCTTACATATGTAAGAGGGTCCACTTAGTAAGAGAATCTGAATTCCCAAATTGATAAAATAAGATAATTTTAACCGGTCAATTTGTGCAATCTTTTTCAAAATACTAAAAAATTTGTTAAAAGTTTTTATCATATATAGAAAAAGATATAATCAAATTAAATTGCTGGAAACACTTGATAATCAAGTATTTTTGATGAAGTTGATCTCTTTGGTGGGACATATTAGTCACTCTCAAAATATATGACAAGAGCCTTAATGTGAATTCTTGAGCCCTAGAACCCAAGTTTCATTTTTTCCTTATAAAAAACATTAATAATGGAGCATAATGTTGAGTATGTGCCTTTTACTTAATATATACAAGTTTATTCACTTATCCTAACACCGTAGTTCTTGCTCTGCAGTGAGCTCACTAGGGATTTGCAGGCCCCCGGCACCCTAATTGGGGGGTTGGGGCGGGGCCTAGAAAGAAATTTTCGGATGGGGTATTCATTGTAACGCATCGAATAGAAATTTTTTGGTTGTATTACTGAGACTAGGAGAGCATTTTGTATTTTGTAACTCTATTTTCATAGATTTAGAGAAAGAACTCCTAGCATGGTGAAGGCATCTTTGCCGAACCATGTAAATCAAGTTTGTGCTTAATTGATTTTTTGTTTATTTTTGGTGTTTGTTTTTTCAACACATAACGGTAGAAATTTGCATATATATTACCTTATAAAAGAGGTAAAGTAAGTCAAGTTTTTTTGTTCAAATTCAGTAAAATGAAACATGTTCTCAATTGTTTTCACAAGGTAATAACAAATGTGGAGTTAAAAAAAGCATGAAATGTTATAATTAAAGGATTTTGGAAAACAATAATGCTAGATTCATCCTTTCTTTGTTATAAATCTTTTTAACAACGTTTACAAGTCTTTTTAAAGGCATTTCTAGAAGACTCTCCTCATAATACCGTAAAATGATATTCATTTGTAATTATATTAAAAAACTATTTTCAATTACTGAGAAGTCTTCATAATATTGTGAGACATGGAAAATCAATTTAATAACTTCCTAATCATCACACGGGATTGGTTAAAAACAAAGAGTCGCCACCATTCTGTTTAGGTGTGAATGGACACCAAAATCTCAAATAAGCACAAAAAGGAAAATTTAGGGTAAAAATAACCCTATAAAAAAAACAACCAGAGATGGGTAAGGGGATTAGGTTATAAACAAGGGAAAGTGTTAGGCACCCCTATTCATCCACACAAGGTGGTTGCCAGGTATTGTTCATGTTTTTCAAAGGAAAAAAGGCTTGCTAATCAAAACAAAAGTGAAAGAAAAATAAAAGAATGTATGGCTTTTTCCCATGTGAATGGTCCAATTAATTCTGGATCCTTCTTACGAAAACAAGAGCCATTTACTTGGGTTTCATGATTGACTGAAATCAAGATAAAGAAAACAAATCTAAAGTAAAAACTTAAAAAATTTGGCTTCAAATTAAATTTGGAAATCTAGAAAAAATATTATTTTTATAAAATATTGCAGAATTGAACTTGAACAGTCCAGGACATAGATATGACCCATATTTCATATTAGATCCAGAAATCAAAACCAAAAATACCCACGTTGATGAAGATCATCAAAAGGGGAGAACTTAGACCATAGGGTCTTCTCTCAAAAATGAAAAAGGACTCAAAAACCACCTCATGAAACCCTAGAAATTATTTTCAGACTTCTGAATCCAGATCTATCATATAGATCATGATAGATCCAGGATCTTAGCCTAATATTACAAAAATCGAGAAAACAGTGCTGTAGGTGCAAAGATGTGAAAAATCCCAATTTTAGAAAAAGGTGGAGATCTCATGCTATAAACATCATGGATTCATATGATTCATTCAGATTCAAAATAAAACCATTAATGCATGAACAGGATATTCAAAGTAGCCGTATCTTACAGATTAGAGCACTGTAAACACCCAAATTTTGATCAAACCAAAAAGAAAAAAAGAAGAAAACAAAAAGTGTGTGCTAAAAGACAACAGAAAAGTCAAACCCTGAGGGGTCAAAAATTGACTTTTTGATCAAGAGAAAATTTTTCACCTTGCCCTATTTCAATAGATAGAGAATCTTGACACGTTTCCAACGTAACTGAGTTTGCTGGAATCGGAGTCCGGATGAAGGATCTATGGGTTGGTCAAACTTGAGGGTGAGCCGAGAGTTGACTTTTTTTGAACCCTATGCCAGGTGCTTAGCCCTGTCCCATTGGATAGAGGACTCCGATACGGTTCTAACGCAATTGAGTTTACCCAAATCGGAGTCCGGATGAAGAAGATATGAGCTGTCGAAGTTTCCGAGCAGCAAAATCGGAAACTGCACACGTGGCAAAGAAACTGCACACGTGGCGACAAATGCAGCAAAATATCTCAGGGGGAAATCTTTAAATATCCAAAACTTGCCAAATATCTCAGGGACTAAACCAAAAATCGTACGGGGCAATCCGTAGATATCCAAAAGTGTCAAATCGGTCGAATCGGTCAAGTCGAGGGGCAAATCCATAATTTTTTGATTTGTATCCGACCAAATATATCGGATACACATAGGTTTGTGTATGACCGACATCAAATGTCGGATACAAAGATTTGGTCGGCGAGATTCACGCCGATTCCCTGACAAATTCGCGGCGGCATTTAATTTTCGAAATGATTGTGTTTATATTCGATATAATATACTGGATACAAAGGAAGTGCAGTGTATCCGACATAATATGCCGGATACAAAGGAAGTGTAGTGTATCCGACATTAAATGCTGGATACATTAAGTTTTCTATAAAAAGGCAACAGCAGCTCCATTTCGGGGGTTGGCTTCCTTTTGGTTGATTTCCACCCCTTCTCCCCCTTTGTCTCTGATCCGAAACCCCCCACTTTCACCCTTCCTTGATCCTTGAACCCCTAGAACACCACCTAAAGGCCATCCTACCCCTCTCCACTCCCTTCTTCTACCCTTAGGAACTTGAAGGAGAAGAGGAAGCTGCTGCCGCTGTGAGAAGGAGCTGCTCCGGCCCTTGTCATAGCTTCAAGGAGATCCTAGCCCACCTCTCCAGGGTTTGTAATCCCCAAGGTAATGTTTCCTACGATCTTTTGTTCAATATAAGTCAAGATGAGCCTATTTCGAGCATATGTGGGTACTTTCTATGTGTAGTGTCTCTTCTCTTTGTTTTTTTTCTTTTCATGTTGAATATGGAAGCCCCATGGTAAGGGGGAGATGCACGTGTGGTCCATGAGGGGTGAGGGACCGTCTAAGCATGTATTCCATAGCCTTAATAGCATAATCTCGTTACTGATGTCCCATTTGCAAGAGGAAGCATGTTTCCCCCTATTTAGCCTTCTTCTGTACCCCATGTAAACCCCCCGTATTCCCTTCTCGTGGTTGCTCTCCTCTTTCCCCGTTACTACTTTTCGGCCATCCCTGGTGGTGGTCACGAGACTTCCCTCTCGCAAGATCCAAGAGCCAAGGTTTGTGAAAGCGTGTGCATGTGTAAGCACCCATTTCGTTTATTTTGCATCACTTTTTGTGCTTACTGTGTTGAGTGAGATTAGAAACCAGAACAGGGACTCCTTGGTCCTTGTCCAATCATTGCATGGGATCCAAAGTGGAAGAGGTAAAAACAATGCCTCTTCCCTCCCCTTTTCCATGTTATAAAAATCATCAAAAGTGACCAAATTGGGGCATTCCCTCTCACCTGAACTAATGTGGGCTCACACAGGAGCCCACACCATCCCTGGAACACCCTGAGGAGCCTAAAAACCCAACCCCAATGCAAAAATCCGAGAAAAAGGCTTCTGTGGGTTGATCCGGCAACTCAGGTCGGATCAACTGAAACCCATGTGTAGCCAGCTAAAGATGCCGGATACACTGAGCCCAGTGTGTAACCGGCATCTTAGGCCGGCTACACTGCCAGACTGCTTTTTTGCTATCTTTGTGATAATATGCTGATTTTTTGGTTTGTTTGATCAATCCGGATGAACCAGAAGGGTTTCCGGGTGACCCGGAAACCCCAGGATGGGCCATGGACCGACTCGGTCCAAATTGATTTCCGGTGGGCCTTCCAACGGGGCCTACCAAGCCCGACCAACTTATTTGTGCTTAAATAAGATAATTAAAAGAATTGAGTGGGCCAGACTCTTTGAGGCCCACCAAAGCCCATCTGGGGCAACATGCCTATTTAGATCCAGGCTTGGTTTGGCCGAGACTGCGGGTAGGGCCGGTCGGGCCTACTAAAGTCCATCGAACCAAACCAACTTAGGGTTTCCAAACCCGAACTCATGAAGTCTTGGGCTTTCAAGCCCAAGCTCAGGGAAAGGGCCCCAAGCCCAAGGCCTGGCCCATTTTGGCATAGATTAAGAAAGATAATCAAAATCACTTGGCAACCAACTGTGTGGCCCGCTCAAGGGCCCACAAAGCAATCCCGGCCCACTTGGCATGAAAATCATTTAATTCTAAACTTAAACTTCAAATAAAATCAATTTATTTGAACCAAGCCCAAAGGGCCTCTCAGGTTTAGACTGAGGCTCACCAAGGGAACATGTGGGCTGCCCTTGGCCCATCAAGGGATCCGTGGGCCTTCCAACGGGTCCCACCTAATCAGACTCACTTCACTGAATAATAAAAGATAAAAACAAGTAAAGGGACCCACACCACTCAGGTAATCCCACCAGACTTAACCAAATGGCATGCTGGATTAGGAATCGGGTGAGTGAGCGACCAAAAGTTGACTCAAACCAGGAGAACTGTGGGACCCGTCATTTGACGGGGTGGACTGGGGTGTCTACGGACTTCCCCAGACCGCAACCGAGAACCTACTTAGAATCTCAAGCCGCAGACTAAGCCCTAATAGACAAAATTTAGGCACTCAGGTGTCTGCCTGCACCCCATCAGGCAGTGGCGACTCCAAGCAAATCCCGAGGCACGCATCGTTTTGTATGCGCCTCGTCGTGCGGCCGAAATCAGGTGTGCACAAGCACATAGGGGTCTACCCTACGGATCCACTTCTTCTTTTTTCCCCTAGCTCTCTCTTCACGTTTTACTGCTAGAGAGGATTCTTTAGGTACTTAGAGACAGGTTTGGGAATACAAACACAATAAGAGGCCTTATTCTATAAAAAGAGAAAAATAGATTATGGGGTTCTATTCTAGGGATCCACCTGTTCCCCTTTTCTCCTAGCTGTCTTTTCATGTTTTACGGTTAGAGAGGATTCTTGAGGTACTTGGAGGCAGGTTTAGGAATACAATTATAAACTAGGCCTTATTCTACAGCAGTGGAGAAGATCCTATTATTTCTAGAATTGAAGACAGAAATAAAAGGGAAAAGGGACTTACCTGGATTGAGCAAGCAGAGCAGTAGGGATTCCTCTCTTCACTTGGAGCTCTTTAGACTTCCAATTAATGGCCCTTTGCTTGAGGAAAGACCCTCTATTTATAGGCAAACCCAAGGGCATGGTTGGTCCAGAGGGATATACCAAAATCCTCCAGATTGAATTGAAAATAGGGATAATGCCAATCCTTTGCCAAATAGGATAAATAAGATAATTTGAAATTCACAGAGAGATATTTGGATGCAGATAAGGCTTAGAAATCGAAAAAGGCAAAATTCGCACAAAAACCCCTGTGCCCGTATATACATTGCGGGCAAGTGCTGCCCGCATTCTCAATACGGGCGCTGCATGCCCGTATATCAATTGCGGGCGCAACCAGCCCGCAGACATAATACGGGCACTGCCTGTTGATGAAATTTTGCTCATTTTTGACCTGTTTCAAATCCCAATTACATATTTTCAATTATTTTCTCATTGTGTAGTGCAATTTGGGGTGTCTACAAATATATATCAGCCAAGTCTATATAATTAAATATAGAAGGCTAAAATTTTTCAATCGTGTATTTTGAAGATAAATGTTATCTTTGCATTTATTTATGTTACCTTGGAGGCCAATAACTTAAATTCTGATAATTATAGACGTTGGAGGTTTCCTACTTGCAGATACTTATGATGGTTTATTTTTGTTTTTCAATTCTTTCCTTCCACAACATTTTACCATTGTCATTACGAGGATTAGGAATCTAAAAATTATAGCATTGATATTTACTTAAAAAGATGGCTAGTTTAATATACTACATGACAATTTTCATTGATTATTATTGGTGTTTTCATAATTTTTATTGCAAAGTGTGAATTCCCTTGCGAATGGGAAAAATTTATTGGATGTATCTTATTTCTGGATGGCAGCATGTTAGAAATTATTTCTATTGCACATGTAAGCTCGATTTTTTGCTTTACTTTGTTAAGTGTATTTTCATAAGCTATAATGGGAGGGGTTGTTATTATATGGGTGCTTCCATTATTTGCTGTTCTTTGTTTATATCGTTAAGACATTTTACTTGGTGGAATAGAAACCTCTTAAGGCTGAACTAATCAAACTTAACTACGATGGGGTGATAAGCAAGGAGGGGAAGGTAGTTGTGGGATGAGTACTAGGAAGATCAGATGGATTGCCAGTTTGTTTTTATGCAAGTCAAACTTTAGAAAATTCTAATTTTAGAGTTGTAACTTTTGTCCATGGATAATAGGTATTAAACTAGCTAGTAGAATAGATATTGACCTTTTGGAAATTGAAGGAGATGCAGCCCATCATAACAGGAGTGGGATCCCTGTGGCAAGCAAACATCATGGTTGAGGATGCTAAACAATGGATCAAGAAATCTAAGCAGACGGAAATCAAGCATATCAAGTGACAGAGAAATAAAGTGGGTGATGCTTTAGGGACTGAATATGGATAGTTGCAATCATATGGTCTGGTCGAAGCCATAGGATAGTGGATAATCTTTTGCAATATGATTGTAGAACTATGTATTTTTACTATAAGCTAATGTTTTTTTACCCAAAAAAAAAAAAAGAAAAATTTTTTTTTTGCACATATGAAGGATACTCTTGAGGCTTGCAAAGATTCTTCTCTCAATCTCATAGTTTTCTTAATATTTAGTAACATCTCAATATAACTCAATTTATTTATATTGAATACGACAGGACTGGCAAAACCACAAATTGTAACTTATTCCATGCTTATGGCAAATGTATTCATTGCTTACTTACGATTAAACCAACATAAATAAATCCATTAAAAAAAATCAAATGTTAATCAGTGCTTTAACATTTTATTTCACAAAGGCACAAACCATATATTTCCAAACAATGATATACAGTGTAGCACGTGCCCCACTGACTCGTATGTTTATATCTACCTATCTATATCTATATACTATATATCTATATGCTATATATAATGAGAATAGGCCCCTTGGGAAGCATGCCGGGAATGAAATTCTTCTTACCCGTAATGGCCTTCTAAAACGTTGTTAAGGTTCGTTGATAAATGGGTATATTTGTCTTATCCGATTCAATGCATTTCAAACGTAAATAGTTGCCATTGATTCCCTCCCACTTCTCCAAAACTTTGTCCACTTTCTCTCAGTTTCAACAATAGGGGAAGCCGTTTTCAAAGAAGACTGATTCCTTCATTTGGTTTCTGTAGACACCCCAATCAAAATGAATTTTAAATGTTTTATTTGAGCTTTGGCATGTGTCAAACACTCAAAAATACTCAAAAGGGGTGCTAACCGCACTGTATATGCGGTTTTTGTGAATTTGGTTTCAACTGCCCTGTGTATGCGGTTGCGACCACACACACAGCACGGTTGAGGTTTATGCTTCTTGCGTGAGTTGCCACATGGCTTCTAGAAGCTTAGGCCGTTAGGCCACGTCGACAGCAATCATGAGGAGCGTAACTGAATTTGAACCGCTTTGTATGTGCGGTTGAGGTAAATTTGCATGGAAACTGCATATAGAGTGACGGTTTTGTGGAAACCGCACTGTGTATGCGGTTTTGCTTGTTTCGTGCATTTGCGAAAATGCTCGATCTCTGAGCCTTATTTATGCATATTACCTCTCTCTTAGGGACTTGAACTCCCTGTTTTACCCCCCAAAACTTCTAGATTTACAACAATTCAAGGTTTTAACTTGAATTGGAACAATCTAGAGGGATTTTTGGGCATACCCTTGGGACTTTTATGCCCTTGGTTGTGCCTATAAATAGAGGGGTCCTCCTCTTGCAAATGGCTGGCAATTTGAGGCATTGGAGCTCTGAAAGAAGAAGGGAAACTCTGTTGGATTGTCTACTCAAGGCTCAAGCTACCAAGGTAAAGCTCTATTTTAGCTTTCTAGTATTTTCTTTACATTTTCCAACTCCCAACTTCTACCTTTATGTAGTGTAAGGCCTGGTTGATTGTTTTGTAGCCCCAAACCTCTTCCAAAGTACCTGGGAATCCTCTCTAGCCGTAAAACGTGAAGAGAGAGCCTTGGGAAAAAGAAGTTGGAATAGATCCTCTAGGCTTAGAACCTACATATGATGAAGAGCATATTTATTGGTTATTCTGAACCTATGGTTGCTTTCTCTGATATGTTTTGTATTTGTCTCTGGAGAAGATATACGAATCCATGCTCTCAATAGCAATGGATTCCAACCTTCTCCTAGAAATATGATTTCCATCATCACCAAACACATTTTTCACTGTTTTTGCAAGGATAAGCTAGATCTTGGATTTTCCATGTTTAATATGGGAAATCTGAGATCACTGGCTTTAGAATGAATTTTTAGAACTTCATGAGGTTGTTTTTCATGGTTTCTAGTTGTTTTGGTCGAATTCACTTGCACACATGCACTGATTTTGGCCTTTTATTAAAAAATATTCAAAACAGGGTAGCATCTGTGGCTTGTCTTAGAATGCTTATAACTTCATCCTCCGGATGAATTTTTGAGTGATTCTAAAGACATGTGATAGATGGGAAAGCCTACTTTGTATCTGGAAATTTTCATTCATTTTTATGGAGTTAATTTTTGACACCATCTGTGTAAAGTCGGTAGGTCAGCTCAGTTCAGATTGCTGAACTTGCCACTTTGATTGAGCACCACTTGCTCATTTTTAATCCGTCTTGAGTGATTTCAGTCTCTGTGTTTTCCTTGAGGAGTCTATTTTCCATTCCAATTGGTTTCAATAGATTTTGATTTGATTTGTGGCTTGTGTGCTTGATTGACTCAGAGTGGCTCTGTAATAGAGTTCTGGGTTAATCTGTGATCCTCTAGGCATGTTCAAGAGGACTCACAAGTCACAAATGGATGGAGTTTGGTGTAAGACCTATTTCGTTTGAAAGATGGCACCATATAATTCATCATTGCAAATTTTAACGGATTTATATGGAGCCAAACTCCACGAATAGGGTTTCAAAAATGCTTACTCGCTGCTTTTTTTGAGTAACAACAGCAGACTTTCGTAGAGTGTTTCTCCCTTGTTTTAAATTGGAATGAGATGATTTTCTTACTAAATATTCTAGTTCATACCAGCTATCAAATGGCCTTGGTTTCATTTGATTTGGATTTAAATCAAGTGATTTATGGTTGATCGAAGTCTTCAAGTTCTTATAACCTGATTTTTCCAGATTTACCTTAGCTTGGTTTCTCTTCATTTTTTTACTTTGATTTTCATTTACTCATGAAGTTATAGAAGTGGTATATCCATGAGAGTCCAAATTCATTGGACTACTCATATGGAATAATTACACACATTTTGCTTACTTTCAAGCACTCTTTGTCTCCTTTTGATTAGCAAGCAATCTTTAGTATGAGCAAGCATGCGGCAACCGTCTTGTACGGATGAGTGGGGGTGCCTAACACCTTCCCTCGCTCATAACTAATTCCTCCTACCTGATCTCTGGATTTTTTCCTTGTATTAGAGCTACTTTGGCTTTATTTGGCATTATATGATCCCTTTGGTGTCCATTCACACCTCAACTTGAATGGTGATGACTCTTTATTTTTATCAATCCCCGCGTGACGATATCGGAAGTCATCCTATCTTCTTCTATCGAGAGGTTTAAAATGAATTCATGTAGACAAGGATAGAGAGAAAAATAATGCCAAAACATAAAACTGAAAATACTTTTATTTTCTGAATCTCTTCATCAACATACAATAAAATACGCAAGAATTCTCCTTAAATAGACTCCACATAACCCCCGATTGTAGACTCATACTAGGACTCCCAAGTTCCTACTTTCTCTCAAACTCAATTCCCCAATCCTAATAAATATCAACAAATAAGAATCCTAATCAATTTAAACCTTATCAAAATAGTAACATCTATACTACTATTAAAAGCACGAACTACCTTAAGTGTTTTCAATTTTCACATACCTAAATTGTCCTTTCTTATAATCTTTAATTCCATTTAAAATATCCTTCCCTATAATTGTAGACACCTCAAATTGCATAGCAAAAATGAAGAATAATTGGCAAAAATCATTATTTCCTTTGAAGCCAACACAAAATTTGAGAAAATAAGCATTTTTTCCTTGTATCTGACAACTCAGGTCGGATACAAGCATACCTCTTCATATCCGACATAAGTTGTCGGATACGAGTAGACTTTAATGTCTCCGGCAACATATGCCGGATACGTATAGGTGCTCGTGTATCCGACCTGATATGTCGGATACTGTAGACACCCCAAATTTCACAAACAATCATAAAAAATCATTATCTCCTGGAAAGCCAGCACAGAATTTGAAGAAAATAAACTTTTACCTGTATCCGGATACTCAATCCGGATACAAGTACTCCTTCCTGTATCCGGATACTCATACCGGATACATGTGAGCCTTAGTGTATCCGGTACCATGTACCGGATACCTTAAGGCCTTTTTTTATCCGGTCTGACATACCGGATACCTTAAGTTTGCTCAAAATTAGGGTTTTCCGAGAGCTTTTCACTTTTACCATCATGTCCTTCATTAAATGAGGGGAAATCGCGGAAATGACCTTAGGGTTAAGGTTGGAGGGGTTCTAGACATTAAGTTGTGTCTACCAATGACCTTAGTCTTTGCCTATAAATAGGAGCCTCCTCTTTGAGCAAATGGCACACAACTCTTGTTTTGAATTCTCGCAAAGAAGAACTCCAAGAGAAGAAGAAAACCGCTGTGGAATCGCCTCCAGAACTCAGGTAAGCCTCAACTTTTCTTTTTATTTTCTGTCTTTACATTCCTAGATCTAGATCTCTTCTTCTACCTTTCTGTAGTGTAAAGCCTTGTTTGTATGTGTGGAAATCCTTCCCCGGCTCAAAGTATCTCAAGACTCCCCTAGCCGTAAAACGTGAAGGTAGATCTAGGAGAAACGAGACTGGGGATTGACCCTAGTGCTAGAACCTATGTAGCATAAGGCCTTTTTTGATTGATTGTAAACCGTTCCATATTCAAAGTACCCTTGATTATCTTAAAGAGAACAGAGGGAAACGATAATGGAACGGAACCCTAGGCTATGCTAGAACCTATTTTGTTGAATCTATATGCATGTGTATTAATCTTGCTTGGTTTTTCACTTTTGCACACATATTATACTTTTTTGGTGAATAGGCTCACATTTGGGGGATTTGTTACATTCATTGTGATAAATCTCCAATAAATGGCCTCAATCAAATTCTAGAGTGTTTTAAAATGTTTTTCAAAGGTTTTGGATTCATTTCACACGGATCACACACATTTTATCAATTTTCGGATTTGGTTTTCTTCAAAAGTGGCTTAACTTGACAGCACCTGTACCCTTACTTCGGACGCCCATAACTTTATCATCCGGATGAATTTTGGGGTGATTCCAGAACCATGGGAAAGGTGAGGCTGTCTAGTTTATGTCCACCAAATTTCACAAATTTCTATCAAGCGGATTTTTGACACCTCTCTGTCGAAGTTAAGTGGACAGTTCAGGTTCAAATACAGAACTTGTCACTTCAACGGACCGCCATGTGTTCTTTTTAAGTCCGATTCGAGTGATTTTTGTTTCTGAGTACTCCTTCATGAGTCTATTTTCAAATCCAGTTGGTTTCATAATTTTTGGATTCCATTTGAATTATTGGTAGCCGATTTACTCAGAACTGCTCATTTGCACTTTTCTGGGTAAATCTGTGATCTTCGGGGCCTGTTCGGGAGACCACCCAAGGCACATCCGAAGGGATTTTTGTATGAGGCTAGTTTCTCTGAAAAGATGGCCATACAGACTTCAATCACACCAAATTTCACGGATTTCTATGATGTGGATTTTTCTAGACAATTTTCCAAAGTTGCCCACTTACCACTTTTAAAAATCCCTAGCAGCAACTTCAAAGGAGCATAACTCCTAGATTTTTCGTCGGAATGAAGTGAAATTTTGCATGAGACTCTTATTTACCCTAATATTTCAAATGGATTTGGTTTGGTTCAATTTAGAATTGGATTTGAATGGCTTCAAGGCAAATAACATACTTTTTACCGAATTTGATTTAACTTGGTTTTGAGCAACTTGTGCTTTGATTTCCACCTCTTTAATGCTCCAGAAATGATATTGACATAAAATGAGAACCCAAAATTCATTTGGATTCTCATGTGAAGATATCATACATTTGACCTTTTTCAAGGTTTTTCATGATTTTTAGCAAGCTTTCTTACTTTGTTTTTAGCATGAGCATATAATTGGCAACCACTTCGTGTGGATGAATGGGGGTGCCTAACACCTTCCCCCGTTCATAATCTAATCCCCTTACCCATCTCTGGATTCGATTTTCAAGTAGGGTTATTTTTACCCTAGAATTTGTCTTTTGGCTATTTTTGCTTATTTTTAAACTTTTGGTGTCCATTCTCACCCCAAAATCATGAATGGTGGCGACTCTCCCAATTTTTGCGTTGAGCCCGTGTGTTGACGGAGGGATGATCACACCGGTGATTTTTTCCCATGTCTCACAACTGGCGACTCTGCTAGGGACTTGTGGATTTAAGCCATTTTGTGTATATTCATGCTTTTTCATCACTTTTGAAAGCTTGCTATTTTGTTTACTTTATTGGTGTATATTGGTGTATTCTAAATCTGATTGGGATACTTTTAAATTTTACATTGATGAAGGCATGTGTGTATGCTTGGATATGCTAAGGATCATGTTTAGGGCCTTACTTTGTTGTGCATGCCTATTTGTTTTTTTGTTTGCCTTGGGTTAGGAGGTTCTTAGTGCTATTATTTGAGCATGAAAACATTGAGCAAAAATCGGTAAATTCAGTAGCCATCATATGGGTTTTCAAGCATGTTTTTACCATCAAAACTCTCCTTATACCATGTCAAGTAGTTGGTAAATGTTTGGGCATTAATTTGGGGTATAAGTGATGCACTTTTGAGCATGAGAAATCTGAAAATTTTAGTGCATATTTCTGGAGATTTTAAACATGTTTTACCTCATTGAAACACTTTGGTATCATGTCAAGTAGTGCTAAAATTTTAGGCTCCAATTTGGGGTAGAAATGGTACACTTTGAGCATGAAATCTGGGATTTTAGGGAATGCTTTTGAGTTTCAAGCATGCTTACATGATTTGATGGTTGTTTGTACAAATGACATGTTTTGTATAACACTTTTAGGGTTTTCCGAGAGTTTTCACTTTTTACCATCATATCCTTCATTAAAGGAATGGAAATCTCGGAAATAGCCTTAGGGTTAAGGTTGGTGGGCTCTAGACATTATGTTGTGTCTACCATCTCACCAACCCTAACCCTAGCCTTTGCCTATAAATAGGAGGCTCCTCCTTAAGCAAATGGCCATTAACTCTTGCCAAGAACTTGTGCCAAGAAGTTGGAGATCAAAGAGCTCCGAGTGAAGAGGGGAACCGCTGTAGTCTTGCTTCCAGAAGCCTAGGTAAGCCTCAAACCTCTTTTTAATTTTCTGTTTTTACATTTTAGATCTAGATCTCTACTTTTACCTTTCTGTAGAATAAGGCATCTTCTATGTGTGTGAAAACCCTTCCCTTACTCAAAGTACCTCGAGACTCCCCCTAGCCGTAAAACGTGAAGGCGGGATCTAGGGGAAACGAGACTGGGGATTGATCCTAGTATTAGAACCTATTTGAATAAGCCTTTTGGATCTATGAAAACCGTTTTATATTCAAAGTACCCCAAGATTATCTTGAAGAACCGTGTTTAACGGGGAAAGAGAACTAAGGGAAACGATAATGGAACGGAACCCTAGGTTGTTCTAGAACCCTTTTGATTGATCTAAATGCATGCTATATGTTGGAATAAGCCTTGTGATTCTATGAAAACCGTTTCATATTCAAAGTACCCCAAGATTATCTTGAAGAACCGTGTTTAACGGGGAGAGAGAACTAAGGGAAACGATAATGAAACGGAACCCTAGATTGTTCTAGAACCCCTTTTTGATTGATATGAATGCATGCTATATGTTGTTATATTGTTCTTGAATGGATTTTTATACACATACACACATAGCACTTGTTTTGTCGGATTTGGCTTGTATTTTGCATCTATTGCCGTCATTGTGGTAGATCTGGAATAATTAGCCCCAAACAATTCTGGGATATTGCCTGTTGGTTTTCAATATGATTTTAAGCAAGCTTTGTTGAGTATTGAAGGCCTTTAGGTCTAACCTCTCGGTTTTGGGCACTTTTGCTCAATTTCGGGGTTTTTGGCATATCCTTTCCAATCGGAGAGGATGGTGAGCCAAACCTGTGCCCCATTTCTTCCTAGAGGTCCTTCAATATCTTTTCAAAATTTTTTTGATTTGTCTTGCACGGATTCCACATACTTGATCATTGTTTTAAATTGATTTTACTCAAAAAGGGCTTAACTTGACAGCAACTGTACCCCAACTTCGGACACTCGTAACTTCATCGTCCGGATAAATTTTGGAGTGTTTCTAGAGCCATGGAAAAGGTGAGTCTGTCTAGGTTATGCCTGTAAAATTTCATGAATTTCTATCAAGCGGATTTTTGACACCTCTCTGTCGAAGTTGATAGGTCAGTTCAGGTCTGATTACAGAACCTGTCACTTCGACTAAGCGCCATGTGTTCGTTTTAAGTCCGATTCGAGTAATTCTTGTTTCTGAGTTTTTATTTGGAAGTCTAGTTTCAAATCCAGTTGGTTTCATAATTTTGTGACTCCATTTGTGTTGTTGGTAACAGATTTACTCAGAGCTGTTCAACAGCACTTTTCTGGGTAAATGTGTGATCTTCGGGGCCTGTTCGGGAGACCACCCAAGGCTCATCCGAATAAATTTTTTTATGAGGCTAGTTTCATCTGAAATATGGCCATACAAACTTCATTCACACCAAATTTCATGGATTTATATGGAGCCGATGTTTCTAAATGATTTTCTAAAGTTGCCTACTTATCACTTTTAATTATCTCTAGCAGCAGATTTCAAAGGAGAATAACTCCTAGGATTTTAATCGGAATAGATTGAAAATTTGCATGAGTCTTCTATCTATCATAATTTTTCAAATGAATTTGGTTTGATTCAATTTAAATTGGATTTGAATGATTTCAAGACAAATGGTTCTTGCTTTTAACGAATTTTCTGGATTTAACTCAACTTGGTTTTGTGCAACTTTTGCTTTGATTTCCATCTTTTGGTAATATTCCAGAAGTGATATTGACATAAAAGAGGATCTGGAATTCATTTGGATTTTCATGTGAAGATATCATACATTTGTCCTTTTTCAAGGTTTTTAATGATTTTTAGCAAGCTTTCCTATTTTTTAGCATGAACAACACTTGGTAACCACCTTGTGTGGGTGAATGGGGGTGCCTAACACCTTCCCCCTTTCATAATCTAATCCCCTTACCCATCTCTGGATTTGATTTTCAAGTATGGTTATTTTTACTCTAGTATTGGCCTTTTAGCTCTTTTTGCTTATTTTTGAATCTTTTGGTGTCCATTCACACCCCAAAATCTGAATGGTGGCGACTCTCCCATTTTACGTTGAGCCCGTGTGATGACGGAGGAAATCATCCCGGTGATTTTTCTATGTCTCACAATAATCTTTAATTCCACATATTTAAAATTCTCTCACATTACAACTCTTCTCCAACAATTAGCAAAACATGGATTAAATATCCTCAATACTTATTGTTATCTTCTTAAATACTTATCTACTTAATTTTTAAGAATAAAATAAAAAGTTCTCTATGTGTATATACATAATTAATTAGGCGTGTAGACTTTTTGTCCACTATTTATACTCATCTACATAAAGAATTTTAATAAAAATATAAAACTAAATTATATTTTCCTTCTCTAATACTTATCTAATTAAAAAGAATTTTAACAAAATCAAAATATAATTATAAAAAAAACTTGGAAAAAATAATTATTCTTATTTATTAACATATTTTGATATTACGTGACTATTAAAATATCCTAATTTAATGATCAAAATTGGATTATCTAATAAAATCAAAATTTGAGCTAAGTTGAGCTAATATATTGAAGAAGGGAAAATTAATTTCTGGTATGATAAATGGTCTCCACATGGTGTTCTTGCTGAGCATGTAAATGAGGAAGATATTAGCAATCCCAATCTTCAAGTCGTTGAGATTATTGACAATAATGCTTGGAATTTGCAGATTGTTTCTCCTTCTCTTCCTTTGGAGATAAGTAACTCAATCCAATCTATTTGCCCCCAGCTAAGTACTCATAAATATAGAGCTATTTGGATCCCTTCATCAAAAGGAATTTTCACTGTTGGTTTAGCGTGGCAGCTGTAACGCCCCGGATCCAAGTTACGTAGAGAAAACCGTAACTTATCTCCGAAGGTTAATATATAACCCAGGATAGCAAAATCAGAGTGAAGGAAGGACATGAATAAAACAATAACTGGATAAACAGAGTGCACTATAACCCAAGCTCAACAATAAATACAATAACCAAGGCTAACTCACATGAACCTCGCATATACCCGCAGGTGTCGACCTTACCAGAATCTGAAAACAAAACAAAACCAACGGTCTGAGATACGAATATCCCAGTAAGTAGCCTATGCATGCTCATAAACATTTTACCATTTCTAAAATATGATTCGGATTAAAATATGCATCAATCGAAAATAAACGAATAAACAGAATAACTCCACAATAATATATCAATAAACACAAAGTAACCAGAATAAATCAACAACCCATAGCAGGACTCATGAAGTAAGACTGTCTTTAACCAGGGTAATCACAATGTCCACTATGCCACCTCCCGGCTTAGGTGCGAAGCCGAGTACACGATCATCGTCTTATTGCGGGAGAACCCACCCAGTACAGTGATGGGTTGGCAAGAACTAGCCAAACATGGTCCGAGTACATGATAAAATGAGTGAATAGCCGCAGCCAGCCGAGTACACGATCAGGCCTCATTGAGTACACAGTGGAACACGCGTGCGTGGACAGGGAATTACAACTAGCAAAGAACAATCCCTTCCACTGCCTAGCTCCTACATGGATCCATATAGCGCTATGCCTACTAGGTTCTAAAATCGAAACCAACCATGAAAATATAATTAACACAACTCGTTCTAATCTCAACTAGAACATCCCGAGTACACGGGGCCTCTCAGAGTACACAGTAATAAAGCATCTACCCAATACATGGGCATCTAAAATTTGACTCTCCAAGTACATGGAGAAAAATAAATCAAAACCAAAATTCCAACCGTTTCTATTTCAACTATTATTTTCCTAAAATTATTGTTCATACAATATGCCAGATTGCATCTCAACTATTACCTTTCTCTTTAATATTATTAAATTGTCATTATCTTATTATTAAATTAAGTTATAAATCCTAAAATCCATTTTTAAACATGTTTTCTTTAAATTTTGATTTTTCTTTCAAAATGTAACTAAAATGTAATTATTTATTTGGGTTTTGAACTTATTTATTGAATCTAACTAAAATCTAAACTAAAAAGTAATTATTTAGGTTCGGTGTACTAATTTATTAATACAGTAGACGTTTTACGCTAAAATATAATTACTTTCTAAAATAATACATCAATTCTTATTTACTATTGATGTTTTGAACCAAAATTTAAATATTTTGCAAAACTTCGTCACCTCCATTGCGAACCCTAACCGATCCGTGTTTTTGTGATTTTCTAACGGTTTTCTTGCTCAACTCCTCTTACCAAAGCGCTTTAAACCAAGTCCTATCATCAATTTCTATCTTAAACTAAAATTTAAACACATCAATGTAGATTAAGCATGAGTTTTTCAACATGTAGAAAATCAATACCTCTTCTAAAATCGTGAGAAAACATGAACAAAAAACAATTAAAAGCTACTTACCACTTTTCCTTTTCCTCTTCTTTCCCTTCTCTTCTTCTTCCCCTTTTTCTTCTTCTCCCTTCGTATTCTCCCCTGCGCCCCTTTTCCTCTGCCCACGGACGAAGTGAAAAATAGAACCCTTTGGGTTCTTTAATCTTGAACATATATATATATATATATATATATATATATATATATATATATATATATATAATCCTATTAGTCCGGTTAAACCAATGATCCATTAAGCCGGTTTACTAAAAATGAACCGACCTCTTAAAATAAACCATTAAACCAACTAAACCTATTTAAATAAACCACTTAAACCCAACTAAACCTAATTAAACCAATTAAATTCCCTTTTTACACATAAACCAGATTCACTAAACCGAACCCAATTGAACCAAACCAATTTACCCAATTAAACCAAATAAATTCAAGTTACACTTAAATCAACTAAATCGGCCTCAATCACCTAACAAATTTTCTTTTTTTACTATCCCAGTGAACCGAACCCAAATCAATTTAGCTTGTTAACTTCAAGTGAACCACCTCGAACCTGACTAGCAATCAAGTCTTTTAAAGTTTAATTTAATTAACCTCATTAAATCCCTTAATCTCGTTTTTAAATCCTTTAATCTCCTATTTACCCTAAATTAAAATTCCTTAAAAATTCCGGGTTTTACAGCAGCTTATTAACAAAAGGAATTTTCACTGTTGGATCCCTTCTTCTTTTATCAACAAGTTTTGGAAAGTTTTCATACCCTCCAAAATATGCACTCATACCTGGAGAATTCTTAAGGGTGCTATTCCCACTGATGACAAAATACAAAGGCTTGGAATATCTTTATGTTCAAAATGTTGTTGCTGTAGAAATGCAAAACAAGAAAGCATGGATCATTTGTTTACTTTTGGGGAGGCAGCCCAAGAAATCTGGATGAATTTTTCTCAGAAATTCAGACTTCAATATCATCAATTGCATGACACTTACAGTAGAATTTCTTACTGGTTTGGCAGTTCTGGTACTAAAGATCAATTGGGTCTTTTTGTTCATGCATTGCCGTTATTTGCTACTTGGGAAATATGGATTACTAGGTGCAGTCAAAGATTTGATAATCAGCCTATGGATACTGATAAAATCATTTCCAATATCACTCATAGGTTACATGAAGCTGCATATTTTACTAAGCCGAAAATCACTTGTTCTTTTCCCATGCAGCTTGTTCTAGATTCCTTCAACATCTACTGTCCTTATATTTCGGGTCCTCATGTTAAGTCAGTCAAATGGAAAAGGCCTCGATCTAGTTCTATCATTCTAAATATTGATGGTGCCTCTAAAGGAAATCCTGGAGTGAGTGGTGGTGGAGGTGTTTTTAGAGACAATAGTGGTAAGTTTCTCATGGGTTTTTCTGCTCATTGTGGTGTTTTGATTAACACTTGTGTAGAAATGTTGGCTTTAAGAGATGGTCTTCGAATGGCAGATACTGAAGGTTTTCATAATATTGTTATTGAAATTGATTCCAAGGTCATTGCAGATTCAATTAACAAAAATTCTTCCATTCCCTGGAAATGTTCTTTTTGGTGGAAAGAAATTCTATCAAGGATAGCAAAACATGATAGAATTATTCAGCATATTTATCATGAAGCAAACATGGTGGTTGATGCTCTTGCTAATGAAGGGTTTAGTTCTCTACAATCTACTTCTTATAATCTAGAATCCTTTCTGCCTGTTAAAGCTCATATTTCTCTTTTTCATGATAGAACTGGTCTTTATAGTCTCAGATATTAGTCTCTTGCACTATATTGTAATTAGCTTTTCTATGAGGGGTAAGGTTTTTATGTCCCCCCCTTGGCTAGGTGTACTTGTTTCTTTTGAATCAATCTACAGGTCAGGGTCTGCCTCAACCCTCCTCCCACTATTGGAGAGCCACTAGTAATAGTGGGTTTTTAAAAAAAAAAAAAATAACTCAAAAGTATAATTATTAGCTAATAAATATGATATATTGATTATTACATTATTAGGCTTAGGTATATTGATTATTAAATTATCGTTAAAGTATATTTAATAATCAATATACTTTAAAGATATTTAATAATCTAATTAAAAGAATCCTAATAATCGAAAGAACCATGATATGATTATTAGGATTTTAGACTCCTAATTAAAGATATTTCTAATTGATAAGAATCCAAATATGATTATTAGGATCGTATGATCATAAATAAAGATATATCTCAAATTAATAAGAATCAATAGGATTTTAGTATATATCTCGAATTGATAATTAAGGATCCTATTGTGATTATTATCTTAATTAATGATATATTTCTAATTAAAAAGAATCATGATTATCATCCTAATTAAAGACATAATTCTAATTAATAAGAATCGTAATTTATTAAAACAATCTCTCACTACGATTTTAAGTTTTATAAATTTTATATTTTTTTACAAATAATTAAAATCACAGATATATGAATTTTATAAGATAAATTATTTTTGCTGTCTAGACTTCTTTTCCAATACTTTTCCTAACTATAATTTGATAAGATAAAAAAGAACATGAAAAAAAAGTAATTTAGAGTTTTTATTTTGCTTAGAGTTTTTTACTAATAAAATCATAATAGAATTGGAATTATATTAGTTGAAAATCCACATTTATTAATAAGAGATTATTGAAATTATTAGTTAATAACAAAAAAATCTAATTAACAAGAGATTGTTAAATAGATTACCTTAACTAAAACAATATTAAAATATAATCTCAAAATAAGATTATTTAGTTAAACCAATATTAAACTAAAATAGTTTTGATAATTATTGAATGTCTAACAAAGAAGAGTATATAGCTAATATCAATATCCTAATTTAATAATCAAAGCAAGATTATCTAACAAATTCAAAATAAGATTATTGCAATCAAATCATTATCAAAATAAAATCCTAATTAAAACAAAAAATTGTGAAAAAAAATCTAATTAAAAAAAGTAAACTATGAAGTTTAATTTCTGTTACATTAGATTTTGTTTTTATTATTGATGTGATTTAATTAGCATAATGATGTGTTTATTTTGCTTAGCATTTGTTTTAACACCTAAGAAAATAGGAGTTCTTATTATTGAAACTCTATATTTATCAATATCTATTGTTTAAATTATTAATTAAAAAGCAAAAAATCTAATTAGTAAAATCATTTAATTTATTAATTAATAATGTAGAGGATTTTTTTAGCAGTAAAATTCTAAGAAAATAAGAATTCTAATTATAAAGGTTTTTTCTTAGAAATTTTTACTAATAAAATGCTAAAGAAATAGGAATTCTAAGTTTAAATGTACCTTTTCTAAAAGAAAAAATTCATAAAAATCCTTGCTATAGTCTTCACATTTTTTTCCATTTGCAACGTGCAATGCACGTTCACCATTGCTAGTTTATATAAAATAGAAATACTAAAACCCTTCCCACATTAGGACTCTAAAACTCATGACACATCCAAATATTAAAGTTTGAATTTATCTCCAATGATCCCCTCTTTTCAGGTTAGATTTGCTCATTTGTTTTTTGGGTAAATTACACTTACTCCCCTTGAGGTATGCTATAATTACACTTACCTCCCTTGAGGTTTCTAAAATAACATTTTCCCCTTTAGGTTTTTTGCGTGGGTTATAATAACAGCCATCTATTGAAGTTTTTGTCAGAGCAGTATTGGCAGTTAATAGAAAAATTTTAATTGAACAAGATTACCCCTTCATAAAGATGAGAACAAAAATTTTAATGGCCTAAGGCATAACTATCATTTAACTTAAATGAGGGTAATCTTGTCCAGTTAAAATTATTTTACTAACTATCATTACTGTTTTGACGGAAACTTCAATGAAAGAGTGTTATTGTGACCCATACACAAATATCAAGGGGGATAGTGTTATTTCAGAAACCTCAAGGGAGATAAGTATAATTATAGCATACCTCAAGGGAGGTAAGTGTAATTTACCCTTGTTTTTTTTGTTTCTATGGTTGGAGTCTCGAAGCCCTTCTGTTGTGTGTATTTTTTTTTTTTGGTGGAAAACCTAAACTAGGCTATTTCATTAACAAAAAAAGGTAATACATAATACATAACAACCCACACCATGGAGTACAATACCAAACAAAACACAGCCGTGAAACCAGGGTTACAAAACCAAAGATAAAACCACCAACAGTAATAGAAAGTAATAGAAGGCTGAGCACCAAACACAAACAGATTTAGGCAGTCGGCCAATGCCGAATGTCCTGATGGAAAACCATCAAGATCACCTAAGGAAGGGTCCGCTAACCGACGGATTTGAGGAGTCCACAAAAGGGACGGAGTCGCTAACCGAGTTGCGACGAAACAGGGAAGGATCGGATCACTGATCCTAACCGAAAAGAGGCACAAAGCCCACCCTACTGTTAGGGAAGCATCTTGGTATCAAACTCCAAGCTTCACCTGGACAGACAAAGTACGGCCGACGGCCTTGATAGGAGACGAAAGCCTCTCAAACCTAACAACAACTATTAACAAAAAACTAGAACAGAACAAGTGAACATGAAGAACCCACAAGCTAAAACTATAGACATGGATGAAGTGCTGATGCAGAGAATGAGCAAACGATCGGCAGAAATGGCTGGTCCATCCATGACAGGACTATCGCCGACAGGCGTCGTCATCGGCGTCGGCTTCATCTCCTCCAGCCGCGAGCTCCATCGAATGCTGCTCTAGTTGCCGCTGACCTCGTACCTCCAGAATTTTGTGTGTACTTTGGACGAGGTTTGTATACGGGACTCGGTTTTCAATACGAGGGTTTTGTTTCTTTTTAGGAAGCATGATTTGTTAAAGGGGAGCAGTTCCGGTCTGCTGAGATGAAAAGGCCAGGACGCTTACATGGGTTCTCTCTCTCGCTGTCTTCTATCTCTCTCCCTTCGTGTTTTATCCTGCACTTTTTTTTTTTTATCAATTGCATCTGTTCCATTGAAGGAAAAAAGGGAAACTGAATTATCAAATGGGTACTGTATAATTAGGTAATGGGTACAGAACGGCAGCGTTGGCATGGTTCAATTTTGGTTTGGTTTTGTGAAAACATAGAGGAACCAACAGTGTACAAACAAAAGCCAAACCCTAATAGGTTTGATTTGGTTTGGTTAATCGTTTTTTAGCAAATAAACCGAACCAATATTATTGCTTCTTCCTTTAGGAGGTTTCACAAAGTCAGATGATGTGCAGTTGGATGTTCATATGGAGAAACATATCAAGGTTGTTTCTAAGAATTTTGTCCACTCCATTATCATTAACTAAAGACCATTTGCTTTGTAACTAAAGGTACTTAAATGTGCAAATGTGTATGCATCATAAGTTTGAAAAAAATTTTTTTTATTTGAAAAAGTACATGAATGTCAACACCTATTAAAGCGTGCCAAAAAGAGCACTAATTCACATCAAATATCCATGACATTCATATACTTCACATCAGAGCACTAATTAGTGTTCTTCTTGGCATGATTAAGCTTTGAAAATAAGGGAGATCACAATTATTATCAGTCCACAGCCTACCCCAATAAGGCTGTATCACACTGAGAGCTACCATCAAACTGCACGGGGCAGGAAAATGGAGCCAACCCCCAATCTCCCCAACCTAGTCTTATTCCTCTTCTACCTCCATCTCCTTCCTGCCAATGCATCGCCTTCCTTTCCTGAGCAAGCACTGCCTACAAGATCAGGCTACCTTCCTATCAGTGCAACCAGTGGTTCTGCCATGTTCTTCACTTTCTATGAAGCCCAGAAACCTGTTTCTTCTCTAGGTCACACACCCCTCATTGTTTGGCTCCAGGGAGGCCCTGGATGCTCCTCCATGTTTGGTAACTTCTTTGAGCTTGGTCCATGGAGATTTAGTCTTGATGGCCAAGATGGTCGAAACCCAGTTCTCAAATCGAATCCTGGTGCATGGAACCATATCTTTGGTCTCCTTTTCCTTGATAATCCAATTGGGTCTGGGTTTAGCATTGCATCCTCACCTGAAGAGATCCCAAACGACCAGTATACTGTTGCCAAGCACCTCTTTGTTGCTCTGCGCTCATTTATATCTTTAGAACCATCATTTGAAGCTCGACCCATTTACATTACTGGGGAGAGCTATGCTGGGAAGTATGTTCCTGAAATTGGGTACTACATTTTGGAACAGAATTCACGTTGCCCGGTGTCTCGGAAGGTGAATCTGAGGGGAGTTGCTATTGGAAATGGCTTGACAGATCCTGCTACTCAGGTGGGTACTCATGCAGTGACTGCATACTACTGTGGCTTGATCAATGAAAAGCAGAGGATCCAAATGGAGAAAATCCAGATGGAGGCAATTAGACTGACCAAAGAGAGAAAATGGAGTGATGCTACGAATGCACGGCACAAGGTCTTGGATACTTTACAGAACATTACAGGGTTGGCTACTTTGAATGATTGGAGGAGGAGGAGGCCCTATGAAACAGAAGTGGTTAGCGCTTTTCTAAATAAGGAGGAAGTAAAGAAGGCCTTGGGAGTCAATAGATCCATGGTCTGGGAGGAATGCAGCAACATTGTGCGTAGTGCTTTGAATGATGATGTGATGAAGAGTGTTAAGTTCATGGTGGAGGCACTGGTGAGGAAAAGCAAGGTCTTGCTGTACCAGGGGCAGTTTGATTTGAGAGATGGTGTTGTTTCAACTGAAGCTTGGGTAAAAGAAATGAAATGGGATGGACTTGCTAGGTTTCTTATGGCAGAGAGGAAGGTTTGGAAAGTGAAGGGAGAGCTTGCTGGGTATGTGCAGAAATGGGGGAGCTTGAGTCATGTTGTTGTTTCAGGGGCTGGGCATCTTGTTCCTGCTGACCAGGCAGTGAGCTCCCAGGCAATGATTGAAGACTGGGTTCTGGAGAAGGGATTGTTCAGCAATGAAGGAAAGGGGTTCTCATCATCAAAGTTCAGAGGTTCTCTCTAAATGCCACTCCAATTTAGTTGAGCTGGATTAAAGAACTTTGTTATTGAATAAATCAACTGCATAAAATTGTGTAAGGTGCACCTAAGATTATTCAGCCATTTAAGGACTGTAGAAACTTCTTGGTTGTTTATCCAATTTAGGTTTAGGTGGTTTCAGTAAGAATAGCATTCTAATGTCTCTCTGCATTACTTGGATTGATTCAAAATAAGTTTGGGCTGCCATAGATGTGGAGCTTGAGAATTCTTTTGTCAAGTAATTCTGAAAATCATGACATTCTCGATGGACCATGATTATTTGCTACATGAAAACAAAAACTTTGGCAGGGTGATTGAATACCAAACTACCATGGAGATGAGATTTCATATCTTTTCTCCTCCAACTATCAAAATCCCAAATGCTGCAGCTACCTCCTCCTCTTCCAAGTCAGGTAATAGCATCTTCCTTGGGGAAACTTGGTCCTCTTTCATCAGCTGATCAAAATGTTTTAGCAAAGCATAAATTCATTCCTTCATGGTATGTGAGAGCAACTGTACCTGGCACCTTCTTCCCCATCAGTTCCTCATCATCAGCATCAGCTTTACTAATACCAGTATATCAATCATTCAGTATATAGCGGAGTTTAAAGGACAGCATCGGCAATAGGTAGGCCGATCCCAAATGTGTGTGTGTTGTGAACACACACAATGTCATTCCCAAAAAAAAAAAAAAAAAAAAAAAAAAATGAACAAAATGTTTATATTGTACGGTTGAAGGGCCTAATTCCATGACGAGAACTACAGAGTTTTTACTAATGGAATCCTAACTTGCACCCCAAGAAAAAAGGGAGAAAAAAAAAGTACAAAAATCCCCAAATCGTGTAATTCCAGTTTTTCTCCCTAAGGCTGTAACAAAAATGCTACTCAAACACCTAAAGACGCTTGGAATGCATTTAAGAAAACTCAAAACTTGAAGAAACGAATTTCAAACTGTTCATGAAGGGGCCTCCTCCAAAGAATCCAAAGCATAGCCGACTCTTGGCAGTTTTCAATGAGAAACTGAAGGGAATAAAAATGGAAACAAAATTTCTGGCCAACCCACACGAGATGCATGCTGCAAGAGAAAGAAAGGAAAAAAAATAATATTGCAAGGTCTTCCATACTGTAGAACTTTTGAATGTAGATTTAAAACTACTTGATTAATTCGTATATAGTTATCAAGTTAGAAATGAGTAAATAAAAGTGAATATTCACTTTTATGAGTAAAAATAAAATGCATTTTGGACAGCAAATGTCAAGACTAATAGGTAATTATCATAAGCAATTAATTAGGAGATAAAAAGTGAATATGAGTAAAATTGAAGGGCATTTTGGATGGTAGATGTTAGTTGAAAATCTCCAGGGTTCTCTTCATATAATAGTACATAGATGTGAAGTTAAAACAAAAGTCAGGTGGCTAGTCGAATACAAGGGCGCAATACATATCTAGCTCTTAAATGTTAATAGAAAAAGAAAAGACAAAAACATTAAAACTTGACGAAACTGGTCGACGAGTGGCTCAATTACGAGAATATCCACTGGATCGATGTAATTTGTAATCTATTAGATTTTAGACAAATTGACTTAAGTTTTTGAAAATTCTTTTCACAATTCGAAAGTACACCGTGAAATGGAACCATTTGAAAAGCTAGTAATATAACTTAGTGGCAGAACCAGGACTCCAAATCTTTGGGGACAAAATAGAAATTTCAATTAACTTTTCTCATAAAATATAGAAATTTCAATGAGTTAGGAGGGGCAAACTAGAAATTTCAGAGGGGGCAAAATATAAATTTCAATTAAAACATATAGAAAAAAGTTTTTTTAATTAAAAAAAAAAAGTTCAATGGGGGCAATTGCCCCCGCTGGACATAAGGTGGTTCCGCCACTGATATAACTGGCTTATTTGATATCTCCAAAGGAATATATTATAATGCTGAGTGCTAATATAAATATTTTGATAAGCATTTAAAAAATTTCAAATAATTAAACTCATTGGGTACAGAGTGTACCAATTCACATATGATTTGAATGTCTTTAAAGGATTTGGATGCAAAGATCTAGACACATGTAGATATAAATGCTTGCTTAATTATATCAGGATAAAATTTTAGTTCCAAAATTAAGTAAACATTTAGTAAAAAATGCACAAAGAATGATGAAAGAAGAATAAAGAATTCTATTATAACATAAAAAAACTATTTACAGTGTATGAATTGCAACATGCAAAATCTTTAGAAGATCCAGTCTTAAAGAAATATGGTGACATCATTCAAGAAGACGAAGTTAAAGAATATAATCATTAATCATTTTTCTATTTGAATTTAATAATTATAACTTTCATCTCATCTTCAATGATTTCTTGATTATTACATTAATTTTCTATAACATTTTATTATATATCTTCTGGATATAATATTTTGAAAATGTTATATTACTTCTCATTACTTATTTTTCTTCATTTATTATGTATAATGAATGTTCTGTAGTATTAAAATCACAATGCCAAATATATATATATATATCATTGATGAGTCGATGATAGAAGATTTCCTTTCAGAATTAATTTTTGTTTTAAGGGATATAGGACTAAGTAATATAAAGATTTTTAGTCCTCTTTAAAGAAAGACTTGGCTCCATAACCAACAAAATGTTTTTTCTTTTTTGGAGCAAATTTAAGTAGTAAATATAAAGAGAAATGTTGATTAATCATGTTTATTAAATTGGAGTAAACTTTTTTTTTTCTTTGTCTCATTGAATCATATAATAATTAATCATATATAAACTTAAATTCTAAAACACACTTAACTATTATTCCAATGATATGATTCTCTTAAATGACTTCAGTCAATATAATTTCCATATTATTATGCTTTTATTCTTCAAACAATTATAGATAAAAATTTTCTATATTTCCAAACTTCAGTTTTTTCCTTAGCACACATGGAATCTTTATTGCATCTCTTTGTTTGTTTCTTTGAAAGCATAGAATCCTGAGAATCAGCAAAGCTTTTGGTTCTTGGTTCTCTAGAACAACTATTAGTTTAGTCTGGTTCTGAAAGCAGTTACAAGCATGCCTATCAATGGCATACTTATAAAAGGAAGTCCATGCAACTGTTACCAGCCTATTTTTCCGATGTTTGTCATGGCATGAAACGTGCATTGTATTTCCATGTGTTATTTTCCTTCTAAAAGAAGAATATTCTCTGACATGTCGGTTACGCGCGCGTTGCGAACATGCTTAGGCGGAGAAAACAAGATTGTAGAAAGTTGTCGTTTTTGCATTTTTATTACCATTATTATAAGAACAATTTTTATAATTGTTATTATTATCATAATTATTATTTTTGTAATTGTTCATATTATCTTACATTGGTTCCTTACATTGATCATTTTGTTTTACAACCAAAAAAAAAAAAAAAAAAAAAAAATTCACTACTTAAAGTTAATTCTTTCAATCCATATATAAACTATTATGTAGTTATATATATTTATTTGATTATTTGAAAAGATTTTTTTTTTTTTGAGATGTTTCAAATAATATCTATTGATTTTACTTAATACTAAAAGTTACAAATATTATACTTGAAAAAAAAAAAGAATAAAAGGGAGGGATTATATATATATATACACAACTTCTTTAAGGAGATGGTATTAATTTTAGCTTCAAAAATCCACAACATTTCTCGGCTGCAGAGAAAAAACCTGGCAGCTCATTAAAGTACAACATGGCCCCCCTCTTTTTTTAACAGGAAAACATCGGAATTTTCGTTCATATATCAATCGAGAAGTACAACGACCACACAAGTCGGGCCCCCCCGCATTTAGAAACCGAAGAACACTCACTCACAGCCCTGCATCTCCGAGAGGGGGAAGAATCTTGTCTCATCACTCTCACTTTTACGTTACAAAACCTCACGTAAGAAAAATCTCAGACGCTGCTGTTTTCGATCGTATGCATCACGATACACCATACTATTCTGAATCGCTCATATAACGACAAAAACACCTCAATCGGTCCCGCAGTTTACTGTGTCTTTTGTGTGAGGGTTTGGTATACGGTACATACGCATATGCACAAGAGATGTAAGGACGCCGGCATCGTAATAAAGTGTGTAGTAAGTTTGGGTAACCAAGGGTGGAGGTGATTACACGTGGGACCAGGAAGCGAAATGCTGGCTTTGCTTTATCGCGCAGGGTTAACACGTGGTGGGCGCCGCAGCCTGCATCCCCTCGGCTAGCCTGTGCATGCCACTTGATTAGGTGTACTGACTCTTAGCTTCCTATATATGGAGAGACCTCCATTGCCATCTCTCTCACAAAGCTCGCAGCAGAAGAGCAGTAGTAGCTTCTTCGTTTCTGTTCTGTTTGGTTCGGATGGGTTCTTCCATTGATCCTCTGGTGGTGGGTCGGGTGGTCGGCGACGTCGTCGACATGTTCGTTCCGAGCATTAGCATGTCTGTTTATTATGGATCCAAGCATATCACCAACGGCTGTATCATTAAGCCCTCTATCGCTACCAATCCTCCCAAGATTCTCATCTCTGGCCATCCTGATGAATACTTCACCCTGGTTTAATTTCCTCTCTCTCTACCGCTATATATAGAATTATAGATAGAACACATGCATGGCTTCTTCTTCTTCTTCTGGATTTCTTTGTGTTGATACAAGGAGAATCTCTGATGGGTGTTCATGCAGGTGATGACTGACCCTGATGCACCAAGCCCAAGCGAGCCCAGCATGCGTGAGTTTGTTCACTGGTAACTACTCTTCCACCTCTCTCTCTCTCTCTCTCTCTCTCTCTCTCTCTCTCTCTCTCTCTCTCTCTCTCTCTCTCTCTCTCTCTCTTCTGTCATGTTAACTGAACCTTTTTCTTTGAATACTCAGGATAGTGGTTGACATCCCTGGTGGTACGAACCCAGCTCGAGGTGAGAACTTCTTAATCAGAACTGTGATGTCTGTGTGTTGGGGAGAACATTTAACAGATCAGTCTCTCATGTCTCTTACCTGACCTGAAACAACTAAAAGCCTCTCTGTTCACCATCCTGTTACCTAATTACTTCCTCTGCTAAAATCATTATTACATATGAGTTTTCCCCCTTTTTTTATCAATTAATAATCTTTGTAGTTTAATCTCTCCGACCGATCTATTCCTCTTGTGATTATTGTTGTCATCGCTGAATTATTTCTCCTCAGTTTTGATGTATCTGCTTTGCCCTTTTAGCCTCCTGCATGCAGCTTAATTTCTCATCTGCTATGAGCCAGAAGCCATGCATGGTGGTGGCTTTTAGAGTCCTCTTCATAAAGCATCGCAGAAAATTAATTTTTCATCCCCGGCCCCTCAGCCATTTTAATTTCATTAAAAAAAAAAATTTTTTTTTTTTGCTGAAAGACACGTGTTTAGTTAGAGTGAGTACCACCTACTACAACATGCTTGTGATTTATCAATTGACTAAACAACAATTTATTCCGATGACGTGGCGCCAGGTGGGATGCCAGGTGGCAATATTCGTGACAGAATGGATTGATTAATTTAATACAATAAATTTGCAGGGAAAGAGATAGTGCCGTACATGGATCCTCGACCACCGGTGGGGATACACAGGTACATATTTGTGCTGTTCCAGCAGAAGACACTGCTGGCGCTGGTGGAGCAGCCCATGGAGCGAGCCCACTTCAGCACTCGGGCTTTTGCAAACTTTCTGGACCTGGGCCTCCCGGTGGCAACCGTTTACTTCAATGCCCAGAAGGAGCCTGCACATAAGAGACGCTAAAAGCTATATGTAGCGAGGTCCTTACATAAAATACATATATGTGTACTGAGCGGCGCAGCTGTTATAAAGTAAGCTGCACATAGCCTATATGAATACCACAATAGTGTGGGGGGTTTATGGAAAGGTTTGCAATATATATATGTATGCCTTCTATAGATGAAGGAATGTGGTGTTTGGGGGACTGTTATATAGAGTGCAGTCTTTCTGTTTGGTGTATTTGTGTGCCTTTTGCTTATGTGGCTTGAACTATAGCAGTCTGCATATTTTCAGTTACAACAATGTTGTTCCCTTGTTTATGTATTCATAAAGTGGGGGAGATAGACGGGATGAAATCGTCTGCCGCATAAGCGTGCCGCAAACATTGCTACGGGTGTGAGATGCTCCACGTGGAAGCATCTCACTCTCGCAGCAGTGTTTGCCATAGGCTCATGCGGCAGACGATTTCACTCCGAGATGGACATAGATCAAGAGAGGGATTATGCCGACCATGTTTATATATAGTTTTGACTAAATAGGGAGTATTGCTGAGGTTCGGATCTACGATTAGTTTAACCTAAAAATAATTAAAACTTGCTACGTCAACTGAAATTTTACATTAAGCTGGGTTTAATTTGTTGATTATACAAATAAGGTACAAATCCTTTGCAAGGAAAATTGTGCAACAATGTGTACAAATAGGCTTATGATTCGTCGGTTGCACTTAAAAAATAAAGTATTGAGTTCTTTATTTTAAAATTTAACAGTTCAATTAATCACAAGGTAAGGCTATTTGTGATTTGATCTAATGGCTAAACCAGACCCATACTGAAGAAAATCATAGTATAGATTCAATAAATTAATCTCTGCTATATATAAAGCGAGGCGCCCCCTTGGGAATTGTGCCAAGCTAAATGTGCACCTTTCCTAAAAAAAAACCCTTACAAATCATTCTTAAGATTGTTTAATAAAAGGGTATAATAGTCATAACTGCCTAATTCTTTTAAAACCAAACTTAGTGGTTCTACAACCGTTCCCTCCCTTATTTTTCTACATACGTGCAGTGCTGCATGTGCAATTTGCTAGTGCTACTTATCTCAAGTGCACAAGAAGTTCTAAAAATATGCATCCCAATAGATTGCTAGTTGATTACAACATGGAAATCTTATCCATTGAAATCGTTTGCCACCATTGTATATATATATATATATGTACAATTGTTTTTTGAATTAAAAAATCTTTATTAACTCATTTTTAAAAAAAAAGTATGTTTTTAAAATATAATGAACCAATCACAGGCTTGCCTTATGCGTGGTTGGACAATCGACGCTGTAGAGGATGTGCACCCAAATTTTATAAACAGGTAGGAGAAATTAACGAGGTAGAAAAGCACATTTAATTGGGCCGAATAGCCCATTTGTCTTTCTTTCTATATGCTTTGTTGGGGTCGCTAATAGGCTATTTGGTATAACTTTTAAAGTTGCTTTTCAACATTTCAAAGTAAAAATAAAGTAGAAAAGTTAAAAAAATTATATTTTGAAAAGTTAAAAAGTAATTTTGGAAAGTTATACCAAATTAACCTATTAACTATGCTCAATTTTACCGGAGTTGAGGAGCACAAGAAGTCATATTCGTTGAAACAAAGAGTATCCCAGACCAATAGGCCCACAAATGCAACCGGCCCACTGAGATTGCTGCACATCAGGCTGCTACGTTTGTAAGGGATTCATTGATTTTTGGATTTGGGTTCTCCCAGCACAATATAGGCTTCTTCTTTTGCAGTACCCTTTTATTGGGGTGAAATTAACTTCGGATCTTCACTTACGCTTCTTTTTTTTTTTTTTGTGTGGTAATGATCTTCACTTACACCTTGTTGGAATGAAACCGCAAACAAAAACGAAAGCAAAACCGAAAGCCTTTGTTTTGATTGGGCTCCTTTCTAGTTCTATTGAGATAAAATCTAAATTTTTCTCAAAACGCTGCCTTCTTGGAAATGACCTAATTTCCCCCTTAGGTAGTATCTCCAAAGCTTTCGGTTATTCTTTCTGTCAATATAATTCCTTACCTTCAATCGCAACACACAAAAGCATACTTCTCAACACGAAAACATTTCTTCTAGAGCAAAAATTTGGCGGTTCAGTGAAGCCAACGGCTGAGATGTGTTTTTGGGGTGTGGGGCGCCCCCTATTGACATATGGACACAAAAACACACACACATACACGCAAAGGCAGAAACACGTGCACATGCACACACACTTACACATAGATAGAAACACACATAGACACACATACATACGCAGAGAGATAGATAGATATACATACAAACACATGTATGTATATATGCACGCACTCATGCTTGCATACATGCACACATGTATAGACACATAGATAGATAGATAGCCACAAACGCACACACATAGATAGGATTTAGATCATCTATGCATAGACACATAGATAGATGTATGCCACCTCAGCCTTGCAACAATCCTCAAAAAGTGAAAAGAAATTTTTATTTTTCAATGCAAGAGAGAGAAAGTTTCAGGACTGAGGTGGCAATATTTGATTGGTTACAGTTGAACCCTTTTTACGAGTTCAACTGTAGATGATCTGAATCCTATAAAAATGCACACATATAGATAGAGAAACATACATAAAACACACATGCAGATGCACACATGCGCACACACGTAGTCACATACATGTTAATTTTCAAGCTTGTAGTCATGCACACGCACATCTGTGTGTACGTACATGCACAAAAACACATACATACACCTACAAACACATGCATATAGGCATATATGAACGCACGTATGCACAAACACACACAGATAGATACACTTACAGGCAGATACACACATGGGGAGATAGTCAGACACATATGTACACACAGATTGATATGCATGCACGCACACATGCACGTACATATAGACCCATGAGATATCCTTTTCCTATGAACCAAAGACATAAATTTCAATACAAAAATAATTTTCCTTTGCTTTGCTATAGATTCAATTTTCGTATGCTTTCATATATAGATTCTGTGTAACAAACACACTCCTTAATTCCATATCACCCTGGATGGCACGCAACTAGTTGATTCGCGATCAACACATATATTCGTGTAGTTACAGTCTCAATAAAGATTTGGAAGTCTTTTGGGAACTGCTCCTTTACTTTGGAAAGCTGAGTTATGTCAAGGAAGAGGGATAATAAAGCCTCTAAATGTGGGTGGGGAATGAGGATCAAGGCCTTCAAATGACACCATGTCAAAAGAATGTTCTTCACATGGGAAGCTTCGGATACAATAAACTAAGAAGAAATAAAACAACCCCATAAGCACGAAACCTAGTTTCGATATGAGTTTAGAATTGTGACTAGTTTAATTAATCTTATCCTTATTATCTTTCCTATGGCCATGAACAGGGCTCGAGGATGACTTCGGCATCGTACTAGGCATAGTTCCGGCACGTGTCAACGTTTTGTGGTGATAAAGCTGTGTTCCCGCTTAACAATGCTTTTGAGATTTGGTTAGTCTGGTCAACTCCATGCTGTGTCCAAGACTCATGTCGATAGACCTTTCATTAACTGTTATAGAAAGAAAAAATAATGAAAACTGGAAGAGTTCTTATCTTTGGTGAGCGTAGTTTACCTTAGCGAAATGAAATCACTTGGTCCCATAAAGTAACTTTCAAAAATTGAGTCGTGGGGTTACTCTATAATAGAATAAGAACCGTTTTTACATGTACAATTTGCATGTATCAAGAGAATGCTTCTAAATCAGCATGAGATTTATCCAATTCAGTATAACTATCTTCTAGATTAATTTTAAACCATGTAAAGCTTGGACTGAATGAGGGTGTTACACTGTGTTAAACAACTGTTGCATATAAAAGCTTAAGCTTAGATGTGAAGGCATAATTATATATATCAAATGACCTCGTTATGATATCTCAACACTGTCCCGCACGTGCGATTTTGCTTGGGAACATATATATCCACAGAGGATTAATATAGGGCATTCACACCGTGGATAGCCCCAGGAGTTGAACACAAGACTTTCCGCTTTCTCTATAATACCGTGTTAAACAATTGTTGTACCTAAGGTTTTATAGATCGGTACCAAAGACCGGATTGGCCGGGCCCAATCCCTATACAAACTAGACCGGATCGGTTGGCCCAAAAAAAGACTAAAAAACGATGCTGATTCCTCGATTCCTTTCAATAATCTGCATTTTGCTCAAAGCTTCAAAGTTCAAACCCTAGTTTCGCACTACCCTGGTGATTGGTAAGTCCCTCTCTCTCTCTCTCTCTCTCTCTCTCTCTCTCTCTCTCTCTCTCTATTTCTCTCTTTCTCTCTCTCGCAGTCTCTCTCCCTCCCACTGTCTCTCTCAATCTCCTCCCTCCCTCTCTCACTCCCTTTCTCCCTTTCTCTCTCTCTTCCTTTTGTGAGACCATGGAAAACCACTTACGTGACCTCCTTATCATCACACAGAATTCACACAACAAAGGAGCTGCCACCATCCAAAAGTCTAAGTGTGGATGGGCACTAAAGTGTGCATAAAAGAGTGAAATAGAGCCAAATAAGCTCTAATTCATGGTTTGGTCTAGAGATAGGGTAAGGGGGTTATGTTATGAGTAGGGGAAGGTATTAGGTACCCTTAACCATTCATACAAGATGGTTGCCATGTGCCTATTCATGCTACATATATGCTTGTATGCAAAAATCACTCAAAAGTATATAAAAATGGACAAACATATGTGTGATTTCTCCATATGAGTAGTCCAATGGATTATGGACTCTTTCTATGGATATATCACCTCTAAGACTTCATGATCAAAGTAAAATTAAGATAAAAATTGAAGGAAAGCAAATCAAACCAAATCTGAAAAAAATCAAGAGTTTAAGGTGTTTGAGCTAGGTAATTCAATCAATCATAGGTCAATCAATTCAAACTCAAATTGAGTGAAACCAAGGCCATTTGAAAGATTATTTGAAGTAGAAGACTCAGTAAAAATGTCATTCAAATCCGATTAAAAACAAAGGAGATGTGCTTGTTCAAAGCTGTTGTTGTAAAATAGTAAAAGTGACGAGTAGCCAATTTTGAAAGCTTATTCGTGGAGATTGGATCAATATAAATCCTTGAAAATTAGTGTAAATAAAGTATAATGTGCCATATTTCAAATGAAATAGGTCTCATTTAAAACTTTATCCATTTGTGACTTGTGTGCTCTCTCAAACATGCTTAGAGGATCACAGATTGACTCTGTAATCTGCTATTGAGCAACACAGAGTCAATCAAGCACATAGAGCTCAAATCAAAATGAAAATTTATGAAACCAATTGGATTTAAAAATAGACTCATAAATTAAGACTCAAAAATTAGAATCATTCAAATCGGAATTGAAATGAGCCTTTGGTTCTCAATCAAATTGACAAGTTCAGCAATCTGTTATGATCTGACTCATCAACTTCAATCAAATGGTTTATAAAATCGGCTTCATATAAATTGCTTAAGTTTTACAAGATTAAATTAGACTTCTTCACCTTTCACATGCCTCTGGAATTACTGAAAAATTCATCCATATGATGAAGTTATGAATGATCTAAAACAAGGTACAAGTTTTGTTTAGATTTGTAAAAATGAGTGAAAACCAAGACAAAACCAAGTGTGTGTGTTTATTTTACTAGATCTGATTTGAAAAGACTTCCAATGACTTGAAAACAACCCTGAAACATTTAGGGCATGGATTTGGCTCAGATCTCTCATTACTTGGAGAGTGAGAGCCAAATCTACCCAAATTGGATGAGATTTGTCTAAATCAAAAGAGATGAGACCATGAGGTCTTCTCTAAAGGATTAAAGCCAATTAAAACCAACTTAAAAAGTCATGAGAAGTTGCTCTAAGGCCTCTGATCTCAGATCTACTATATTAAGCATAGTATATCTAAGATCCATGCCTAATTTGCCAAAATCAAGTGGATGTGTGCATTGAAGTGTGTAGAAAAACAGATCTGAGGAGAGAATTGAGATCCAATGCTATCAAAAAGCATGGATCTATGTAATTCCTCCAGATTTGAAACAAAATCACACACGAATTTAAATAAATCATGCAATTATCTCATCAAAATGGTTCTAAGCCTAAATGATCAATTCCAATACTTGTTTCCCCTAGCTCTCTTCACGTTTTACGGCTAGAGAGGATGCTTAAGGTACTTTAAGCATGGTTTGGGCTTATAAACACACACAAGGCCTTATCTATAAAAATGTAGAAGATATAGTGCTTGAATTGAAAATAGAAATGAAAGAGAAGGGCTAGGAGCTCACTTTGGTTGCTTGAGAGGCTTGAGTAGAGGATTGGATAGAGGTTCCCTTTTTCTTTAAGAGCTCTAGACCTCCAAAATTCCAACCCTTTGCGAGAGGAGAGACCTCTATTTTTAGGCAAGAGCAAGGGCAAGGATGTCCCAAGGATAGACACAAAAGTATGTCTAGATCTTTCCAATTTATGTCTAAGGAATGAATTGGGAGAATTTGGCCAATTTGGGGAATTCCGGCTTCCCAGAGAGAGGTATGGATGTAAATAAGTGAAAGCTCGCAGGGTTTTTCAAATTGAAACAAATCACTTGTAACCGAAAATCTAGGCCGGCTACAAAAACATTCTTTATAGCCAAAAAACAATTTCGGTCACATAGAATATATGTATATCCGAAATATTATTTCGGATCAAATTTATTTATAGCCTATGTGCAATTGTTGATGTGGCATAACTGTAAAAGATTCGAAATGGCAGCTCATCGGCATGAATCGAAATATCATTTCGGCTATACATATATCTTTTATGGCCGAAATATAATTTCGGCTACAAAACAAATATTAATGACCGAAATATCTCCTCGGCTACAAATAAAATGTACATATCCGAAATTTAATTTCGGTCAAACTTGAATAAATTCTTTTTAACGTATATTCATTCATTGTGTTATGTCAGGCAATTTGGGGTGTTTACACCTTCCTCCATCTCTCTCCCTCCCTCCCTTTCATAGTTTTACTCTCATTCTCCGGCCCTCCCTCTCTCCCTCTCTATCTCTCTCTCTCTCGGCGAGAGACTCTTTTTTTTTTTATTTTATTTTATTATTTGCCTAATGTTGCAAGCTATTTGGTAGACTTTGTAGGGCTAAGCCTAAAAAGTCAGTCAACTTTGCAGGCTTAGCCTGCCAAAAGTCATTCACGTTATATTTGTAACATGATTTGGCTCGGGCGGTCCCAAGTTCAATATTCTCTTTTAAAAGTCCTGTCTCGAACCAGAATACCGGACTGGGATAGGGCGATCTCTTGATCTGGACCAGCCGATACGGTAAACCATGGTTGTACCTAAAAGCTTAAGGTTGAAGGTGCAACCATGTAGATCAAAGGTTCTGGACATGACATTTCAACACACCAGTTGTATCAGTATCTCTCGTTACTCTTTCTCTCTCTAGCATTTTTAGGCGAGTAGGTAGGGAATAGGGGGAGAGCAATAATTATGACTTCCTAGTTTTAGTGCCAACTTAAAGATGGGATATAGCTTTGTACTTTGTCCCCCCCAAAAGAGACTGGAAAAATGGGGAAGAAAAGAAGGTAAAGTGGTAATAAAAGGGGCCAATAAGAGATCGAGATACATCTTTGATGCATGCATGGGGTTGAGAATTTTGAACTTGGAGCTTTCAATGGTTTTGGGGCATTGGGAAAAGGTGAGGGGAAGGTGGAGGCTTCAGGGTCCCATGAGGATGCGGTGGTTGGGACGTCTTCTGATCCGACAGGCGCACCTCTTTGGACTCTCACCTCGAACTCTACTGCTACTGCATGGATCATGGATGGATACAATTAACCAATGACTTGCCTTCTCAGTTAACTCGATTATTATCCCTTAATCTGACAAGACAAAATCACATCAATGTAAGTAGTAATTGTCTTTTAGTAATGAACCTTATGAGAGTCTCGTAGAGGCCAACAATTGGTTTTTGTCAATTAACTTCAATAATTTTTCTTTAGACAGTGAATGAGTGAAAGGCTATTGAACCAAGGTATTTTTGAAAGAAAATATTCCAATCTAACTCATAATAGCCATTAATGCCTTATTTTTTTTTTCTTTTAATTTTTGTGCATTTTAATTCACTAAAATGCGCTAACTTTATATGTTTTGGTAAATTCCTCAAATGCAATCTGATTGAATATATGTATGGAGTAAACCCAAAAGTATGGGAGCATTGTGATGGCTGCATGATTTTTCAATGCAGACAAATGGGTTCTTGTAACAACTCAACCCAACGATGCATTATCCGTTTTGAGCCTAAGCCTGCATGATTTTATTCTTAAAAAGCGCCTCGCTAAGTTAAGTGTTCTTCTTGAATCTTATACCTTATCGGACTTTTATTCATTTCAAATGTGGAATCGGAATGTCACAGCTCCCCAAGATTAGTTTGGAATATCATTATTTCTTTGATTATGGAAAGATTTTTCCTTTGATTCCTATGTTCCAACTTGTATTTTTCTATGTTAGTTGAAAGGAATTTTCAAGGTGGGTAAGCATATATAGCTAAAAGAATCCTAACCCTTTTGTTGTTACATATTATCTCAATCATTCAAAGGCAAAGAACCTGATAGTTTAGGTAAGTGATGGTGATTGATTTTACTACTCCGAGAGGCTTCTCTTGAGTGATGTATTTGTCCTTTGATTAATTTGGACCAAACACATCATCAGATACAGAGATTTGTTCTATTTGTTTTTGCCTTCCCATGGAACCTAACTAACTAAAATGATCATGCACATTTTTTTTTCCCATGCATTTTGATTTGAAAAAACACGCACAATGAATTGCCATAAGATGAAAGCTACACTGACATATGTAGTGACGATCTTAACGATAATTATAGTGCCTAATTTTGATAGAAAGTCTAGTTTAATGCTCACAAGTCAGCGTTTGATAATTGATTACAGAAATCGTGTTTAAGCAAGTCTTAATTAAGAATATAATTTTTAACTTTCAAGATCATAGACGTATGGTAATGATAAGTATGGCCAAGGAGACACGTTTGAATAAACTTAATTTTTCACTTTGTGCACATGGACACGACTCATACTCACCACCTCCTATATGAAGTGGAAAAAAAATGATTTATTTATGCTAAAAATGAAAGAAAAGAGAATTATTTTAGAAGAAGAATATAAAATGGAAATAGATTCTTCACTTTTTTATTTTTTTTATTTAATTAGAGTAATCTTATAAAAAATATTTGGTACACCTAATATATATCTTAAGTGGGAGTCATCATATATGTATTGTGAAATGGTAGAGCTCATGTGTCCAAACGTAACAAAATCCCTCATAAAGGCAATTGAGCCCCAAACCGTTCATTTTGGCACTCACATTAGTTGGAGCCTATTGTTGGAAGATCAGCTAGAGCATTCATTGATCTTCGTCACGTGTCCCACTCATTCATCACACTGACTTAGCATGAGGTACAATATTATACACGTGGGTTGTACCCAATAATAAATTGGGTTGGATCCCTTGATAAGATGGGTTGTACCCCATACTAAGCCGTGTGTTGCCCACTGATGAGCTGAATTGTGCCCTGCGATGAATTAGCGTGCACCTATGATGAGTTGGGTTGTATTCATGATAATTTGGATTGTATCCCTTGATAAGTTGAGTTATACCAGTGATGAGTTGGTTTGTACCCTAAATTTTTTTTTTTGATTATTTTCCAATGACATCAGTGGCAGAACCAGGACTCCAAATTTGAGGAGGCAAAAAAATTTTTCAATTAACATTTCTCATGAAATATAAAAAATTCAATGAGTTGGGGGGACAAACCAGAAATTTTAGAGGGGGTTCTCATGAAATATAAAAATTTTAATGAGTTGGGGGGTAAACCAGAAATTTTAGAGGGGACAAAACATAAATTTTAATTAAAAAATAAAAGCGGGGAGGGGGACGGAATGGCATGATGAATGAGCGTCAAGCTCCGGTAGATACGGGCCTTCATTTTGCCCTTCAATGGGTTGATGGTTTTTTCATAAAAAGAGTTGGGGCTGTGTTTGAACAAGTTGTAATGAGGTTTATAAGTAATTTATGCAGCTAAGGGCACTCTGAATTATATGTACCATTTCACAAACAGTAAAATGGTATTCGTTTTAAGATATTCTAAAAAGGAATCATTAATTTCAAATTTATTGAGATTTAACTAACTGAATCAAAAATATTTTTCAAACGCATCACTAAAAATCGATTTTCCGTAATCCTAGTCACATCTAAGAGCAATTACCTGGATCCTGGGATTTCAATCCATTGGTCCCTCTGGTTCTTTTTTCACTGGCAGAAGCAACATGCTAGAGAAAAGAGAAAAAGAAAAAAAAAAAGGTGACTTCCACGTCATCTCATAGGAGATTACATTGAGCTGCTGATCCACCTGTACTAATAAAACCCAACTCTAGTTAACTTTAACCATAGAAGGTTGTTAATCACTTCTGAGCCCGTGGGCCCAGGATTTCCCTACCTCATCGTTCACACTCTGTGGTCTGAGTGGTCACTCTGCCCTATATATAGATTCAGCTAAAATTACATGGCTTGTAAAATCTATTCTAAACCCTCTCTCTCTCTCTCTCTCTCTCTCTCTCTCTCTCTCTCTCTCTCTCTCTCTCTCTCTCTCTCTCTCTCTCTCGTTGTGCTTGTCCGAGAAAAGAAATCTCTGATCTTTCGAATCAGCAGAGCTGCAGTTGCAGACAGTGAATGAGAGATGCACATTTCAGTTAGTTAATAAACGGTTTCTCTTCTTCCCATTTCACCCCTCTTTACACACTCAATTTACCATCGATGCCATTGAACCTTCTTCTCCGTCATTACATCTGAAACAAAGCTGCTGCTTCTTCTTGTTCTTCTAGCATTTCAAAGATGATTAGTTGGAAGGATCTTTACACAGTGTTAACCGCCGTGGTTCCGCTCTACGTTGCAATGATTTTGGCCTACGGTTCGGTCCGGTGGTGGAAGATTTTTTCTCCGGATCAGTGCTCGGGCATCAATCGCTTCGTTGCGGTTTTCGCAGTTCCTCTCCTTTCCTTCCACTTTATCTCGAAAAACAATCCTTACACCATGAACTTACGATTCATCGCCGCGGATACCTTGCAGAAGATCATTATGCTTGTGGTCCTCGGCGTCTGGACTAACTTCACAAAGAATGGAAGCCTCGAGTGGATGATCACGATATTCTCGCTCTCAACTCTTCCTAACACCTTAGTCATGGGAATTCCTCTACTGATCGCCATGTATGGAGATTACTCCGGCAGTCTCATGGTTCAGGTCGTCGTGTTACAGTGTATTATATGGTACACTCTCCTCCTCTTCCTCTTCGAGTACCGCGGCGCGAAGATCCTCATCATGGAACAGTTCCCGGAGACAGCCGCATCGATCGTCTCATTTAAGGTTGATTCCGACGTTGTGTCGCTTGACGGTCGTGACTTCTTGCAGACGGACGCGGAGATCGGCGACGACGGAAAGCTTCATGTGACGGTGAGGAAGTCTAACGCATCGAGACGGTCTTTCGGAGCGGCATTGACGCCTCGGCCGTCGAATCTCACTGGAGCGGAGATTTACAGCTTGAGTTCGTCGCGGAATCCGACTCCGAGAGGTTCGAATTTCAACAACGCCGACTTCTATTCCATGATCGGTTGTCAAGGTTTTCCGGCGGCGAGGCAGTCAAATTTTGGCGCGGCGGATTTGTACTCTGTACAGTCGTCGAGAGGACCGACGCCGAGACCGTCGAATTTCGAGGAGAACTGTGCACCGGCGGCGCAAACAATGAGTTCTCCTAGGTTCGGATTCTACCCTGTGCCTCCGGCGTCCAATTCTTATCCTGCGCCAAATCCAGAAATCTCCAATCCCGTAGCTAAAAACTTGAAGAACCATGATCATCACCAGCAACAGCAGCAGACGCAGGTGCAGACGCAGACGGTGCAGCCGCAGGGTAAATCGAACCATGACGCGAAGGAGCTCCACATGTTCGTGTGGAGCTCCAGTGCTTCCCCGGTTTCAGAAGGCGCTGGCCTCCACGTTTTCGGCGGATCCGCTTTCGGTGCGTCGGAGCAATCCGGACGGTCCGATGGGGCGAAGGAGATCCGAATGTTAGTTGCTGATCCTCCTCAAAACGGGGGGAACAAAGGTAAAATATTTTTGATAAAAAGAACGAGAAAAAAAATTAATGAACTTATTTATTTATTTTTTATTCTTTTTTGTTTGTTCTGAAGCTATGGAACAAACGGAGGATTTTGGCGTGGAGGACTTTGCCTTTGCGGGGAGCAGAGGAATGACGAAAGAAGGGGAGGAGGATGGAGAAAAGGAAGGGCCCGCCGGTCTTTCGAAGCTGGGGTCGAGCTCGACGGCGGAGCTATACCCGAAAGACACCGGGATATCAGATTCCGGTGCCGGAAAACATATGCCTCCGGCGAGTGTCGTGACCCGCCTGATCTTAATCATGGTCTGGCGTAAGCTCATTCGCAACCCAAACACGTATTCTAGCCTCGTCGGTCTCGCCTGGGCTCTCATTGCATTTCGGTCCGTTCCTTCCTAAAAAAAACTAGTAAAAATTCCGAAATAATTTTATCTCTGTTGTCATAATTTGATTTTGATTTTAACCTGCAGATGGCATGTGTCTATGCCAGAAATAATCGAGAAGTCGATCTCTATACTCTCTGACGCCGGTCTTGGAATGGCTATGTTCAGCTTAGGTGAGAGGTTCATTCATGGGTAGTAGGTACCACTGCTAAAGTGAGCCGTGGGGGTTCAGTAATCAAACAGCTACTTTTCAAAACTTTTCTTTTATTTGCAACTTCCGGCTGGTAATTGCGATTGGAGAACCCCCGTTAAGCAGGACCACTCAGATTATGGACCATCCTAGTCATTATTCTAGGATAATGACTTGGAAGTCTTTATCTTTTTGGGAGGTCTTTTATGTTTCTAAATTCTAACAAGCGCGCTGGATTATCCTTCCGGTCATAAATTTGGGGAACTTTGCCCCCCGACAGGTGGGGCCGGTTTCTCGCTGGTCGTGACTCCGGTAGGTGGTGACTGTTATGGTGGCAACCCCCGGAGGTGAAATTTGTTACAGTACGTATTCATCATTTGTCTTTTTTTTCTGGGTATAAACAGGGTTGTTTATGGCTCTTCAACCGAAGATAATCGCATGCGGGAATTCAGTGGCTGCGTTCGCCATGGCCGTCAGATTCCTCACGGGCCCCGCCGTAATGGCCGCTGCTTCCATTGCTGTTGGCCTTCGTGGGGTGCTGCTTCATGTAGCTATTGTACAGGTATTATTTTTCCCAAATAATTCAAGCTCAAAATCCACGGAAAAGAAAAATAAAATAGAGTTTGCATTTCAAGAAAAAGGCAATTAGATTTCAATAAAAATAAATTATTTTTTTGAAGAAAAAGGGGGAGGGGATTGAATCATATCTACCAAATCAAACCCCGCCTTTGTGGGGAGTTGGACTGTGATCGCCACAACACCACGATAGTGCACCATGTGCAGATAATTGCCTTGTGGTGGCAGGAGATTTGATCCTTAGACCTTTGGCCTCAAAAAAAAAAAAAAGCAATTTAGATTTCTAAAGAAATTTTCTTCTACCAAAAAAGAAATGGCCTTGTTGAAAAATTGCTGACTTGATTATCAAATTTTTTAAAAGAAATTCCCAATTGACACATGTTTCATTGATAAAAACTCAGGCCGCCCTTCCCCAAGGGATCGTCCCATTTGTGTTTGCTAAGGAATACAATGTTCACCCCGCAATTCTCAGTACTGCGTAAGTATATAATTAATAAACTTTTGACCCTATCAAATTTATTAATTTATTCATTAGTGTATTGGGTTGTTATTATTAATAATTTTTTTTTTTTGCTTTTAATTTCAGGGTTATCTTTGGAATGCTGATAGCACTACCAATTACACTTATCTACTACATTGTTATGGGATTGTGAATTTCGCGGAGGTGCCTTTTCACATCAAATACTTTCAGTACTGGGCGTGTCTTCATGCTAACATGCTTTTGGCCGGCTTAATTGTTTTCGCTGTGGATTTCTCCGGTAAACAAACAGCCAGTTTCGACAATAGGCGGAATCAACTGTACTTAACTGAAACTCGAGAACAATATTAAGCTTCCTGCAGTTAATTTGGATTGTTTCATTGGATATTGCTTACGTGATATTTGGACATCAAGGGTTGGAGCCAATTAAGAATGACATAAGAGGAAGCCTAGTCAGGACTCAGTAGACGATGTTGATTTCCATCTACATGTAAAGTTCTTTGTGTTAAAAATCCATTCTTCCATCCAAGAACCTTGGAAATTAAGGAATTACAGCAGAAAAGACGCCTTTTATATTTACGTGTACTCTAATCTTCCTTATATCCATTAGTTTTTCTGTTTTTCTCATTTCAGCTGCCGTAAGTTCCGCAATGAAGTCGGTTTGTAATCTTTTCTTTTTGTTTTTTTTGTCATGGGTAAGAATCTAATCTATACTATTAGTAAAAGGAAGAGGGGGAATATTCTCCCAATTCTGACCTCCTTTTTTTTTTTCTTCCAAAAATTATCCTCCACAATTAAAACAATCCTAAACCATAACCACCCCACTACTCCTTTCACGTTCGAATTTAAACCCTTACTTAATTATGTGCCACACTTGAGGTGAGGACGTGCATTATGCATGTGCCACCACTACTAATAGATAATTGAATTCTAGAATCAACTCAAAATTCTTAATCCCTAAAGAAATGCATTTTTATTTTATAAATCAAAGTTTGAGTTATCATTTTTATTTAAGGGTGAGGACTTGCAAACTTCAATTGTAACAAAATGAGTAAAAAGGTCTTCAAAGTCTTTTGAGGGCATTTTCGGAAGAAACTCTTAATGAGACACTGATTATCAATTATGTTAAAAAAGTATCATTAAAAACCAATTACCAAGAATTGGGCGACCGGATCTGAATTATTTTGAAACAAAATTGCTAAAAACCAATTTTGTAACGCCCATGTAATAAATACATAACTCGTTTCTGGAGAGTTAATTTTTCTATAGGATCTATTTATCAGAGTGAAGGAAATCATGAAACAAACATATACCATAAAAATCAGAGTCAATTAAAACCCAAACTCAATATAGAATACAATATCCCAAATCTGATTCACAGGATCCATGTATCTACCCTTCGGTATCGTCCTCTCCAAAAGTAGCTGAAATCAAAACAAAACCAGAATGAGATACGTGTAAAACCCTGAAATTTCCAGAATTATTAATTAATTAAATATCTAAAAATTTAATGTGATTTTGCTAAATCTATGATTGGGTTATATAGGTGATCACATGGAAGAGGGAGATCTAGAATATGAAGCAGATCCAACTATTGGATCTTGATATACAAGGTAAGAATTATTTAATGTGATATTTGAAATCTTATTGGAAGGAGGTATAATAGATGGAATTGGTGAGAAGTATGGAATCATTGTTGATAAAATAGGGTTTTATGCATAAGAATGAATTGTATTGTCTTGTATTTGCATCTTGGCGGTTGAAGGGAGAAGAGAAGAGAAGAGAAGAGAAGAGAGAGCCGAGAGCACCACTCATACTCACTTCAGGAAGGGCAACTTGGAGAGATTTCAATCCTCTAGAAGGCTTCTGAACAATGGTGGAAGAAGGACCTGATCGTGTGCTTGAGAGGAAACAGAAGGAGTGAACAGGAGGTTTGAGCGATCAAGAGGTAGGTAGCACACCAATATTTCGTTAATCACTTGTTTTATTGTGTTTAGATTGAATAGTATGTTTTGGAATGATTTATACATGATTTCGATTGTATTAGAGGTGATTTTTATGGACAAAATAGGGCATAATATAGAGAAATATACATTACCGATTTCCTAAAAATAGCCGTTGTTAGACAAGTGCTCAACATGATCGCTTGAGCAATCCTGTTAAGTGCTTCGCCTGTAAATTCCTTATGAACAATCACCTAACACATCACCTGAGCGATAGGGGTTGAACACCTGTTCAAATTTCTTAGTTAAAAATGTCGCCCAACATGTTCGCTTGAGTGCCCATGTTGAGCACCAGTTTATTTTCTAATGAAAACTTTATCATCGAGATTGCCCAACCACATCGCTCGAGTGCGAGGGTTGAGTGATCAAAGCAGAGTGGTGATTTCTGAACTTTTGAGCAACTTTATTTTATGGAATGATTTCTAGTAGAAATTTACCTGTGTACCAATAAGAATTAGTGTTTACGAGTTGATTTCACTGATCGTTCGATTAAAATAATTTAATAAAGATTTTGGGTATGTTTTATAGGAATAGGCCTTATTTTGGTTTGAAAAGAAAGCTATTGTTGAAGAATTAATTTAAAGTTGATTTGGTTGACTTATACACTTGTAAAACATTCTTTTAGACATGATTTAAGTTCTGGAATTAATTAAAATGCTTTTATAACAGATTTGTGTACATTGAGCCTATGTTTTAAAATATAATGAGTATTGGCGATAGGTTTTGGATTATTGATTCAATATAAACAATCACATCATGATTACATTTCCACCCCACAAGAGGTCTTTCCCCTATAGGATGCAATCCACTCTGGACTACATCTCCTCCACAGGAGATCACATCTCATCCGCAGGTGGTAATTCACATATCTTTCTTGTATGATGCAATCACATCATGATTACATTTCCCTCCACATGAGGTCTCTCCCTTGTAGGATGAAATCCTCTCTAGACTACATCTCTCCTACAGGAGGTCACATCTCACCCACAGGTTGTAATCAAATCTCATCTGTAGATGGTAAACAATTCTAATAACCTTTAGTTGGGGAGATGTAGTCCAAAGTGGATTGCATCCTACAGGGGAGAGACCTCCTTTGGGGGAGATGTAATCATGATGTGATTGCATTCTATAAGGGAGATATGTGAGTTACCACCTACGGGTGAGATGTGACTTTATGTGGGGGAGGTGTAGTCCAAAGTGGATTGCATCCTGCAGGGGAAATACCTCCTGTGGGGGTAGATGTAATCATCATGTGATTACATCCTACAGGGAGATATGTGAGTTACAACCTACTGGTGAGATGTGATCTCTGTAAAACCCCGAATTTCCCTTAAATAATAAATTAAATTAGTAAATAATATTACCCAGAGTTATAATTGATAGAAACATTTTAATATTGTAGGGGGTGATCAACTTAGCGGAGATCCAGAAGTAGACGCAGATCTGACCGTCCGATCGTGAGATATCGAGGTATGTATTCTGAGTGGGCAAGGTGTATAGAAGAGTTGCATGGGAGATGCATAGGATCAGGGGGTATAAATATGTATAAAGAATTAACCTAATTCATATACGTGTATTGTCGCTCGTATTGAAGAGCCGCAAGCGACGAATTGTTCAAGCGACCAAGGGAAGAAGAAGGAGAAGAAGAAGGAAGGGCTGGGCGTGCGTTCATCGTCCAGAGGATTCTTCAGTGCAAGAGTTCGTCATTGTGCATAATAGAGAAGGAGGAATCAGCGTAGAGAGGTAGGTGACACCGTTTGGGTTTAAATTCGGATTTATCTCTGTTTAATCGCAAAAGCATGTTTCTATGATATGTAAAGTTGTATTTAGTTAGCTAAGCATGTTATAAATACATTAGAATGAGTTTAGACAAGAAAAATCGTGATTTAGAACTGTTTCTGTTCGATTTGGTGAGACCGCCGACCTCGACTGTGCGAGGCGCTCATCGGCGATCTTAGGCGCTGGTTAAATATTCGAGGACGCCGTGAACCGCGGGACGACGGACTGTGGGCGCTCGAAATTGCACTACCGCCGACTGATGACCGCCCAGAGCGATCCTGAGCGATCCCAGGCGCTCTCAGCAGAATTTCCAATTTTTAATAATTTCGAACCTAAATCAATTCTAAACTATTTTTAGACAATTTTAATGATTAATTAAGGTACTTTAAGACCAAAATAAACTACCTAAATCCCTGTTTTACAGAAAAACAAATTAGGGAGATATTTAGGACATTAGTTGCCAAGTTTTGAAGGTATATGAGAAATGTGATTTTGGAAAAGCCTAACTACTCTTTGATTATCTAAACACTTCTAAATGACATTATAAATCATAAGACATTATAAAGAGAATTCAGAATCCGAATGACGGAATAATGAAGTGAATGTACAGATATAACCATTATATGCCGCTAGGCACCAACCCTTATAGAAATATGATACTTTAGGGAATTTTGGAGTCTAGTGGGCATAGCTGGTTATGGATCCATAGTCGTAGCTAGATAGCTGAGGGATATGTCATTTGGGTTGAGTTACTCCTATATGCGACGCGCTTCCTTTGCAAGTTAGTTTGTCTGGGAAGGTCCTATGTCTGGAGGGACACCCCGGTGAGCCGCTGGTGATTCCCTGTACATGTGGATAAGCAACCACCTCCATGTATTGATTCTGGTGCTGCATGCTGGTGGTACATACCAACTTTGATGGGTACGTGTGCAATAAGTCGGTGACTACGGCTCTTGTCTAAGCTGCGCTGCATGGGGCTTGAGTATCATTAGTAGCATCGCTCCTAAGTCGCACGGTGGTATAGCAATTGGTTGAGAATCATCTCAAAAGGTTTATCTAACTTTGTGAGTCCTACAATGACACTGAAAACATAACACTTGATATGATTACTATTGTGCACGTGCGGGATGCATGTGATTGGGATATTGATTGGATGTGACTGCTTAGTACATCCTGGCAATGCATGGATTATGCTATTGATTTGTCTATTGAGATCTTATATTAAAACTTGTTGAAAATCATTTCTAGAACTGTTTATCAAACTGTTTTGTGTTCATGAATAGTATAAATGATTATGCGAGCCTGATTTATCGATGTTGCTTTATCGTGCATGAACTGTTACTTTCCGTATATATACTGTTTAATCATGCATGTGTTACCTACTGAGATATTCGTATCTCACCCTACTCCTATTCCATTTTTTTCAGCTGATACGCGAGAGGGGGATCTTTTAGACTTCCAGGGAGAGATAGCCGAGTATTCGCCGGAGGATTATTATTATCCAGATCTTGTCTGAGGTGGATTGATGTTATAGACTTAGCATTTTTAATTGGTTTATTATCATTAATTGGATTTGATGTATGAGAGAGACAAGAAAGAGTTAGTAACCAGTTCATTCTACCAGACTTTGATACTATTGATTGATGGTCAAGCTTCATGCTTGTTTAATGATTTTAATCTAGACTTCCGCACATACTTGTTTCCGCAACTCTGATAGTTTAATATATGGATTGGATTTACTTTCTTTGGTCTGGTATGTTATTGATGTTGTAATTGATATGGGCCAGTAACACCTCGGATTTGGTTGTTGAACTAAATTCGGGTTGTTACAGTAGCGAACCGGGTTCGGGTCGGGTGCCGGTTTGCACTGACCCGGGTTCGGGGCGTTACAATCTCCTATGAGGGAGATGTAGTCCAGAGTGGATTTCATCATAAAGGGGAGAGACCTCTTGTGGGGGAGATGTTATCGTGATGTCATTGCATCCCACGGGAGAGACATGTGAGTTACCACTTGCGGTGACATGTGAACTCTTGTGGGAGAGATGTAGTCCAAAGTGGATTGCATCCTACAGGAAAAATACCTCATATGGGGTAGATGTAATCATGATGTGATTGCATCCTACAGGAGAGATATGTGAGTTACCACCTGCGGGTGAGATGAAACCTCCTGTGGGGGAGATGTAATCGTGATTTGATTGCATCCTACAGGAGAGATATGTGAGTTACCAACTGCGGATGAGATGTGACCTCCTGTGAGGGAGATGTAGTCCAAAGTGGATTGCATCCTACAGGGGAGAGACCTCATGTGAGGGAGATGTAATTATGATGTGATTGCATCCTATAGGGGAGATGTGTGTGTTACCTCATGCGGGAGCGATGTGTTATCTTATGTGGGGGAGATGTGATTACTATGTGATTGCATGTTACATGGGAGATGGGTGTGTGTGTGTGTTACCATCTAAGTGTGATGTGAGCTATCTCCTGTGGGGAAGATGTAGGCACTGCATGTTTACATCCTGTAGTAGAGATATACTATCATCGGACGATGAGATTTAATTATTAATTATGAATGATATGATTTCTTTTAAAAGGAAAGGGATTGATTAATCAGTTTAATCATGTTTTGACAAGAATGATTTTGAAAAGAAATATTAAAATGACATGATTAACATGATGAATTGTTCTTGGAGGAGACTATTTGTATTGGTCTGGAAAACTTGTAGAATTGATTTATATTGCATTGCCATCTTGTTTAATGGTATGTGAGTTCTTGTGCAATAAGTTGCATATTGGTGTAGTGAATGATGAGTATCTTTAAAATGCATTCTTTTCTTCATGAGTCCTACAAGATATGTTATGGTCTGAGTTATGAGTTTTGTTTACACATTAGAGAGAGAGAGAGATATATATATATATATATATATATATATATATATATATATATATATATTGTTGACATTTCACCTACGATGATTTATTTGGTTTGTTTGCTGAGTACGCTAATATTGGGATGGATGCTGTGATTTTGATAGCCGACAGTATCCTTAGATCAGAAATGGTATTTACATGATGAACTGTTTTATTTTGAGCATTGATTTATTGTTGGGTTTGTATCGTGATTATTCGTTTATTTTATGGAGCATGAAAACATGTTAATTTCTTTATTTATATATATAAAATTGTTTATTTATGCATAGTGTTACCTATTGGGATATTCGTATCTCATCTGTGTTTTGTTTTGTTTTCAGCTAATCCATGTGAGAGCGATATTGGGGTTGGTACATAGGGGGAGTTGCCGACTATCGTGCTGAGGATTATTATTATTCTGAGTAGATTTCTATTTGGTGGTTGATATAGATGTTACTTTTATGGATACTTTATGATTTAATTGATCATGAGAGAGATAATGTTAGAAACCCATTTTACCAGACTTATGATTCTTATATTGATGAGATAGTTTGATGTTACACATAACCACGCTTATTGGTGAATTTGATATTTTATTTTCTGCACTCTGATATTAAATGGAATTGTTCGAGTTTAAATGTCTAGTATTTAGTTTGCTTTTGGGCTTAGTAGCACATCGGATATGAGTTTGGTGCATGTTTTGCATAGACTCGGATTCTGGGCGTTATAATACGAATATCCCAGCAAGTAGCACATGCATGTTTAAATACATTTTATTTAATTCTAAATCATGGATCAAATGTAAAATAATATAACAGTGACGATAACACGGATAATCCAACAATAATCCATAGGACAATGTGATATAAACCCGTGTAATCCATTATGTAAATCAAAACTCCAGCATCATTATCAAATCATGTGAATAATCATATAACCAAATGTATCCATATAACAATGTGACGTTGAAACCAATTATCCGAAAACAACCCAATAGATATAACTCAGGTCAAAACAAGTGTCAACATAGATAATAACTACATCATAGTCAAGTCCATGTTTCCATGTATATTTTCGGCCTACTTAGGGTTTCGGATATTGAAATGACTGCCTACTCAAAGTTTCGTCATCCAATGCCGGCCTACTTGGGTTTCGACATTGACAACACCGGATTACTCGGAGTTTCGATGCTGCTTTACATCAGCTATGGAAATACAAATACCAATAAACCAAATACGATAATAAAAAAGCACCGATAACCCAACTATCAGATCAAAACCATATTGTTGTAACTCATGTCAAAACAATTATCAGGATAGGCCAATGCCATGTAGTTCACTTTAATTGAGTAATTAACATGTTAGAGCAAAATCCACACCTCCATATACACAATTTGGTCTACTCAGTATTTCGTCATCCAATACTGATTTACTCCGGGTTTCGGCATTGATAACACCGGCCTACTCAAGGTTTTGGTGATGCTTTACACCGGCCATGGCAACACTCATGGCCATGCAATTACACCAATAAAGTCAACACATTACATTACTAAGCTTAAGCAATGGATCCAAGACAAGCTAGACCAAAATAGCTTAAAACAAAACCAACATGTAAACCAATGTGCTTAACATATAATCATGGGCCAATCATGGCCAAATCCACTCCATTTTGGAGGATCTCAAATACACGCCCTCAAGGCGAATATCAATAACCAAATCAATTTTATATCAACTTAATCATGAGATAAAACAAATATTTCAAATATGTAGAAATAACTAACAATATCAAATTCAATGCGAGTTTTCAATTAAAGCCATATCAAACTAAAACAATGCAAAATAGAGCTCAAGACCACTATTTTCTTAAATTTGACTAGAACGGCGTTCTCAGAGATTTGTTTACTTAAAACATATACAAGTATGGGGATTACATTTGTAGAAACATTTAGAATTCTTACAAGTCAATGTGAAACCATAAAATCCTCTTTTAACCCAAAAAAAACTAAATTGGAGGAATAGATGGCCAAATATTTGGTATAAGCTCACATTTACAATTGAACTTTGGAGCACCTTAGGAAAGATCTCAGAAAGACGTTGTAAGTGGTAGAATAAAAATAAACTCATTTTATAATTAATTTGGAACCAAAAGTCTCTCAAAAACCTAGTTTAATAGAATGTGCCCAAATTCTTTGTTAAATTGAATTTTGAGATAATTTCAGTGTAAAAATTTTCTAAATACTTAAATCTTATTTGTACATAGGTTGTATTTGATTAAAAATCAATCCATAGTTGAAATCACCTCAATTTGGAAAATTAGAGAAACCTGTGTTGGGTGCTCGACATAACGCTTGAGTGTCCATAGAGGCATTAGAAGAACTTAAGCTTCAGAAAATGGCGCTTGGTAGAGCACTCAAGCGTTTGATTGAGCGCTCGGCTTAATTAGATTTGTCAATTTTCGAGTTCTGAGTTTTTAAAAAATATATAAGCGGTGCGTTCGGGATAGCGCTCGAGCGCAGCTGTAGACACCTCAAAATTGCACGATTTTTGATAAATCTTGAAGGAGAGAAATATTTTATTGAAATTTTCAATTCTTAGCATTGGGTTTGAGATCCTTAACCCATTTGAATCCAAAACCACAAAGGAAAAGGCCCAAATTCAATCTCTTGCGCAAAGTCAAACTTTTTATAGTTGAATTTTGTTGACTTTTGACCCAAAAAAATGAAATATTTTTTAAAGCAAGATTTCAAGATAATATTTCCTGGTAATTAGGTTTTTAGCAATGTTATTGCATAAATAAATTTTTTGAGCCTTTAAATCTTGACAAATACCTTGGTATTAACAAGTTGAATCTTTTTACCGGACCTGAAAAACCGGAATTTAGCCTTGAACTGGAAAGTTGACTTTTTATTTACTTGGAATTTGGGTTTGGAACTATTTTTAATGGATTCAAATTGGGGGGGGGGGGGTGTGTTTGCTTATTTACATGTAATATCTTAAGTAAATGGAGATTAAAAAATACGAAAACATTTACTTAAATGATATTACATGTAAATAAGTATTGCCTATGCAGGTAAGGGTCAGTGCCATGCAGAAGATGTGCAGAGAGTCATTTTTGCCCTAAACCGAAATTAAAGTTCGGATAAAAGCATTTTTCTTTGTATTCGAAATTATAGTTCGAATAAAAGCATTTTTCTTTGTATCCAAAATTATATTTCGGATAAATTCATTTTTCTTTGTATCCGAAATTATATTTCAGATACAAAGATTTTTGTTTGTATCCGACCTGAGTTGTTGGATACAAGTGTTTTGTTCAAAATTGGAATATCCTGCGAGTTGTCACTTATTTACTTTTATACCTCTGTCTGAGAAGTGGGAATTCCCGAATTTAGCCTCCGAGATTAGCCAAATGCCTCTGGAATAATGCTTTAGGGTTAAGTTGCAAGGTTCTAGACACACTTTTGTGTCTACCATTGGGACTTTATTACCCTTGCTTTTGCCTATAAATAGAGGGCCTCCCCTCAAGCAAGTAGCCAAAAATTGGATATTGAAGAGCTCCAAGTGAAGAAGGTAACCCCAGCCTCTCTGCTTTCGAAATCCAGGTAAGCCTCCAACCCTTTTCTTTTCAGTTTTCTAATTCTAGGGTTAGTCCTTTTTTCTACAGTTCTGTAGTATAAAGCCTGTGTGTATTTGAAACCCCAACCCATCTCCAAGTACCTCAAGACTCTTTCTAGCTGTAAAACATGAAGAGGAGCTAGGGGAAATGAGAACGGCAATGGAACCCTAGGTATAGAACCCCTTTTGAATGATGTACATTGAGATTCATATGTGCTTGTTAATCTTGTGAGTTTGATTTCATTTTCTGGAGAGAATACCAAAATCCATGCTCTTTATAGCATTGGATTTCTATTCTCTCCTAAAAATTTGATTTTTTACACAAACACACATCTCACTTGTCTTGGTGTAATATAGGCTTATATTTTGGATCTATCATGTTCACTATGAAAGATCTGAGATTAATAGCCTTATATAAATCCTTTAGAATTCCAGGAACTGATTTTAAGTGATCTCATCTTCAAGAAAGGACTTTCATTGTCTAATCTCTCAAGTTGGGGTTTTTGTCTCAATACGGATATATTCGGTTCATTTTATTGAATCAATGAGATTTATGAACTGGATCCTTATCCTAAATCTTTCTTGAGTATTTTCTAATTGTTTTTTTAGAAGATTAATGATCTCGCATTCCAGAGAAGACTTTCATTGTCTAATCTCTCAAGTTGGGGTTTTTTGTCTCAATACGGGTATATTCGGTTCATTCTCTTGAATCAATGAGATTTATGAACTGGATCCTTACCCTAAATCTTTCTTGAGTATTTTCTAAATGTTTTTTTAGAACATTAATGATCTCATCTTCAAGAGGAGACTTTCATTGTCTAAATCTCTCAAGTTGGGGTTTTTGTCTCAATGTGGGTGCATTCGGTTCATTCTCTTCCATCAATGAGATTTATGAACTGGATCCTCACCCTAAATCTTTCTTGAGTATTTTCTAATTGTCTTTAGAAGATTTTAATTCATATCCATTTAATCAAGTGCACATACTCACGGTATAAGCTAGGTTTTGCTCTAGGTTTTCAAAATGGATTATCTTTTAGGTTAAACTTTTCAGATTTGATTTAGTTGGATTTTACCCAAGTTTTCTTCTCATTTTTATCTGATTATTGAGTCTAGGAAGAGATGTATTCATAAGGAGAGCCCAAACTTAATTGGGTTACCCACATGAAAAATCTCACATGTCTTTGTCCTCTTCTTCAAACTCTTTTTGTGCATTTTATTAGCAAGCCTTTTTCAAGCATGAGCAATACTTGGCAACCACCTTGTATGGATGAATAGGGGTGCCTAACACCTTCCTCTATTCATAATCTAATCCCCTTACCCATCTTTGGTTATTATTCTAAAGTAGAGTTATTTTTACTCTAGTTTTACCTCTTGTATTTTTATTTGATGATTTTGGTGTCCATTCACACCTAAAAATTGAATGGTGGCGACTGCTCATTTTTTCTCAATCCCGTGTGATGATAGGAAGTCACTGAATTTATTTTCCATGTCTCACAATGGCTCCAAGCGCTCAGCCAAAACTTAGGTTCACGAACAGATCTGGAATTTTTTGAGTTTTTGAAATTTAACCTACCAATTCATGATTTGATTCATCTAAAACTCTGTAAACATCTTCTAAATCATTAATTTAAATTTTCATACTAAATCAAACAACAATTTAAGACCAATATAATTCAGATCAATCAATTCCATTGAATTTCTATAATTTTTCCTTATTGAGCTCAAACTGAATGTTTTATGACATTCTCTCTGCAATCACTCAAAAATTCATGCACAAACCAAAATGAAAAGGTGCTACTTACATCCAGGAAGTTTAGATCAAGTTCAATTCCAATTCCTATTATCTCAGAATCTCCAAATCTCACTCTTCTCGACAGATTCATACTGTTTCACTCAAATTCATTTAGATCTGATCAGATCTGTTCTAATCTCTATGAAACCATTTCGATAAGTGTAAAATATTTAAATTAAATCTCTCATACCTGAATTAAGTTTGATCTAGATGAATTCTCCACTATGCTTAACTGAAATCAGCTTTTAACAATTGGATTTTCCTCCAATTCTCTCTCTCTCTCTCTCTCTCTCATCAATCAGCCATGAGAATCTCCTTCTCTTCTCTTTAGATCTCCTCTTCAGTTCTCCTGTTTCCAAATTCTTCTAGTTAGTTCTCTAGAAATTCTCCAACTAACAAAATAACCTCACCAACTAACTTACACTTGTTATTTTTACTCAAGGCTTTGCTGCCAAATCAGCCTCCTTTGATATGCTACCATGCCACTCCACAATATCCTATATACACCACCAATATTAATTTATTAAATAACTCATGTTATTTTATATATAATTATGTCACCAATTTTTTTTAACAATAACCACTTACCACATTTAAATAAAATTCTTTTCATTTAATTTCTGAAAATTCCATAAATATCCTATTTCTCCTTTTTCCTGAAATTTCCACAAATAAAATAATTAATACCATTAAAATCAAAATTTAAATTTATTAATTAAAATTTTGGGATTTTACAAATTTTCCCTAATTAAAAAGCAGCAAACACTGAGGAACTGAGAAAAAAATAGAGATAAATAAATAAAGGAAAGGTTACAGGGAAGGGTCCATTAGAAGCATGTTGTCCTTCAGAGTGAACGTGGGTCTGTAGTTATAATTTTGGTAAAGCATGCACTCAAAAGCTGCGTACTTGCTTTTGATCTGAAGTCCAGTCTGGGTGGGGCTGGGGTTTTCCTTTTCAAGGAAAAGTTTGCATGCATATCTGAGTTGGACATCCCGTGTGGGTGCGTGGCCGGTTGGGTTGTGGACATCGGCATGTGCACTGTTTGCCCTTTGCCCCACATGACACGACCTTTCAGCCCCTCAAGTGCTTGTTAATTTCTTTCCTTATCCGAGGGCCGTGCATGTCACCTTAAATAAAAATTTTACATTCTAATTATACATCAATCATAAAATATCCATATTCATATAAGCGAGAAACCTTTTCATATATAATAAATCTAAAATAAGTTTAACCGTGAAATAAGTCTTTTGTTTTTCTTAGAAAAAGATTTTTAACATGGCTGCAGTTGCAAATAATGTTATATTAGATACCGTTCAAATTTATATTATTTTCTCTTCATAACAAAAAATTTTATTGCAATTAAAGTTCTAAGGTTTAAATGATGACAAATGTATTTTAACTTAAAGCTTTTATATATATATATATATATATATATATATATATATATGGGTGTGTTCCTCCCAAATTGGGTTTGGTTCGACATGTTGTGCTAGGGATGACATGTCTATATGCGGGCATGTCAGTATCCTTAGATACAAAATTTGGGTTGGGTCTTGACCTCGAACACTTGTTCTGGGTCTAAACCGAAGTTGGTCTAGCCGTATTGCAAATCACTTGTAATGATAATCGGTCAAACGAAAGAATACAAATTAGGGGTTTGGTATTCGTTTAGGTTCTTATTCGTATTAAAGAACAAATGGTAACAATGAAGCAATATATTTAAATATCGGTCGCTGAAAATACAACTATTTACTACAATAATTCTCCAAAATAAAATGAAAAGAAAGAAAAGAAAAGAAAACTAACAATTCTAGCAGTACTAGCCTCCCCTTGCTCGATCTATAGCCGTATTCAGAGTATGGAGTAGGGATACAGGGGGTGTTTGGTAGCAGAGTCAATTCGGGGGTTCACCTAGGGATACTATTTAGCCAATACTCAGTCACTCACTTTGCTTGACAAACGATAGCTTCGGTACTGGCTGCTCTTATCTCTATAGCCATAATCGAAGTATAGAGTCAGGAAAACAGGGACAGCTTCAACTTCCTTGCTGGTGGCAGAATCTTCACTTTGAACAGAGTAAATAGTACTTTGGAATGTCACTGCGACAGGAAACAATGAGAGGAGTCCTGACTTGTTCTTTTTGCTACAGTGTGAGTGTAGGAGATTGGACAGTGATTACGGATGATCGAAATACAATTATAATAACCGGTTGCGGTTGAGTGGATGTTGTCCCAGAATACTTTGCAGCTATACCTTTTATAGCTGATCCTTAGCGATTGCGCAACATCCTGCTATTCCACGATCTTCATGTCATTAAGGCCGTTGATTAAAAAACATACACTTGTTTAATATAGTCACTAGACCAACTAGGGTTGAAAGGGTCAACAAAAAAAACATAAACTTGTTTCATGGAGCCCTGCTTGTTTCATGATGAGAAAAAATCTTGGGTTACCACTTTAACAAAAAAAACCTTAGAATTAAATGAGAATTTTTTCAACATATAGAATGCAAGTGAGTGACTCATGGACTTGGAAAATGCTTCGACACGTGTCACAACATTCTCACTAATCCAAAATCATCTTAATTAGTTGTTAATGAGTTTTCGAGCCATCCCTCGTCTTAGATAATGTTTGGCGCCGTACGATGACTCATGTAGGATTTGAGGGGAACATAGGCAGTGCATGACAGCTTAGAGATCGAGGCGTTTGTCAAACTCTTGTTTCCTCAACTCCTTGATAAGTCTTTGGGCTTGTAGCTTCTCCGAACGTAGAATCAGACATCACGGATGTTAAGGAGTTAATGCATTTTGATGCAACCGCAATTAAAAAATTATGATTAATTGATAAGAAAATCTGGATCTTAAGAAGAACCCATTAGGAGATGATCAATGTTATGTATCACTTAGTCGCACCAATTAATTAAGGATACACGTCTTATCCTAATCTGACAACCACCACCACCTAATGGTTAGGGTTTAATTGGTATGGTTAAAATTGGATTGGGGGTGGGTTCGGATTAAGCACAACCCACCCAGACCTTTCCATACATTAAAGTATCATTTTTATATATTTTTAAATATTATTTTCATATATATTATGCACAAAAATATACTTTTTATTAACAAATATTATAATAATGCAAATATTTTATTTATTTTTTATATGGTATACCCAACTCGATAGGGGCAGGTCAGGGTTTGGTATTGGATGAACTCCTATAAGGGTTGGTTTGGATTCACTAAAACCTACCCCAAACCCTCCCGTTGCCATCCCCACCTATGAGAGGTTTTTCAAATTAAAGCCACAGCCGGCTGCATTCAGATCTTTAACTGCCTGTCAAAGAGATATCCTTAATACCTTCACTTAAGTAATAATCCCTTTTAATTTAGTAGAGAGTTTTTCCTCATAGAAGAGCTGCGAGGGCTGGTTCGATGGATCCCTACAGGTCTGAACTTAGCCTAGCCCAAACTTCTTTCAATTTAGACCGGGTTAGGCTATCACACATTTAAATGAATTAAGGGGTTGCAACTAACTTTTCGTAGTACGAGGGGACTGTCTATCACACATTTAAACGAATTAAGGGGTTGCAACTAACTTTTCGTAGTACTTGGGGACTGTGCACGTAGCAAATAAAGAAAAGCCTGGGGTAACTTAGAAAAACACCATATGTTAAAATAGAGCGCATGTCATTGTTAGTTTTGCTGACGTAGTATAGCAAACCTTTAAAATGGGGAAAAGATAGGAGGCTATTTGGGCATGAATTCTCAGGCCCCAATCTTCCCTATTCCCTTTATATGTTAGTATAGATTCACGTAACTAACCAGGCTTTAAGGCAAGCTAGGCCGATCATCTTCTTTGATTTGACTATAGAGTAAATTACACTTACCTCCCTTATGGTTTCTTACAACTAAAAATACCTCCCCTGATATATCTTTTGTATTATTTATAAAAGATCTCAAAATCTAGCAATTTTTGTACTAAAATAGGGGTATATTTGTCAAAACATTTTCAAATTTAATTAATAAAATTTATACAAAAGGAAATGATATGAAGCAAACGATAAAAATAGAAGGGAAGTAAGTATCATTTAAGAAACATCGGGGGAGGAACTTGTAGATATCATAAACCAAAAGGGGATGTAAGTGTAAATTTCTCTTAACAATATATACCATTATTTATTTTTATTTTTTTGACACTGGTATAGGCATTTGTATTGGCCGATACGACTTGATACCAACAAAGGTATCCCTATATAATAAAAATATGTTATTTATGGGCAAGTTTCTAATGATTAATATTCCGACTTATTGGATCTAGGCTTTGGAATCTAATTTAGTATTTATTAATTTGCTTACTAGGATTGTTGCTTTGATCTTCTTAATTAATTCTAGGTCTTGATATTTTTAAAGCATGCTAGAATATAATTAGTCCGATTTCAGGAATGCCAAAACTCTCACAAGGCAAAATTTTCAAACCCAAGAAATGTCTCCATAATGAAGATAACATCCCTTATATATGATTTACACCCCACAAAAAAAAAAAAAAAAAAAAAAAAAAACCCATTATAAATGATCAATGCCCGTCAAGCATATAATAAGATGCTTATCATTTTTACATTTCTACAACCTATTTTAACACTTCAAACCTTTATATCTCCATGATTCTTGTGTATGGTAGGTCTCCACAGAAGCAAATAATACTGACATTGTTGAAGAATCAAAGATAAAGTGACAATGACAATCTGGTTGCGAATTAAACTGCGCATGTGTGCCTCATGATCACTGCTAACAATACGACAATCGAATGCGCATGCACACATTATTATATGCCACTGGTTATAGTACAATTTGCTTGCACGGTGGGCAATCCTCATGGGTCTTTTCTTTATCAGGGTGGCCATACTCTTTCATGTGGGTGGTGGTGGTGGGGTTTAAAATCTTATCAAAGCCAAACTTAACGTAAATTATTGCTACTTTGAGAAAGAAAGGCCTAGAGGATAAAGTCCACCAACTCACGTGGAGTGACTGAACTTGAGATTTGCAGATGTTGTGTGGACTCTGGCGTTTGTAGTTATTCATTTATAACTTTATTCCGAAAGAAAGGAATGGATCCCAGGTTGACATGAACTACTCTTAGTTGCAGCGACTGGACCTAACAAGGGAACGTGTGGATGAGAAAATGAAAGGAGCTGTGTGCAGATATAGCTCAGTCCTGCCAAATTGCCAATGGAAGTCTCATAAAGTCGGATTGATTGAGCCTTATGAGTTCGGTTGAGTTCCATAAATGTCACCATAAATATGGTTTTTGAGGACAGGTTTTCATGGAGATTATAGGATTTGTCATGATATCTAATAGTGTTTCATGGAGATCATCATCAAGTCCGATTCAACCTTATGGACATGAAATTACGTAACTAGATATCTTAGTCTCATGATATTTTTGATAATGTTTGATTCTTAGATGTGCATGTAAGAGAATGATTGTGTATGCCCCTGGATAAGGGAGACCACGAAAAAGGTTGATAATAATACAAGATTAGCATATGATAAAGGAATTATTATTCTTTACATGATCATGAATGAATATTAAGGGTGTTAGATGTTGTGTTTGTGCCTTGTATTCAGTCAATATAAGATTTTACCGTATACTCAGCCCCAACACCGCAGTTCAAGCTAGCTAGGTTTTTTGGTCCTAAAAATGAGATATTAATTGTGTTTTTTCTACTATATGATCGAATTCGGCTTTTTGGTCGTAAAATGAGCTAGAGATTGGAGTTTTGACTAGGAGAGAGTTTTGTACTTTATAACTATATTTTTGATAAATTTAGTGAACGAATTCTTATCATCTGTGGACATAGGCATCTTTGTTGAACCATGTAAATTTGTGTGTCATTGTCTACTTCATTTTTGTGAGAACCCAAATTTTCAGTAAATAAATAAAAAGAACTAAAATATTAATATTTGTAGAGATAATAATTTTATTTGAAACAATTGGAGATTGAACATGTATTATAATGATTGGGGGAAGAGTGCATTAATCTAGGATGCATAATTGATCTAAAATAATAAAGATATTAAATCTGGAAATTTTGGAAGAAAGTTGATGGTTAAACATGACCAAATTAAATAAAAGGGTATTTTGGACATTTTCAAATTAGCAAAAAATAATAAATTAATTAATTAATGATTATTAGACTTGAGGAATTAAGTTAGACCTAAGTTAGTATTGATTTGAATATAAATAGTGAAATTTATAGCCTAAATGGTGAGAAAAGGGCATATTGGTAATTTAGTAAGGCTCTTTATGATTTTAATAAGGAGCCTTAAGTTGAGGAAAAAGAGGAGTTTTTGGGTGTTTTAGTAATATTTTAAAATAGAGAAAATAATTAGCACGAAAATTAACTAAATTAAGAGTTTTTTTTTGTATGGGGTTCTTAAAAGAGGAATTAGAAAGGGAGTTAAGATGAGATAGACAAGTGGAGTTAGTTGGGAAGTTTTCCAAATTGAATTAGGACTTCTATTTTGGGTGAGAATATAAAAGGAAGGCTTTAGGGAAGATTTGGGGTTTCATAATAATTCAAATGTGTGGAGAAAAGAGGAGAAAAATGTGTTCACGGCTGGAGGAAAATATAGAGAGAAATGAGAGAAAGTAAGACACTTTTAGAGAGAATACATGCTGCAGAAAATTCTGACCAACAACTATCAAACTGAGATTTAGAGCAAATCAACCGTTGGATCGGCCTCAAATTTGGAGATTTTGTTCATGACTATTAGTTTTTCCATCTGAATGGTGGAGATTTGATTTGGATATCCCTAGAGTTGTACGATAACAGTAGAAACATGATATGGCTGTAGCTTGAGGTTTATTGAAATGAAAGATTTCACATTCTTGAGGCAAGTAGTAACTCTTCTAAAAATATTTTATGTTTTCTGGATTAATCACCAAATCGTATTTTGAGTGGATTGATTGGATGAATTTGGATATGCTTGATGGTTTAATATTGGTTAGATTAGAAGTTGATGGAAATAGTTAATCATGTTTTAAAAAGTAATGATTTTTTGTTAGGTTTTCATTAAGAATACTTGTGAATTCATGTTTGGATATTTTGGAATGATTTAGCATATTTTAAGGATGATATTACTTGATTTAAAAGTGAATTGAAGAGTTGGTTTGGTGAGATTTGGATTTGAAATAAAGAATTCGCAAATTTAGGAAAAACCCAAAATTTTTCAGACTTATACGGACTCCCGGCATAACGCTCGAGTGTCAGGCCAGGCATCGTATTGATAGCACCGATGCTCGTTGTTGCTCAAACGCCATCAAAGGCGCCCAGCCTGTGTTTTTCTTAGAAAATTAGAACCAGAAACTTTGAAATTGTGATTAGACCGAGCACCCGGGATGTGGCTTTAGCGCCATCCCGAGCGACCAAACTTGGAATTGCTTTCTTCGAGCGCCTGACATATTGGTCATCAACGCTCAAGCACCCTATACTAAATTTTCAGGAATTGAGTATTTAACCTAGAATTTGATTCTAAAATGATTTTTGAGGGATTCTGTTAGAAATCGAACAGCAACAAAAACGAAACATAAAACAGAGTAAATAAGAGACGCGATTTACATGGTTTGGCAAAGATGCCTACGTCCACGGATGATGGGGTTCTTTTCCTTTATTTGTGAAAAATAGGGTTACAAAACACACAACCTTCTCCTGGCCGAAAAACAATACAGTCTCTCAACCTCGACCAGAAACCCTAACTCTTGGGTTTTTATACAAGAGACACCCAAGTTACAAAAATACCCTCATACGGTTTCTTAGGGCTCCGCCTCTAGCCCCAGGCAGGGGGCCGCGAAAGTTGGGGCAGAGTGTACAGTATGGTTTGTATCTAAACATTGACTTAATTCAAGTCACATACACAACAGATTCCAACTCATGTACAAACTAGATTAGGGAATTTTGAGAGTGTTTGCACTGGCCTAAACATTATTTGGATTTTTATAAAGAATTTGGGTACGTTTTGGTGGAAAAGGAGATTTTGGTTCTTTTGTGGATTTGCAAGTTTGAATAGGTATTACCTTTGCTTTAGATATACTAGATAGTTGTATCTTAGTGGGTTTTGGCCTCTATATATCTGTCATGGATGTATTTCTTTGTTTGACATGTTTTGGCATGGATTTGGTGTATCTTTCAATCCTATTATGTGATTTGGTGCTCATATGAACATTGGTTTGATTTCTTTGTTCCCATGTAGGTATTGGATGTTTGAGCATCTTTGACTGCTGAGTTGATATTTGAGTTAATAGTGGCATGAAATTGGGCTTTGAAATAAACATGCAATTATTTATATACTATCTGATGGGTATGATTGGATGTAGATTATTGTATTGTGTGGAAGGTTTTTCTTTTATTTTTGTAGGCATCCTTAGCCAATTATTGGTCTATACGTGAGTCGTTATTGGCCGTGTACTTAGCCAAGTAATGGCATACATGTGAGCCGTTATCGATCGTGTTTATCTTTCATGTCACAACAGCCTTTATGGCCTTGTATTTGAGCTAAGTATTAGCATGCACCTAGTTAAGTATTGGCAGTGCTCCATCATCTTGCCGCAACAGCCTTTATGACGTTGTATTTGAGCTAAGTATTAGCACGCACCTAGCCAAGTATTGGCAATGCTCATCACCTTCTTGCAACGAATTTTATGGCCTTGTATTTGAGCCACCGAGTTGGCACGCACCTAGCCAAGTATTGGCAGTGTTCATCACCTTGCCGCAACAGCCTTCATGGCCTTGTATTTGAACCACCTAGTTGGCACGTACCTAGCCAAGTATTGGTAGTGTTCATCATCTTTATCAGAGTGGCCATAGTCTTTCATGTGGGTGGTGGTGGTGGGGTTTAAAATCTTATCAAAGCCAAACTTAATGTAAATTATTGCTACTTTGAGAAAGAAAGGCCTAGAGGATAAAGTCTAACAACTCATGTGGAGTGACTGAACTTGAGATTTGCAGATGTTGTGTGGACTCTGGCGTTTGTAGTTATTCATTTATACTTTTATTCCGAAAGAGAGGAATGGAGCCCAGGTTGACATGAACTACTCTTAGTTGTAGCGACTGGACCTAACAAGGGAACGTGTGGATGAGAAAATGAAAGGAGCTTTGTGCAGATACAACTCAGTCCTGCCAATGGAAGTAGCATAAAGTCGGATTGAGCCTTATGAGTTCGGTTGAGTTCCATAAATGTCACCATAAATATGGTTTTTGAGGACAGATTTTCATGGAGATTATAGGATTTGTCATGATATATATCTAATAGTGTTCCATGGAGATCATCATCAAGTCCGATTCAACCTTATGGACATGAAAGTACGTAACTAGATATCTTAGTCACATGATATTTTTGATAATGTTTGATTCTTAGATGTGCATGTAAGAGAATGATTGTGTATGCCCCTGGATAAGGGAGACCACGAAAAAGGTTGATAATAATACAAGATTAGCATATGATAAAGGAATTATTATTCTTTACATGATCATGAATGAATATTAAGGGTGTTATAGATGTTGTGTTTGTGCCTTGTATTCAGTCAATATAAGATTTTACTGTATACTCAGCCCCAACACCGCAGTTCAAGCTAGCTAGGTTTTTTGGTCCTAAAAATGAGAGATTAATTGTGTTTTTTCTACTATATGATTGAATTCGGCTTTTTGGTCGTAAAATGAGCTAGAGATTGGAGTTTTGACTAGGAGAGAGTTTTGTACTTTTTAACTATATTTTTGATAAATTTAGTGAACGAATTCTTATCATCCATGGACATAAGCATCCTTGTTGAACCATGTAAATTTGTGTGTCGTTGTTTACTTTATTTTCTTGTTTGTTTTTTCTTGAATCTCAAATGATAGATAGACAAGCACAAATAAGCATTTTGTGATGTCCTCATGCTTATGGTTGCATTCAATCAATATGGCTGAGCAAAATCAAATGCAAACAGCCTATAGGTTGGATTAATTGAGAATGAAAAGTTCAAGCATGAGTAGACCAGCTTGAGATGTGATTATGAATTTGATTTAATGTGATAATCCAATCTACAAAATCTACTGCTATGTTTCACTGCATTGGTTGTTGTTGGAGTCAAATGCTCCTAGCCGGAGCATCTGACGATTAGTGCTTTTTCTTTATTTCAAATGATTTGATGTGGAGCTCCACTTAAAAATCATTTTACACACAAATTTCGTGTTTTTCCTTTCAATACAAAATATGGTGATTACAAATAATAAGAATATAGAAAATTTGATTAAAGGAGGGATTGGACTCTCTTTTGGGTGCTCGATCACGTGAGCATCCTCTGATTGACGAGCGGTTTGATGTAGATGAATGCCAGATGGCGTTTTTGGATTTTAGAGTGATTGCAGGTGTTCTTCATTCCGAGCTTTGAGCTTGCTTCAGATTTTATGCTGGCTTGAAAGAAGATTTTTTCTTTGTAGAGAAGTGTCCCTTTCTTCTTTGGGAAGCAGATTTTCTCTTTTTAGAGAAGTGTTCATTTCTTCTTTAGGATAGAGGATCTGCTCTTGCCTTTGGTGGAGGGTTTTCTCTTCAAGAAAATTTCTCCAGGCCTTCTTTGATTTGCTTCTCTTCAGATGGAGGGTTTTCTCTTCAAGAGAATTTTCTCCATAGCTTCAATCTTCAATCTCCTTGATTTGATTTGTGTCCTCCCTTGTAACCAAACCCCTTATTTATAGGACTTGAAATCTGCTGGAGCCGTAGGCTGGAAGATCTGCTGGTCCAATGACAATGCATGTGTCCACATAGGTGTGTGAAGCTGACATGGACACATGCATTGCCATTGGACTGGCAGATCTTCCAGCGAAAGGGTCCAGGTGATATGATCTCTATTTATAGAGCTAAAATTACATGGAATTGACAAATTTACCCCTCAAGGGATAAACAACAGAATTTTAAATTAAAATATCCCATATTTATCTTGTGAGATATAGGCTCATAGTTTGGGCTTAATGAGCTGTTCTTTTACAAACCCATTTACAAACATAGCTTTTGGGCCTTGCAAATTTTGATGCTTACAAGCACTAAGGCTATGTTTGGAACCCTAGATTTAGAGAGAAAAGAAAAGAAAATGCTAAAATTTTCTTTTCTTTTGTTTGGTTTAGATGAAGGAAAATGAGATTTTCTCTCCAAATTTTCTGTAACGCCCCGGACCCATACCCAGCAAGATATTGTTTGCTCTGGGCCCAATAGGCCCTCACGAATTTGTTCTCAAGGGATAACACAAGAAAACTTCCCAGTGGTCATCCAGCTTAGCACTGCTCTCACCTGAGCACGCTTAACTTGAGGGTTCAAAGGGGATTTAGTCTCGTGTTATGCCTTAAAAGGCCTCTTGCTTTGTAAGAGATCACAAGACTACTTATAGCATCCCTGAGCATTATGGGATCTCAACCATATGCACATCCTTGCCTGATAGCTTGCCTAGTGAGATTACCTATTCACCCGCCCACTCAAACAGCCAGGATGTCACATACTCCCTTCCATGGGACAACACGTTCTCGTGTTGGGCCGAACCCCCACACTTTTTTGTCAGGGCAGGCTTTGATACCATTTGTAATGCCCCGGACCCATACCCAGCAAGATATTGTCCGCTCTGGGCCCAATGGGCCTTCACGGATTTGTTCTCAAGGGATAATACAAGAAAACTTCCCAGTGGTCACCCATCCTAGCACTGCTCTCACCTGCACACGCTTAACTTGAGGGTTCAAAGGGGATTTAGTCTCATGTTATGCCTTAAAAGGCCTCTTGCTTTGTAAGGGATCACAAGACTACTTATAGCATCCCCGAGCATTGTGGGATCTCAACCATATGCACATTTTGGCCTGGTAGCTTGTCAGTGAGATTACCCATTCACCCACCCACTTAGACAGTCAAGATGTCACATTTTTTCTCCAATGTAAAAAATTCTCTTCAAAAAGGTAGGAATTTTGAAAAAAAAGAAAATTCACCATCACTTATCACTATTCACACCACCCACCCACCCCACCACTAGCATCATCCACCACCACCACCACCCATTACCACCACCACCACTAGCCGACACCACTCACTACCACCTGGCACCACCACCACCAACCAGCCACTACCATCGCCCAGCACCACCACCATCTCCCACTACCACCACCGACCACTACCACCACCACCACTAGCCGCCGCCAACACCACCACCCATTGATGCACGCCACCACCACCCCAACTCATCATCTTATTAAAATATATTTTTCTTTTTTTCTCATTTCTTGTCTTATCCAAACATTAGAAAAGGAAAGAAAATCAGTATTTTTCATTTCATTTCTTTTTTTCCCCAAATCTAAGGCTCCAAACACAGCCTACCATCAAATGCTCCAGTTGACATCATCTGACTCCAACAACAGCAACCAATGTAGTGAAACATAGCTGCGGATTTCATCCCAACCTTTTAGTAATTTTGCAGTGGAATAAAATTGGTATACGTAATTGAGATGCATTTCAAGGGCATTTTAGTTATAGGGTATCATTATGTGAGATAAGATGCAGGCAACAAAGAAATAAATGAAAGGGAGAACAGGGAAGAGGTCATGGTCAGTGTATGGTGAACCACCGACACTAGCCGTAACCAAATTTGGCTCGGACCCGCTCGTTGTGGTGGAAAGAGACCGGCAAAGGAAGGTTCCTTCACAAACTGAATCATGACAAAAGACATATTAATCCCATCAAACTCAACGACACATCCTTTCAACCCCATGCCCTAATTTTCTCTCTTGCATCATCTCGCTTTCCAATTTTCCTGATCTTTGTTAAGAGCGAAGATAAGAGGTGGATTGAGATTGGCCATAAATGTTTGGATGTCTCTCAACTCACGAATATGAAATCTGGGCTAATAACAGCCTTCTACTGGATTTGCCCTGTTGACCTTGTTCTTATTTTCTCTTTAGGTTTTTTTGTTTTTATTTTTATTATGGACCTTTTCAATTTTCACTAGATTTTATGAGAAGTTCTGTGGGCAGGTTGGTCGGAATTGAAAAGACAGTGGTTTTGGACGAGACTGAAAAAAAACCAAAAAAATGATTTAGTCCCTATTTGGGCCTATCAACAAAATCTAAATCATAAGGCTTGGGTGGGTTCAAGCCGGGCCAAAGGTCATTATAAGCCACATGGTCTTTGTCCAAGCCCGCCCAACTCGCTTGTTCTTTATGACCAAGCTCGTCCAAAGAAGAGCCTTGCTATGATTACTTATATATCTAATTTCAATTAATTTGTTTTTTTGATAATTTAAAATAAAATAATTGATGTTTGGGTTGAGGAAGACAACAACTATTACAATTCAGATGGTGCTTTCCTTGGATTATAAAAAAAAATGAAATGAAATATTAAAATAGAAAAAAACAAATAAATATTTTAAAATTTTAACATGTGCATATAACATTGGGCTGGGCCTGATCGGCCCGAGGTTTCTCAACCCGCCCAAAATTTTTTTGGGCTTTTCAAAAGCAATCCAAGCTCGGCCACATGGTCAACATATCCATGACCAAGCTCATTCAAGACGGGCCGGACCCATGTGGCCCATGAACTACCCCACCACACCAGATGGTCATGGCTCAAGATAATCTATATATTAAGCGAATGGGGGGTGGCGCTTGACGTGTCACCCCCGGGTTGCTTCGGAGGCTCGGGACAGCCTCTCGTGCTTCGGCGCGTCCGAGCCTCTATTTTTTTAAGGAAAAACCAAAAAACAAAAAAGCGCTTCGTTCCTGTCGAGAGGGTTCGAGAAATCTCCTCAACCCTCCCTCTCTCCCTTCCGTCTCTATTCTGACAAGGGTTTCTTTGTTCTTTTGATGTTCACCGATTGTTTCCTCTGCTCTCTCTTTCACTTCGAAATAAGGAACTGAGAGGTAAGAGTTTCTCTCATCGTCCTCATCTTCTGCCCCAACTACTTCATTAGCGCAACATCAATACTTTCATTTTCATTCTCTCTGCACCGTAGACGGAAACCCTGGCTATATTCTTGATTCGACCTTACAATGGGCTCTGAAGGATCTAGGGTTGTTGGTGAGTGAGCTTTAAACCCCAGATTTTCGCAATCTCGATCTGGGTTCCCTGTTTTCCTTTTTTTTTTTTTTAATGGTCTTTGATTCTATTCTGTTAGTATAACTTGCTTTACAGGCACATGCCTTTCACCACGCTGTTGTTGCAACCGTCTCAAGAAGGGGAGGAGTAGCATCAGCAGCAGCAGTAGGAGAAGGAGATTCTTCATAAGCAGCAATAGGGTGCTGAGTTTGAATTTTTTGTTCTCCCTTTTGTTGTTTGAGTGAAAAAAAGAAAAAAAAAACGTCTTTTAAGGTGGAATTTAGTGGGATTGTGAGTAGTGGCCTTATTCTCCTGTAATCTGAATTGGGGTTGTAGATGAATGGATTAATGGGGGGAAGAAGTGAAAGAAAAAGAGGGTAGGTTTGTCAGGGCAAGTAATTAGGTGACATTGCAGTGTAGATCTCTATTTATCTAAGGATATGCTGTTACTGTGCCCTTCTGTTGGGATTTTTTTCCTGGAATTCCGAGGTTACCATGTGAGCAGAAGGTGATGGGGAGTACAATACAAGTCGAAATCAGCTTAGCCATTGAAGTTTAAATGTGGGATTCTGGTGTTCATTTTCGTTATCATTGAGTCCCCCTCTGTTTATCTCCGTCTGTTTTTTTGCTGGGTTCTGTTCTATCATCTTCTATTAGTATAATCCTTTTATGTAAATGACCTGGAAATACTCTTTTAATCATTAAGAATGAAATCTCAAAAGGCATGTCATATGCGGACGAATATGAATTTTGTATTGTATGTTATCCTACTGATTTAGTAAGTGTTCTACGTCTCTGTTGTTCTTGCTGCTGCGTTTGTTTTTATTTCTGTTTGAGGTTTTGGGTATCCTTTATGCAAGGTGCATTCTGACTTTTCATCTCTTATATTTTTCATGGATAGAGAGACTGAGAGATGGTTTCAGTTGTTGCAGCAGAAGGGGTGAGCTTGGAGGGTAATCACCATCCTCATCATCATCGTATTCTTGGGTACCCACTTCTGAAAAAGAAAATTTCTTTTTTTATTTTTTATCCACAAATCCCTATTCATTTGCGATGTTTACATTTTTTTTTTGTGTGTGCAATGTTTACATGTTAGTCTAAGCTTTATATTCATGTTCTATTTAGTTCCCTTCATTGATATTTTTAATCTTATCTAGGGACTTTGTCAAGATTCTTTTTTAAGGGAATCGAGATGTCAAAGCAAGATACAATTCTCAAGGCGTGTTTGTGTGAGTAAAACTGTTAAAAACTATGATAGAATTAAAAACTATTTCTGGGTATTCACCCTATTTTTTTCTAAATGCAGAGTGAAACGAAGCTAGAAGAAGCTAGGGTGAGTTATATAGGAAACCAGAAAATATATTATTTATCCCTTCCTTTTCATTATTTTATAATTTTTTTTGTTCTTTTTATCATATGTTCTCTGTCCTTCCTCTCGAAGGTCTTAGCTTGCTTAAGTATATCTGCTGATAAAAAAATATAATAAATGCCTATCCTCCTATAAAGAATTGTTTTGTTCTAATTATTGCAGAAATGTACTCTAAATTGAAGTTTTTGAATTTCACTTCAGTCCTTGCACACTTTACATGCTTCCTTTCTTCCTTCTAGAAAAATCACTTTTACTAATGCTTTCAGATGCGTGCGCACACCAGGTGAGCTATATATGCCTTCCACAAATGATAAAATCATAGAAAGAGTTGCAAAAGAGGTCAATATCTTCAAATTTCTAGAGAACTGTTTTTCACGGCTTAAAAGTTAGATTCAATGGCAATTCTAATGAATTTCTTGCATTTAATGTGGATTATTAATTTATTAGACATCATATAAAATGTAGATAAACATGCAATGCACTTTCCACATGTCATAATTTTCCCTGTGTAGTGACACACATTATATCTTGGTTTAGATATCTGCATGGATACTAACGTACTTTCTTTCTTCCACACCTATGGGTTAAACAGAGAATAGACTAATTGAAATAATTTGGCTATATTGCAGTAATAATTATTCAAAGATGTTGCAGTGTAGCTGTTTTACTTACAGAGTCATAAAACACCGAATCAGATCAGCCCAATATTTGTTGAATTTGGATCTGGCACAATGCGATGGAATTACGGATCAAGCACTAGAAGCCATTGGGGCTTCGACGACACTACAAGTTCTGAATTTGCATGGTTGCCCATTGGTTACCAACTGGGGATTGGCTGCATTGGCCACGGGTTATTCGTCAAGGTCCCGTAAGAAATTGGTTCTCGCAGAGTGTGATCTGATTACATATTCTGGGGTTCAGCTTTTGCAGCAAATGGACTGTCTGGAAGAGTTGAACTTGGCGGAATGCGGACCGAGAGTCACCGACAGTGGAGGTGTAGCAATATCTGCTTTCGAACCTTTAAGAGTTGAACTTTTCCGTTTTCCAATTGTTGCTCATTATGCAAAAAATGGTAAAATCCAAACGCCAAAACAAATCTCTTCTTAGAAGACTCTTGAGCATTAAAACCGTGTCAGATTCCAAATAACCAGTGAAATCATGTGCAGTTTTTATTAGAATTTGCTGGAGATCTGTGATGATTTGATTGGGCTTAATTAGTTTTTTATTTTCTTTAGATCTTTAATATTTTATGTATTAGATTATGGTTTGAATTTCCAATGTTGCTCTTTGTAATCATGTTCGCGAGCAGTGCAATGAATTTGTTTGTATGAAATGAACACAAATGAGTCTCCTTTTTTTTTTTTAAAGGATTTACATTTTTTACTAACTTATCTATAATCATATATATATTTACAGGTAAAAAGAAGCTTCGAAATTTTATTGATATTTTTTTTATGAAAGAGAAGAAAACATACACCAAGTACCTTTTTTTATGAAAAGAAAGTATTTGTTAGGTGCACCATTAGAGAAGCAAAAGATAAAATTAAGAAGTGTAATTTTCAATGGTAACTTCTGTCTTAGAAAAGACATTTCTAAAAGTTTATAAAACTCTAGAGATGGGAGATGATATTTTAATAAATGATATTAGATTAAAAAATATTTTTATAACCATTATCATATTACAAAATTTTTTTTTTATGAAAGTATTCATATGTTTAATGCTTTAAACAAAACATTATTGATCATGATAATGATGTTTGCTAGAAGACACTTGGAGAAGTGATCATATTGAACCTTAGGGCTACCAATAAAAAAGAAATTATTGATCATGATGGATTTTATAATCCAATTATTATAATTACTGACCATGATATTACTAAGAGCATAAAAAATAATTACTGATCAAATTTCCTTTCATATGAGATTTTTTTAGATCATGATAAACAAAAAATAATATGATCCTGATCACAATCATTAACGTACTATTCTCTTCTATTTTACTTTCATTGTTGGTGGACACATGCACACACCACCGGATAATGATAATTATATGAATTTGCACACTTAACATACACTTTTTACTCACCTTAATTCTCCATTGTTCCATAATTTGCTGCACAGCTCAATCTAGGAGCTTGCAGTGCATTGCTGGCATTCTCTGGGATGATATGGCCCTAAGTACCGGTCTAGAGATGCCCACTATCTTTGTTCACCTCCTGGACGAAAATACACCTAAACTCATTAAAATCCTAGGAGAACTAAAAACTCAATCATAAATTGTGAACTTTGCATATTAGATTTGCAATGTTGTTTGACCCATGAAAATAGTTTCAGCGTAAAACCCCGCAAGTGTCCTGTCCATATGATGACTAAGATTTAAACATCAATTGTAGGTTGTGATCACCATAGCTGAAATTCTTTTGCATCAATTGAATATAAACTCCTACATGGAACATGTCTAAAGACCAACAACATTTTAGTTCAATCACTGGATGATATTATTGCTTTTACGGATGGACAACACAATCAAATAGATCTTCCATGTAACCTACCCCACCCCATCTCCTGCAATTTTATTAATGCTACATGTCGAAATTTACGGGCCTTTTGATTACTTTTTCAAATAATTAACTAAGAGAACGGTTTCACAGTTTTAAATTGAAGCAAATTTGTGCATTTCAGTTAAATCTTGGGCTCTCTTATATTGTTTTTTCATTAACCAAAATGTATTGTTATATATTTTATCTCACAATGCCCGTGCATCGCACGGGCTGACTGCTAGTCCGAAGTGATGGAAACGACCCGAAAGGGGTATTATACATTGACCCCAAGTATAGTTGCAATATAAAATAAACTGAAAATTTCAGTTGGGAGTCAGTGGCGATGACCGAGCAATAGAACCAGATTATCTAGACCAAGTTATAATTAAGCACTTATAAAAAATGCTTTAACAAGGTATAAGTTGAAATTAAGCAATCCCAAACGCAGCCTTACAACATTGCTTCTTTTTTTTTTTTTAAACTTGGGGTATCCGGGCCAGCTTGCGTGCACCGCAACTAATCCCCAAGGGCTTGTGTAGTCTTTTGTCCCACACAAACCGGGTAATTATTAGGCCAAAGGCGGGTAGCCCCAAAGAATTGATAGCACTTGAGAGGTTTTGAACCTAAGACCTTGGAGGGAGCATACCCCCAAGCCCCAAGCCTTGACCACTAGGCCAATGCTTTGGGAATCAGGCACTTTTCTTACTTTTTAACCACAAGGCCCCAATTCTTTGAATGGAGGGAACATCAAAGGCCTGTGTCCTTAGGGAAGACAGTGAAGGTGTCTCTTAAACCTTCTTTGATTATCCAAAGCAAATTAGATGTTCACAAGCCAAATAATAGAACAAGAGTGTTACTGGAGGTAAACATTTGATCAAGAATTGAAAAGGAAAAAAACACAGGGAAGAACGAGTAAAAAAGGTAAAAGAAGAAGAAATAGAAGAGAAAAGGGAGAGAACCACCCCAGACTTCTGCTATACTCCTACCCCAAGTTGTTTCAGCCTAAAAATCACTAAAACAGAAACAGAATCAACAATCCAACCAAAGCCTGCAACCCCATAATCAAATTCCCTCTTGCAACAGCATTGTTTGAGTTAAAATGATATACCGTGGGCGGACCTGTAACGTAAAAGAATGGTGGTGGCGGAGGCGGCGGCGAACAGTACTTGGTAGAAGGTTTACTGGGCGGAGGAGGCGGAGGATGAAGTTGATTACAACCATTCTCACAAGACGAGCATGCGATGCAATTGATCCCGCCATCGGTTGTCTCAGGCGCCAATATTTGGCCGGGATTCTCTGAAGGAGAGCCATTAACTGGAGCTGTAATTACAGTCAGCATGAGGGCTGCCATTACTTGTAATATTCGAGCAATTGATGGCAGTAATATCACAGACATCTTCAGACCCAAATCACAACTAATGAGTTCTTGATATCGTCTGGGTTTCCTCCTTGTTTTGGCTTGGTGCTTAGATTTTAAATACAATCTGAAAAGGTGAGAGGAATATTTTTGATCGACCATGAGAGGCATCTTGCCTACTGTAGGTGCATGCATGGGCGGTGTTATAGAATCCACAATCCAATTTAGAAACTTTGCAAAAAAAATAATAAATTGACCCGTGGTTCGATCTAGTTCACAAAGGTTAGCCCAACTTATTTTATTAAATATTTCTAATATAAAAATTTGTTTATAAATAGTTACGTATGTAAACAATTAAATATTAAGGATTAACATATATTTTTTGATATTATAAGAGGATGACAAACCCTTCGAGTATGGAAATTAAGGTTCTTCAAATTTCATGCTTTTCGTCCTCCCAAGTTTATTTGCGATACCAAAAATAAATTAATTATTCAAATCGGCCCAAATGGACAAGAAAAAAAGTTATTTTATTTATTTTTTATTGTTGTAACTGGAACAGAAAAATTGATATTTCAATTCAATATGAACTGAACCAGGATTCCTATGAACTCCTGTGAACCGGATCCACCACGGTCTGGTTCGGGTTTAAAAAGAACCCCTAAAACCTGCTTATAAGGAAGGAATTAAATAACCGAAGAAAGAAATCTAACGGAATCTGATGCCCAGCACAGATCTGAGCTGGCTTTCAACAAAAGGGAATGTTTTACAGCCTTTCTTTGTCATGCAAAGGGTTTTCTTTTGTATTTTCCCCCTCTTCTTTTTCATCTTGGGTTGTTTGGTGGGTGCTCTGGGGATAAAGGAAAACGCTCTTTATGCTTCTTTTATGTAAACCACAATATTCCCTGATAAAATTTCTCTTTCCCTTGTGTATCATCTGGTTGCACGTGTAATACTGCACATATGAAGAAAGAGTAGAAATGGAAGAACAGTTTTGCTACTAATTATTAAGTTTTTAAAAAATTGAAATAGTTTTGACTATTGTACCCTTTTGTTAATGAATATTCACAATGATACATAAGGGATGTTTTGAAAACTTACACATTTAGGTTAGCATGATTCCCAAGGGGCCCCTCGCGTTATATATAGTATAGATTTATGCATATATCAATAACACATCCAAGGTTTCAAAAACAGTCAATCATTAGGCCTTAGTTTCCTCTAAATTAATGAGTGGGCAAAAGGAGAAGGGCTCTTTGGATAGCAAATTTCAATTAAGATATGCTCGGTCTCCTTTATAGTAGAACTAGGGAAAATGTACGTGCTATTGTGAGACATGGGAAAAATCACCGGGATGATTTCCCCTCTGTCAACACACACGGGCTCAATGTAAAATGGGACAGTCGCCACCATTCAGATTTTCAAGGTGTGAATGGACACCGAAAGATTAAAAATAAGCAAAAAGAGCTAAAATGCAAATACTAGGGTAAAAATAACCCTACTTAAAAATAAAATCCAGAGATGGGTAAGGGGATTAGATTATGAATGGGGAAGGTGTTAGGCACCCCTATTCACCCACACAAGGTGGTTGCCAAGTGTTGTTCATGCTAAAAAAGTAAGAAAGCTTGCTAAAATCATTAAAAACCTTGAAAAAGGATTAAACAAATGTGTGATATCTTCACATGAGAAAACCAAATGGATTCCAGATCCTCTTTTATGTCAATATCACTTCTGGAATATCAACAATAGATGGAAATCAAAGCAAAAATTGCACAAAGCCAAGTTGAGTTAAATCCAGAAAATTCGGTAAAAGATAATGCTATTTGTCTTGAAATCATTCAAATCCAATTTTAATTGAATCAAACCAAGTTCATTTGAAAGATTATGATAGATAGAAGACTCATGCAAATTTTCAATCTATTCCGATTAAAATCCTAGGAGTTACTCTCCTTTGAAATTTGCTGCTGGAGATAATTAAAAGTGATAAGTGGACAACTTTGGAAAATCATTTAGAAAAATCGGCTAAACATAAATCCATGAAATTTGGTGTGAGTGAAGTCTGTATGGCCATCTTTCGAATGAAACTAGCCTCATACAAAAATCCATTCGGATGTGCCTTGGGTGATTTCCCAAACAGGCCCCGAAGATAACAGATTTACCCAGAAAAGTGCTGTTGAACAGCTCTGAGTAAATCTGTTGCTCACGACACAAATGGAATAAAAAAAATATGAAACCAACTGGATTTGAAACTAAACTTCCAAAGGAAAACTCAGAAACAAGAATCACTCGAATCGGACTTAAAACGAACACATGGCGCTCAGTCGAAGAGTGACAAGTTCTGTATTCAGATCAGAACTGACCTATCAACTTCGACAGAGAGGTGTCAAAAATCCGCTTGATAGAAATTCATGAAATTTTACAAGCATAAACTAGACCGCCCCACCTTTCCCATGGCTCTGAAATCACTTCAAAATTCATCCGGACGATGAAGTTACGAGTGTCTGACGTTGGGGTACAGTTGCTGTCAAGTTAAGCCTTTTTTGAATAAAAATAATTCAAAACAGTGACAAGAGGTGTGTGATCCGTGCAAGATGAATCAAAATCTTTTAAAAATCATTTCAAAACATCCCAGAATTGCTTGGGGCTATTTATTTCAGATTTATCACAATAAATGCAATAAATCCGAAATATGAGCCTATCCCGCCAAAATCACGTGCTATGTATGTGTAGGTGTAAGAATCATTCCAACAACATAGCAAAGATAGCATGCATTCATATCAATCAAAATAGGGTTCTAAAAACAACCTAGGGTTCCGTTCCATTATCGTTTCCCTTAGTTCTCTCTCCCCGTTAAACACGGTTCTTCAAGATAATCTTGGGGTTCTTTGAATATGGAACGGTTTTCATAGAATCACAAGGCTTATTCAAATAGGTTCTAACTCTAAGGTCAATCCTCAGTCTCGTTTCACCTAGATCCTGCCTTCACATTTTACGGCTAGGGGGAGTCTTGAGATACTTTGAGTAGAGGAAGGGTTTTCATACACACATCATAGGCCTTAATCTACAGAAAGGTAGAAGAAGAGAACTATACCTAGAATGTAAAAAAACATTAAAGTAAAGAGAGGTTTGAGGCTTACCTGGGCTTCTGGGAGCAAGACTGCAGTGGTTTCCCTTTTCACTCGAAGCTCTTTGATCTCCAACTTCTTAGCAAGAGTTAATGACAAGAGTTAATGGCCATTTGCTTAAGGAGGAGCCTCCTATTTATAGGCAAAGGCTAGGGTTAGGGTTGGTGGGATGGTAGACACAACATAATGTCTAGAGCTCACCAACCTTAACCCTAAGGCTATTTCTGAGATTTCCACTCATTTAATGAGGGATATGATGGTAAAAGGTGAAAACTCTCGGAAAACCCTAACTTTGAGCAAAAAGCATGTATCCGACATGTCAGGTCGGATACATGAACACCTTAATGTATCCGGCATATGATGTCGGATACACTAAAGGCTGATTGTATCCGACAACTTATGTCGGGTACGAAGAAGAGTGCTTGTATCCGACCTGAGTTGTCGGATACAAGGAAAAAGCTTGTTTTCTCAAATTCTGTGCTGGCTTCAAAGGAGATAATGATTTTTGCTAATTATTGATCATTTTTGTTGTGCAATTTGGGGTGTCTACAACTATGCACATAGCAAAACAATTAGATATGTGTAAGTAATTAATTGAAAGATAAAAATAAAAGAAAAAGTCAAAATGAAGGGCATTTTCCATAATAGTAGGTAGTTTTATGTGTAAGGAGATAAAAACAAACATAAATAAAAGTAAATGGCATTTTGGATATAGGAGTTAGTTATATAGGTGTGAGTGATTAATGAGAGATAAAAGTGAATGGAATAAAAAGTGAAGGGCAAATTTGGTAGCAAATCTTAATTGAGAATCTAATGGGTTCTCTTTATAATAGTATAGATAAATAGAGTGCTATATAACTTGTTATGATTCTACACAAAGTGTGTACTAGGTAGCTAGGGATGGCAATGCGCTTGCTTAGATCCACCTCTAATGGTTAGAGTTTTAAATTACCATTCCTAGGTCAGGGTTTGTTCAAACTCTCCTTGTTGCTGTCCCTAAGGGCAAGTTAGGCAAGGTTATAGTCACTTTACTCTCAAACCCAAGCCAAAATCAATTAGCCCAGACTAAACCCCAAATTAGTCAACTATATTCTAGTTTAAAAATTCAATTATTTGAGCTTCAACTAGATTTAGGTCTCGGCCCAAATTAAACCAACTTTTCAAGAAAAGATTGTAAGGGCTGTCCTTAAGGGCTGTGTTTTCAGGAAAACCAACTAGAGTTTTGAGGAAAACTCTCCTTGTTGCTGTCCCTAACTTGGCTGTGTTTGGAATCCTGGATTTGGGGAGAAAAGAAAAGAAAATGCTTAAATTTTCTTTTCTCTTGTTTGGTTTAGATGAAGGAAAATGAGATTTTCTCTCCAAATTTTCTCTTAATCTTTCTTTCTAATGTAAAAAATTTTCTCTCCAAAAAGGTAGGAATTTTGAAATAAAAGAAAATTCACCATCACTTGTCACTATTCACACCATCCACCCACATCACCACTAGCACCATCCACCACCACCATAACCCACCATCACCACCACCCATCATTGCCAACCACCACCCACCAGCCCCACCACCTCCTACCACCACCACCATCTCCTACCACCACCACCTGCTGCCACCATCGCCCGGCAACACCACCACCCATCACCACTAGCCACCACCCGACACCACCGCCTACCATCCCAACCCATCATCTTACTAAAATATATTTTTATTTTATTCTCATTTCTCATCTCATCCAAACATCAAAAAAGGAAAGAAAATTAGTATTTTTCTTTTCTTTTCCTTTTTAACTTTCTTTTCTTTTCTCCCCAAATCCAAAGCTCCAAGCATAGGTTACTGTTTTTGGAACCTTGGATTTGGAGAGAAAAGAAAAGAAAATGCTAAAATTTTTTTTTTCCTTGTTTGGTTTAGATGAAGGAAAATGAGATTTTCTCTCCATCTTTCTCTTCAATGTAAAAGATTTTCTCTCCAAAAAGGTAGGATTTTTGGAAGAAAAGAAAATTCACCATCACTTATCACTATTTACACCACCCACCCACCCCACCACTAGCACCATCCACCACCACCATAACCCACCACCCACCACCACCACCACCAACCATCACCCGCCACCACCACCCACCACCACCCGGCACCACCACCACCCACCAGCCGCCACCACCACCAATCACCGATCACCACCACCACTAGCTGCCGCCACCATCGCTCGCCAACACCACCACCAGCCGCCACCACCACCCACCTCCACTTAGCATCACCACCCCAACCCTTCATCTTACTAAAATATATTTTTCTTTTCTTCTCATTTCTCATCTCATCCAAACTTCAAAAAAGGAAAGAAAATCAATATTTTTCTTTTTTTTTTCTCTTCTTTTCTTTTCCTTTTGACATTTCTTTTCTTTTCTCCCAAATCCAAGGCTCTAAACACAGTCTTGGAAAATGGGGTTGTCATAAAATAACCTTTTTATTAATGAATTGCTATAATAGTTAATTCATCCAATTATATTATACTTTTCTTTAAAATACAATAAAATTTTAGAAACAAGAAAAGCCATATCGGTAAGTTATTATTTATCAGATATATGAAAATAAAAGAAAATCGAACAACATTGATAATAGGGTTTTTAATGAAAGTTTCTCGAGCTAATAATGACTTAAATCTCTGCTGAACGTCAGGATATAATTTCTTCACTTTCTCGTCTCAATAAAAGAATCAACACACAAATACAATAAGACGCAAAACCTTTTCTGTTTAAAAACAGAGTGGGATTGTCTTTCTCCACGCCCTGATCTTCTACAAGAATCCCCGTCAACATTATTAATCTCAGCCGGGAACTCCAGAATCGGTGTTAGTTGCAGAAACCGGCTTTCCTCCGGTGGGTGATCTCAGAATCCGACGCGGTGGTTCTGTGGTTTCAATCGACCTGCTGTGATGTGATTGTGTTTTCAGGGTGTGTTGGGCCCCCGTTATTAGGCATCTGTCTGTTTCGTGATGGAGTCGCCATTTGATGATCCTACTGAAGACGAAGATGAATATGAATCTTCTCGAAACGTCGTGGTGGGTCCACAGAACCATTGAGGACCGTCAATTTCTTGGGCCATATCCAAGAACATGCGTTGTAGTTCTTCCATACTGCAATCCTCTTCCTGTTCACGTTGTACCAAAAAACGAAGAAATCGATCACTTGTTATCAACGCTATGCATGCAACTCTCTCCCTCGCAAACCCAACCCAAAATCATAAATAAAGGAGAACTTAAAAGTGAAAAAAAAAAAAAAAATCTTCATTTCTTTAAAGAAAATGAAAATTGGAATGAGCACAAATCCACGAGATGAGTACGATGCTACGGGCTTCTAATTGATCCAATTAGATTAAATCTATATCTTTCTATATTATATCTAATGGTATGCGCTCTCTTGTTAAACGTGCCAAAACAAAATACACAGCTTTTCAAAACAACCCTTATAAATTATTGAGAAGATCTATTAATAACATTTTTTTTTCAAAATTAACTATTTCCTCCCACATTCTCCTTCTTCCCTTCCCTTCTCTTCTTACACACGTGCAGTACTGTAGTGTGCATCTTGCTAGTAAACTTAATTATGAACAGGATCCAGCTAACTATGATGAATTTTTAAGTTTTGATAGGTAAATCATATGGGGCAAAATTTTGCAATGGAGTGCAACTCGGTTTGGTTTGATCGGGGTTAAATTCAACCCATAACCAAACCAAGGCTTGTGATTATTAACCCAAAATCGAACCGAACTGAGTAGGAATTATTCGGTCTCATTTTATCAAACCATTAATCCAAAAACAAACCAAAATTAATTCAGTTTAAGTACAGATGTTAAAACAAAAACCAAACCAGAGGCTGTAAACCCAAGGTCGGTTTGTGTCGTTCGGTTATTGGTTTTATCCAACCAAACCAAGTAGCACCCCTGCTACGATACGTGGAAAGAATTTTATGAGTTCTGAAATTTTTGCGGACAGTAGTTATATAAACTACGGAATCTTACCTCGCTTCGGGCATTGGCCATGAGAGACAGCATTTCGTCGACAAAATCCGTGAAGCCCTAACAAAGGAGAAAAAAGGACAAATCCAATTTAAATTTCTGGAAAATAAAATAAAATATTTCATTCATAAATTAGAAGAATGAAAGCTAAATTAATGGAGGAAAGAAGGGAAGAAATACCCACCTTGTCCTCTTCTTCTTCTTCTTCATGTGGATCGTATAAGCCTGCATCATACAACGTCCTCTTTCCCTCATCAGATAACACTGGCTCGTCCATACATCCATGAAATTTTATTTTTATTTTTTTAACTCGATCAATATCACAGTGGAGAAATAGAAACAGTAATATCATCATCAGAAAGAATCATTCTTTTACCTGAATATGCTTCTTGGACTCGCTGGAATTTACGGTTGGCTTCGTCCAATAACGAAGGACTTCCAGCCCACTTGTCCGGATGCCATTGCTGAAACACAAAACAGTACACTTCGTCAGTTTCATCCATTAATAAAGAGAGAAAGAAGAAGGGAGAGAGAGAGAGAGAGATACCATTGCGAGCTTCCGATAAGCGCTGCGTATATCGTTGATTGATGCGTTCCGATCGACGCCAAGAATGCTGTAATAGGACGGAGATGGCCGGTCGGAGTCCATCTCCATGAACGCTAGGGAGCAGAAGGTGTTGAGATGGTTGGGACGGATCGTTTCTTACGAAAGAAAAAATTTAAGCCAAAAACATATCTGAGGAACATCTATGCGACTACGTATACATAAATAGACGGAAGGGATGTGATGGTGATAACTATGTTAGAACCTTCGGGAACCTAAATTTCCACGTCCTTGGATTTGCATGACACAGTTTCTTGATCGCGGTAGATGTTCTCTGTAGACTCGTAGAGGATTCTCGTGCTCTCCCTGCTGCTGCTGCTTCTTTTGGCCGCTATATGCAGCCCTGCGTCTGCACCGACTTATAATTACGGTCAATGATTGGGGCTGATCTGGCACCGACTTTAGTGGCTTTGTTATCCAATTACAGTACATGACTAGAATATACGTGAACAGCCTCGGTCCATGTATCCGACTCCGGTCCAGTCTACTTGCTAAACAAGCTAGCTTATTCAAACTTCGAAACCTCGGTAGTCGGTCCCAAGCGCCTTGCTAAAGAAGTTAGAACTGAGGTCTAGAGTCAATAAAGTATTCGGAATGGGCATATCCTCGCCGTTGAAGTTGATCTGATGCCATCCATACGCTTATTTTTTTTTTTTTGATAAGATGAAGCACCGCCATCTACGCTTTTGCTTACATCAGCATCTCATTGTATCATAAATACGATGATAGTGCCGTAACAGACACCAAGGAACTCAATACGTTTCCCGAACCAGCAGCAGACGGAAAGAATGTCAGGCTTGATGTCTTCCATCTCATTGTATTCACCGGAAATCTTCCTCTTCTTCCTCCTCTTCGTTCTGGTGGATTCAACCTTCGCCGGAAATCGTCATGTCATCGATTTACATTCACCGAACCTCTTCCCGGAAGGCGTCGCTTGGGATTCAACCGCCGGACGATTCGTCGTTGGCGCCTTCCGTCAACCATCCATCCACTCCGTCTCCGACACTGGCGTCATGGAGAACCTGATCTCCGACGCCCACCTTCCTCCTAACGCCACCGTTCTCGGCGTTACTGTCGACTCGGCCAATCGCCGTCTCCTCGCCGTTATCAACGCCATGGAATCCGTTCCCCACTTCAACGCTCTTGTGGCCTACGACCTCCATTCCGGGAAACGCCTCTTCCTCGCCCCTCTCACAGACGGCGTCAACCCGGAACGTCCCAGCGCGAACGACGTCGCCGTAGACGACAAAGGCAACTCCTTCGTGACGAATTCCGCGGGAAACTTCATCTGGAAAGTCAGCACGACCGGAGAGCCGTCCATCTTCTCCAGATCTCCGGCGTTCACTTCTCAACCGGTGAACCGCGACCTACCATACAGTTACTGCGGTCTCAATGGGATCGCTTACATCAGCCCAGGTTACCTGCTGGTGGTTCAGACTAACACCGGAAAGATGTTCAGAGTCAACGCCGACGACGGGACGGCGAAGCTTGTTATGTTGCCGAAAGACTTAACGTGGGCAGACGGGATGGCCGTTAGAAGTGACGACGTTGTGGTGGTTGTGTCGCATCACAGGGCTTGGCTGCTCAAGAGTGACGATGGTTGGGGAGAAGGTGTGGTTTATGACGAGATTGCCCTTGACGTTGAGAAGTTCGCGTCTTCGGTTGTTGTTAGGGAGGAGGACGACAGGGTTTATGTGTTATATGGACACGTAGATGAGGGTATGTTGGGGAATGTTGAAAGAGAGCATTTTAGTATAGAAGAGATTGAGTTCGGTGGGGGGAAGAGCGAAACGGAGTCTGTTTGGTCGTTTGTATTGATTGGATTGGGATTGGCATATTTCTTGTACTGGAGGTTTCAGATGGGTCAGCTTGTGAAGAACTTGAACAAAAAGACTGCTTAAACCTTTCGATTCAAGATTATCATTATTTTTCTCTTCATCTAAATGATCCTCTTAGCAGCACTTCATAGAATCAAAATCCCTTAATTTAAATTTTCATTTTTGGGAATGGAAGCTGATGTACAATGACACACGCTTGTCAAAAAGATTGTAGAATGTTGTTAATCGTCTAATCGGAATAGTAAAATAAAAGTAGAAAATAGAGAGAAGAAGAAGAACACGCAGATTTAAGTGGTTCGATGATGTGCCTACGATTCACTGTGTACAACAAAATTTTTTACTATAAAAAAAGTCAATTAGGGTTATATCAATGTATATATATCAATCTTAAACCTGATATTTCTGAAATCCCAAAAATACCCTTTATTGTACCGTGGGCTCCGCTACGATCCACCCATAGGGCCCCTTATATCCCTCTTCCCTTAGACTCACAATATGAACCACCGTTTCCAACAATTACTATATATCAAATCGAGAAAGTATGAATATGTTTTTTTGGAGCTTTCCTAGTTTATTGATTATTATCTTATGGGTTCGGATCACACTATAATGGGACTATATTCATTAAAAAAACACTTTCAATTGTACTTGTAAAATTTTGGGGCCAACTTAGATCGAATACGGATAGAGTTCAGCCCATTGATAGCATGCAAAACACACAAAAGCCTCATCCGAAAAGAGGTCAGACCAAAACAAACCCGAACTCCCTAGAAGCAACATTAACTGCAAACACCCGAAGCCAATCACACTAAACAGAATTAATAATAATAATAATATGTTTACCAAAAAAAAAACAGAATTAATATAAACACAATAGAGATATAATCAGCTCGGATTTTACACTGAAAAAACTCTAGGAACTCAGTATTCACAAATTCCTAACAGGTTCAGGGAGCTGATAGTTAAAACAAATGAACTCACAAAATATAACATTCAAAGCCATAAATCTTCATATCTTTACGAAGCCAAACGCGATCGGGAAATAACCCTTCAAAGGCCTTCCATTGATCAATATATCTGTTCTTGCAGATTGTAGTAACAAGTTGTCTGTAATTCTTCGAAGCACCGACATCAGCCTTCGAGGGAGACGCCAGGGTGGGAGCTGGGGAGGTTAGGTTGGTTGTTTTTTGGGAAGTGGGCTGGGGAGGTTAGGTTGGTTTTTTTTTTGAGCATGTGTCAGATAAAATTCACACTCCTGTGTTGGCATAGGTACATGCAATAAAAATATACCCTTAAATGTCTTCATTTATGTGTTTCACTAAAAATTGAGTGCCACTAAAAATTAAGTGAGTGACTTGTATAAGTCATTTAGATGATAAGTGATGTAAGGGTATTTTGGGAATAGTAGGTTTGGAATAGTGAAATGGTACTAAAAATTAATTATTTTGATAAAGGTATATTAAAAATTAAAACTCAAAACTTTGAAAGACTGAATCTTAAATATTTTGAAAAAGTGCCACTAAAAATTAATGTTCCCTTTTAAAAGCATGTAATTATTGGATGACAAGGTTACAGCTCCTTATATGGCATTTATGATGCATCACATGCGAGTGAAACCTATACACATTGAAGAATTTAAGATGTGAATGATGTTAGGAATATAATTTAATATATAAAGTTCATCTCTACTATTAGCTTAAGCTTTTGATAAGATTGGTGTTCTATAAATGAAACCTGTCATCACATGTTCTTAGAAATAAAGAATTTAAGAGGCGAAGGAAATAAAGAATTTAAGAAGCAAATAAAATCTATGCATCTTGAAGGATTTAAGAATATTGTTAAAAGTTCGCAGAAATAAAAAAAACAATTTTCCCTACCTTGAAATTCAAGAACACACAATAAGAGAAACAACTCACTAAACAACTTACCGGCTGGTTAATGGTACCAGGAAGTGAGCAAAGAAAGCTTTAGTTTTATACTTCAGAGCTTAGACTCAACATAAAAAAACTTAAGAAGTCTGAATAGGGATTCATATTAGGGTTTTCTAGTAGGAAGCATGTGGAAGTTCAAGGTCGAACAGACAACGAGATAAAGCATATCTACAAAGGACTGCTCAATTGATAAGAAGACCATGGAGAACACTCACCCATCACCTTGGAGCCTCAACTCATTAGAGTAACAACCCTTCCAACTGGGAGTCCTCAAGAATCAGAGAGGCAGACACTAGAAGGACAAAGCAAGAAAACATGACAGATCCACGAGGAAAAGTGGTTATGGAGAGAGGAAAAATTAAAAACCTAGAGTCTCACCTGATCTATGGGCATACCAATGAGCGTGAAACTCATTGTCTTCTCAGACTCTTACACAAATTCTGTGCAGAGTCAGGACAGGAGTTGAATCTGCAGAAGTCGGCCATTAGCTTCAGCAAGAGTACTTCTAAATTTTATAGACAGAAAGTTCGACACATGTTCAATATTCCATCTTCATCTAAGTGTGACAAATATTTGGGCCTACCTATACTCCACAGGCGACCGTCGGCTAAAGATTGTCAGGACCTAATGGAAAGGGTAACTCAGAGATTAGCAGGGTGGAGGTCTCTCTTATTGTCACAAATGGGTCGAACTACTTTAATACAATCTGTTCTTAGTGCTTTACCGAACTATTTTATGTCATGTTTCCTTCTGCCCAAATCGATTCTGAGCAGAATTGATCAACTAGCTCGTCAGTTCTTCTGGAGAAAGGGAAGAGATGGCAATGCAATGCCGCTAGTTTGCTGGAACAAAGTCACTTTACCGTGGCGTAATGGAGGATTGAATATAAGAAGACCTGAACTGATGAATAAAGCTCTCCTCCTTAAATCTGCTTGGCAATTACAAACCAAGCAATCAGGCCTTTGGATCCAGACAATGAAAATTTTGTACTTCCCAAACTCTTCTTTCTTGGAGGCCAAGGTTAAACAAGGTCAGTCTTTTGTCTGGAAACAATTACAGTCTTTAAAAGATTACTTAAAAAAAGGCCTTACATGGATAGTGGCAGATGGCTCAAAGATTCATTTATTCAGAGATGCTTGGTTACAAGGTCAGTCGGATCTCCTCCCACCAATGGCTTCACATCAAGGAGACATGATTAATCGGGTATGTCATCTACTTTGTCATGAAACAAACACATGGAATGAGGACTTAATTACCAGGCTATGGCCGACAAATATTGTGAATGCAATCCTTGCAACGCCTGTGTCTCCTTTACTATGTGAAGATAAACAAGTGTGGAGATACACAACGCATGGCAACTTCACAGTTGCATCGGCTTACCGGATGCTTATGGAGAATTTACTGGATTCTTCAGACAAATTATGGCTAAGGATCTGGCATGTGGATGCTCCAGCTCGATGCCGCTTATTCCTTTGGAAATCCTTACAAAACGGAATTCCAACAGCAAGTTTGGTTTCAAGCCGAACTCAAAAAGGAGATCCGTTTTGTCCTCTGTGTAAAGATATGGTAGAAACAGTTGAGCACATATGGCTTACATGCCCGTTTTCAAGAGCTGCATGGCTACAATGTATTGGGGGAGCGACTCAATCGTTTGGATCACAAAGTTCAATTAGACAGTGGTTACATGATTTAAGTCAAACTATACCAACTATGCATAACTTTCATTTTGATGACTTCTTATCTCTCATAGCTATGTTTGGATGGGTGTTATGGAATCACCGAAACAAGGTACTGTTTGATAAAATTCAACCTAATCCTTCTCAGGTTATATCACAGTTTTGGAGGCTAAGGGATGAGATGGAGCTAAAGAATCAGATGCACTTGCCAACTCATGATAAGAGGGAATGCACAATGATCTCCTGGTTATCACCAAGGGAATCACAAATTAAATTGAATTTTGACGGCGCCTGGCGCCAGTCTACTGGAGCTGCAGGTATTGGTGTGATTGCCAGAGACTGTTGTGGCCGATTTTTAGCTGCTGTAGCAGTGACTTGCAATGCCAACAATGCTTTACAGGCGGAGAGTATTGCGGCGTTGGAGGCCTTAAGATTGGCATCATCTAGATCTTACAATAACATTGTTCTCGAAGGAGATTCAAAGGTTCTGGTTCATCTACTTCATAATCGATCTCTTAGCTGCTACTTTGGATTCGATCTATTCTCTGTGGCCTAATTTCCAGCAGGTTGAGGTCAATCACACTCTAAGGGAAGGGAACAAAGCCGCTGATTTATTGGCAAATTTCGCCATAGACAATTTCTCCTGTGTATGGATAGACAAACCTCCATCCTTTTTGACTTCTTGTCTATTTGATGATGTAAGACATGTACCTCAGTTGCGTTCATAATAAAAATTACTCTTTTGTCCACCAAAAAAAAAAAAAGGTGGAGTGAAATCAAGACATGGGTGGGATCATGGCCACTCTGAATGCAACAATAGAGTGAAAAAGACATACGAGCTGTTGTGTGTGAGGGAGAGAGTTTGAAAGTAAGAGAGTACAGAAAGATAAAAGGAGTATAAATATTGTGTTCGTGGGCGTAACTGTCAAGTCCCATCAGCCCAACTACTGCTTTTTCATTTATTTTTTTCTCCTTGCGTGGAGGAGGTTTGTGCCGAACTTCGGAACAGAGATTCTCTACTTACTAATCGTTCTTCTCAGGATAATGGAAGGCTACCAGCTCCTAGAAAAATGAAGTGGAACAGTCCCCTCACCAGATTTATAAAATTAATTAATTTTAATAGGTCATTCAGGAATTCAGTTAAACATGTTGCGGCAGATGACGTTACTAGAGATGATGAGGGGAGTTTTTGTGGAGGTTTTGCAGTTGACATTGTTACCTCATCAGCCATTTTTGCTGAGGCATCAGCAGCCTTAGAAGGTTTGAAGATGGCGGCTACTACAAATACAGCATTAGAAGGTTTGAAGATGGCTGCTGCTACAAATAGACAACGTATAATTCTTGAAGGTGATTCTCTCTCACTCATTCACTTGTTAAAGAACTCGAACATTGAACCTCCGTGTGGAGTATCATTGGCATCATTTCTCAAATCAGATGTCTATGCTCATCGTTTGAATCAGTTACGTTTTCTCATGTTCTCAGAGAAGGCAATCAAGTTGCTGATGAGTTGGCAAAATTTTCATTAGATAAATTCTCGTATACCTGGTTATCAAATCTCCCTCCGTATCTTCCAAATCTTCTTTTGAATGATGCGAGGAGCTGTACTTAATTTCTTAGGATTTTAATATATATTCTTGCTTTCCACCTGTGAGACATGGAAATGTCATCTCAGATGACCTCCAATATCGTCACGCGGGAATAGATAAATGTAAAGAGTCGCCACCATCCATCTTAAGGTGTGAATGGACACCAAAGGGTTCATAGACGCCAAATAGAGCTAAAGTAGCTCTAAGATAAGGAAAAATCCAGAGATTAGGTAAGGGGAATTATTTATGAGCAGGGGAAGGTGTTAGGCACCCCCACTCATCCGTCTAAGACGGTTGCCAAATGCTTGTTCATGCTAAAATATTGTTTGCTAATAAAAATGAACAAAAAGGTGCTTATAATAAGCACAATGTGTGTGACCATTCCACATGAGAAATCTAATGAACTTAGACTCTTTTCGTGGATTCATCACTTCTAAAATTTCATGAGTGAATGGAAATCAAAGTAAAAAATGAAGAAAAAGCAAGCTAAGGCAAATCTGGAGAAATCAGATCAAAAGAGCTTGAAAGCTTCGATTAACCATAGCTCACTCAATTTAAATCCAAATCCAATGAAACCAAAGCCATTTGAAAACTGGTATATAGTAGAGTGTATAGTAAAAAATTCAGCTCAATCCGATTCAAAATGAGAGAGATATCCACATCTGAAATCTGCTGTTATAACTTGGAAAAAGTGTTAAGTAGGCATTTTCAAAATCCTATTCGTGGAGTTTGGCTCAATAAAAATCTATGAAAATTGGTATGGAGGACGTATGTGGTGCCATCTTTCCAAAGAAAAAAACCTCACACCAAACTCTATCCGGATGTGACTTGCGTGCTCTCTTGAATAGGCCTAGAAGACCACAGATTAGCCCTGGGCTATGCCACCGAGCACCTCTGAGCCAATTGAGCACCCAAGGCACAAAACAGATCAAAATCTGTTGAAACCAGTTGGAAATGAAAATAGACTTCTCAAGGAAAACTCAAGAATTAGAATCACTCAAAACGGATTAAAATTGAGCAAACGGTACACCATCAAAGCGGCAAGTTCAGCAATCTGGGCTGAACTGACTTACATACTTTGAACAGATGGTGTCAAAAATTGGCTACATAAAAGTGAATGAAAATTTCCAGATATAAAGTAGGCCCACTCATCTATCACATGTCTTTAAAATCACTCAAAAATTCATCTGGTGGATGAAGTTATGAGCATTCTAAGACAGGCCACAAATGTTGCCCTGTTTTGAAGTTTTTGAAGAGAAAAGTTAAACTAGTGTGTGTGTGCAAGTGAATTCGACCAAAGCACTTGAAAATCAACAAAAACTATCTCATGAAGTTTTAAAATTCATTTTGAAGCTAATAATTTCAGATTTCCCGTATTAAACATGGAAATCCAAGATCTAGCTTATTTGATGAAAAATGGTGAAAAGTGTGTGAATATGTGGAAATCCATTCCCTAGGAGAAGGATGGAATCCATTGCTATTGAGAGCAAGGATTCACATATTTCTCCAGCAACAAGTGCAAAAACATCAGAAAAAGGTCATCCATAGGTTCAAAATAACCATATAGCATGTTATTCATCACTTGTAGGTTCTAAGCCTAGAGGATCCATTCCTTCTTCTTTTTTCCAAGGCTCTCTCTTCACGTTTTATGGCTAGAGAGAATTCCCAGGTACTTTGGAAGAGGTTTGGGGCTTCAAAAATGCACAAAATGGCCTTACACTACAGAAAGGTAGAAGATGAGAGTTGGAATGTAAAGAGTATGCTGGAAATGAAATGGAGCTTTACCTTAGGTAGCTTGAACACTTGAGGCAGCAATCCAGCAGGGTTTTCCTTCTTCTTGCAGAGCTTCCAAGCTTCAAATTATCAGTCATTTGCAAGAGGAGGACCCCTCTATTTATAGGCAAAGCCAGGGGTAGAAGAGTCCCAAGGGTAGGCCAAAAAGCCTTCTAGATTATTCCAATTCTCCTCCAAGGCTTGAATTGGAATAATTCAGCAAGTTTCGGAGGGTGAAATAGGGAGTTCAAGTCCTTGAGAGAGAGGTAATATGCGTAAATAAGGCTCAGAAATCGAGCCATTTCGCAAATACCCGAAACAGCCAAAACCGTATACTCAGTGCGGTTTCAATAGAACCGTCACTTAATGTGCGGTTCCTATGCAAATTCAACCAAACTGCACATACAGGGCGGTTTAATTCAGTTACGCTCGTCATGATTGTTGTCGACGTGTCCCAACGGCCGAAGCTTCCGGAAGCCACGTGGCAACCCGCGCGATAAGCATGAATATAAACCGTGCTGTGTATACGGTTACAACCGCACATACAGAGCGGTTGAGACCAAGATAACAAAAACCGCACATTCAGTACAGTTAGCACCATTTTTGAGAGTTTTTGAGTTTTTGACAAATGTCAATGCTCAAATAAGATATTTAAAGTTCCTTTTGAGTATTCTCTTATATTGAGGTGCAATTTGGGGTGTCTACACCACCAAAAAAAAAAAAATTCTCCAACAACAAGATTGAATACTTAAACAGCGGGTACTTCCCGGGAATGTGTGGTTAAATAATAACCCACGACCCGTATAAGTATTTAGCGCATATCAAACTTGTAACACTCCAAATTTGATATTAATAATAAGGTAAACGTAAATTCTTGGGATTGGAGTGTGATTGTAATTCGCACTCCAGGTGAATTAAGCAATCATGTGTGTCCTACCCTAATGTAATCAATTAAACATAAAATAATAATTACTTTGAAATCATATTGAGATTATACAAAATTAAAAGAATCAATCTAATAGAATTTGTGTATTCGTTAAAATTTGAATAATTAGTTTCATAAAACTCAACGAACATATAACAAATTAAATTAAATAACTTATAGATCAATATAATTAAAATAAGCTATGAAATCCAATGAGCCGAAACAAAAACGAACTATCCATCTATTATATACTATTATAAAATAAATAGTTGGTTTTTTGGCTGACATTTTTTTAGGGAAAATTTCCTCCAAGTAATCCTTATTTTAAAATTTTGTTACCGCACGTCTTTTTATTTTATTTGACACCTGACGTTATCACTATAACCGATGAAATCATATGCGATTTAGGGCTGCCTAAAATGCCATCCACTTTTTATTAAATTAACTCATACATTTATTTGTTAATGTCAGGTGTATCAATAACTAACTGCTGAATATTTTAATACCCAAAACAGCTTCAATTTTCTTTCAAATTTGCTATGTGCTTAGTGCATGCATTCCCCTAGTTGTAGACAAGTGAAGAGGGCTAAACCCACCTACTCGGCCGAGTTGGAAACCTCATTAGAGGCACACTCAGAACTCAGCCACAGTTAAGTCATCAAGCCCAAAGGCCTGATGAGAAGTTTAATTCTGTACAAAGAATGACAGGCCCACATAAGCCAACCCACATGATCTCAGATTAAATTAAAATTAACCAACTTATAAAGACAAGAGTGCTACACCAAAAGCGTGCACAGGTAGGCAAGTCGAAACCAACAATCTTACCGCAAATAGCCCATCCACAGGCCTATGCAGGCCCACCCTGGCCTAAGCAGTCTTGAAACAACCCAAGCAAGTTTGAGACCCTAGGAAAATTCTGGAATAAAATCACTGGATTGGCTGCCCCTAACCTAACCATTGCTTGTTTTTGCCAATTCTTGACATGGAAATATTAGTCCAATGGCTTAATAAGATGAGGAAAGACGCAAAAGAGAAAGACAAATCCCGGACGGAATGTTGATAAGCTAGCATTTATTTCTTGGGTCAGATTCATATCTTGATTGGAAAAGTTTGTAGCCAAACTTACATATGTTGTGAGTCATTTCCTGACTTGAGAAATAGCGATGGCTGCCCTTTGATTAGAGGATTGAACTAACAAAGGAAGCTAGTTCGAACTAAAAAATCTTATATGGAGTGATGTTTCAACACGACCATAGGCTCAGTAACATATCCATTGCCTAAACACATGAAATTAAAAGAATTTCTCTTGAAGTTGAACTGCACTTTATGCAGATCCCGAGCTGAAATTAGTGATAGTTAATATGGGTTTATATCAATACTGGATATATATGAGATCAAAGAGCCAGTGTTAAGAGTTATTTTTGTTCACGTCAAGGTGAACAGAAACAGTAGCAAATCTGAGTTGTGGGACTGGTATTGATTAGACTGGAACACCATAGCCGCCAAAGAATTAACAATTTGTGCAATCTATTTATCTCATTTTTGGCCTCAAAAATCAGATTTAAAATGCCGAGATCTAGGCTGCGTTTGGTATTGCTTCTAAAAAATTGCTTCAAAAAGCAAGAAAATTAAGCAAATAGGTTGCTTTTTGTTCTATATATGAAGATCTTTTCAAGTTAACTAACAGAGGATATAACTTGAGATGATCCAGATGCCATTTAATCATATATGTTACCATGCATGCACTCATGCGGATATAAGTGAAGGGAAAGGAATTACAAGGAAGCAATTTAGAAAATGTAAACTTTTGTATTTGTCATATATATAAAGGATACATTAGAAACTCCCAGTTATTGATGTCACTTGATCCAATCCCAGGAGTACCTTCCCTTTGAAGGTGAAAAGGGAATAAGAAAAAAGGAAGAATAAAAAGCACAGGAAATTAAAGAATCAAATAAATGATAAAGATGATCAGGGAATTAAAGGGGGACTAATTATTATATTCAAAATCCATATTTAAGGTCCACAAGTAAAATCATCAGTAAGGTGATCAGAGGCTTGATCCGGATGAGAAAGGGTAACCTTGTGATGGCATGGAGAAGGCATGGAAGGAGGCACAGGCCCTCGCGGAAGCCGATTACTGAACAAGTTCTTGAAAGCCTGATCGTCCATAACCCGCGCGCACTGTCCTCCGGTAGCCATTACAGTAAACACAAAGAACACCAGGATAGCCACCCTCAAGCCTGTTGTAAGCCTCTGGCATGCCAACATTATTACTTTTGCTTCTCCTCTTCTCAAGTTGCACTACACAGTCACCTTTCTAGTCTGTATATTAGAGAGCAAGAGGGAGGGAGATAATAGTTATAGTGGGGAGAGAAGTATAAAGTGATGAATAATCAGAATACATGTGAAAAAGGATTTTCAAGTTTCAAAGCAAAGAAAGCTTGACTCAGCTAAAATAGACATAATCTGAAGGGATGCAATAGCAGCCGATTTAGAAAGGGTGAAGGTGTGGTTTGTAAAATTCAAGCTTTCTCCATCACCAACTCCTGTGGTGTCTCGAATTCCATTCTCACAAGTCACCACCATTTCCTTTTTCTCTCCCTTCAATATTTTCTGGTACGAAGACCACTTTAACGACCAATAAGAACGTGAAACTTGTGCAAGGTAGAGCGCATCCGACGGCTTTTTTTGTTTGTTTTATAGTATTTAATCAATGGTTTCGAAGAGATTTCTTGTACTTTTGTTTTAGGGTTTGTGTACTTTCTTCATCTTGACCTTTTGTAGCTTATAATATGTATGTGTAGAGCACTTGTTATTTGATCAACTAATGCGGCAAGTGGTGCATGGAATGATAATATATGAGAAGAGAAGAAGATTAGGACACGTTTTGGCGGAGCTTGACCGATGTCTCTCATGTCGGCTTGAAATATACTTGTTTTTTAGTTACAACGATGTGGGATACTTGGCGTTGCGGTTAATGTCGTCTACCACAACGTCACGCCTCCTGTAGCCTTTTGGTCTACAAAAGAATTGCACCGGGTACAAAAAAGACCCATAAGCCAAATTCTACACCATTTTGAACAGTCGAGTGGGTTGTCAGTTTGAGCCTAAGACCCGATCGTTAGGTCTATAGGTTTGGATTTTGGGCTGGGCTGGGCTGGGCTGGGCTAAGTTGGGGGTCAGAGTCTGATTGTTGTACGTACCTGTGATTGATTGATTGTTTGTTATCCTTCCTTGCTGAGGAGCAATGAACTCTATTTCATGGTTTCTTCTTAGGGAAAATTATGAAAAAGGGTCAATTTTTTAAAATATTTATAAAAACAATCCATTAAGATGTCGAATTACAAAAAAGGGCCACTTTTTTAACATAATTGACTTAAAGGGTCCCTTCTAAAAAATAAATAAAAAATAGTGTCATTTTATTATTAACATCGCTTTATGGGTCCATATATGGGGTTTTTCTTGGTATATAAAAATGAGTTTTTCTTAATTGGTCAACACAGCTTAGATAAGGCTAAATTATTTTAGTAGGAACTAGAATTTTATTTTTTTTTGGTAGAAGAAACACATAGACCTTAAGTACACCAATCGAAAATAACTAAACTCTCTTGCCTCATCAAATAATTGGCAAGAGAGAAAAGCAGGGCATGAAGGATACCAAAGACATGGAAAAAAGTCTTAAGGCAAAGTTTGCAAGTGACTCAGCCGCCTGATTGCCTTCACGGAATGGCAATAAAACAAAGTATTACAAGTAGGCAAATGAAAAACAGGGAATAGCAATTGTTTGCGGCATCTAAGGGTTTAAAAATGTTATAGGGTTTTCTTAGAAAAAAATAAAACAAAAGACCAACTTTCTTGATAAAAGTATTTTTAATAAGATAAGGCTGTTTGGGAGAGAAAAAAACTGATGTGTTTTGTTTTCTTTTTTGCACATTCTCTAATTGTTCATGGTTTATATTAATGGATTTATTCTAATGGTCTTTAACAATATTACTCTAATAGTGTAGACACCCCAAAATTGCACGATTTTTGATAAATCTTGAAGGAGAATAATATTTTATTGGAATTTTCAATTCTTTGCATTGGGTTTGAGATACTTAACCCATTTGAATCCAAAACGGAAAAGGAAAAGGCCCGAATTCAATCTTTTGTGCAAAGTCAAGCTTTTTCTAGTTGAATTTTGTTGACTTTTGACCCCAGAAAATGAAATATTTTTTAAAGCCAGATTTCAAGATAATTTTTCCCGGTAATCAGGTTTTTAGCCATGTTATTGTATAAAAGAATTTTTTAAGATTTTAAATCTTGACGAATACCTTGGTTTTAACATATTGAACCTTTTTTCCAGACCTGAAAAATCGAAATTTTTCCTAAAACTGGAAAGTTGACTTTTTATTCACTTGGAATTTGGGTCTGGAACTATTTTTAATGGATTCAAATGGGGGGGTGTTTGCTTATTTACATGTAATATCTTAAGTAAATGGAGATTAAAAAATACGAGGACATTTACTTAAACGATATTACATGTAAATAAGTATTGCCTGTGTTAAAATTTGGAAAAAAGGCTTTTTTCCTTGTATCCGGCAACTCAGGCCGGATACAAGTATTCCTCTTTGTATCCGGTGGAAAATGCCGGATACAAGGAAGCCTTAGTGTATCCGGTATTATATGCCGGATACATTAAAGCCCTTGTGTATCCGGCCTGATATGCAGGATACATAAGTTTTGCTCAAAAATTAGGGTTTTCAGAGAGAAATCACTTTTTACCATCATATCCCTCATTAAATGAGGGGAAATCTCGGAAACAGCCTTAGGGTTAAGGTTGGTGGGTTTTAGACATTAAGTTGTGTCTACCAACAACCCTAGCCTTTGCCTATAAATAGGAGGCTCCTCCTCAAGCAAATGGCAATTAACTCTTGTTTTGAATTCTCGCCAAGAAGAACTCCAAGAGAAAAGGGAAACCGCTGCGGAAGTGCTTCCAGAACCCAGGTAAGCCTCAAACTTTTCTTTTATATTCTGTCTTTATATTTCTAGATCTAGATCTCTTCTTCTACCTTTCTGTAGAATAAGGCCCTCTATGTGTATGAAAATCCTTCCCCGGCTCAAAGTATCTCGAGACTCCTCCTAGCCGTAAAACGTGAAGGCGAGATCTAGGAGAAACGAGACTGGGGATTGATCCTAGTGCTAGAACCTATGTAGCATAAAACCTTTTGATTGATTGTAAACCGTTTCATATTCAAAGTACCCTTGATTATCTTGAAGAACCGTGTTTAACGGGGAGAGAGAACAAAGGGAAACGATAATGGAACGAAACCCTAGGCTGCTTTAGAACCTTATTTTGATGAATATGTATGCATGCTATATTGTTATATTGATCTTGTATGATTTTTCACACTTGCACATACATAGCACTATTTTGGCGGGATAGGTTCACATTTGGGGATTTATTAGATTCATTGTGATAAATCTCAAATAAATGGCCTCAATCAATTCTAGAATGTCTTTGGAAGATTTTTAAAGGTTTTGTGTTCATCTTGCACGAATTGCACGCACTTTGTCACATTTTTGCATTGGTTTTACTCAAAATGGGCTTTACTTGACAGCAACTGTACCCCGACTTCGGATACTCATAACTTCATCGTCCGGATCAATTTTGGAGTGATTCTAGAACCATGGGAAAGGTGAGGCTGTCTAGTTTATGTCCACCAAATTTCATTAATTTCTATCAAGCGGATTTTTGACACCTCTTTGTCGAAGTTGATTGGTCAGTTCAGGTTTAAATACAGAACTTGTCACTTCGACGGAGCGCCATGTGTTCGTTTTAAATCCGATTCGAGTGATTTTTGTTTCTGGGCACTCCTTTATGAGTCTATTTTCAAATCCAGTTTGTTTCAAAATTTTTCGACTCCATTTGAATTATTGGTAACAGATTTACTCAGGACTGCTCAATGGCATTTTTCTGGGTAAATCTGTGATCTTCGGGCCCTGTTCGGGAGACCACCCAAGGCACATCCGAATGAGTTTTTGTATGAGGCTAGTTTCTTTTGAAAGATGGCCATACAGACTTCATTGACACCAAATTTCACGGATTTCTATGGAGTAGATTTTTCTAGGTGATTTTCCAAAGTTGCCTACTTGTTACTTTTAATCATCCCCAGCAGCAACTTTAAAGGAGCATAACTCCTAGGATTTCAACTGGATTGACTTGAAATTTTGCATGAGTCCCTTACTTACCATAATCTTTCAAATGGATTCGGTTTGGATCAATTTAAAATGGGATTTGAATGATTTCTAGACAAATAGCATTACTTTTACCAAATTCTCCGGATTTGTCTCAACTTGGTTTTGAACAACTTTTGCTTTGATTTCCATCTTTTTGTGATATTCCAGAAGTGATATCGACATAAAAGAGGATCTAGAATCCATTTGGATCCCTCATGTGAAAATATCACACATTGGCTTAATTCTTTTCCAATGTTTTTAATGATTTTTAGCAAGCTTTCTTATCTTTTTTGCATGAACAAACACTTGGCAACCACCTTGTGTGGGTGAATGGGGGTGCCTAACACCTTCCCCCGTTTATAATCTAATCCCCTTACCCATCTCTGGATTTGATTTTCAAGTAGGGTTATTTTTACCATAGAATTTGCTTTTTAACCCTTTTTGCTTATTTTTGATGATTTTGGTGTCCATTCTCACCCCAAAATTCTGAATGGTGGCGACTCTCCCATTTTTGCGTTGAGCCCGTGTGTTAACGGAGGGGGCATCATCCTGGTGATTTTTCCCGTGTCTCACAAATAGTCTTCAACTTGTTACTTATAGGATTTTGAAAACTATTTTGCTGCAACGTTTTTTTTATGCTCATTTTTTTTTAAATTAAGATTGTGAGCATTCATTTATGTGGTTTGAAAAATAGATTCATTGTTACTTTGTATATGAAATCATTGAAAACATATTTATAACTGGTTTAATAGGTTTTTCACAAGATTGCAAAATAGGTTTGAGCTCAAATCATTGAAAAACATTTTAAATGCTTGTAAGCTTGATATGTTATTTGGGCTCAAATTTGAGCCCAAAATGATGGAGAATTGAATTGAAAATTCAGATTCCTAGGTCACTTTCGTATTGATTTAGTTCAATCAAATTTAGAAATAACAAGTAAAAAATCCAAACAAGTAGATACCCAATTTTTAGGATGAAAACCTAGAATTCTATCTAGGAAAAACCTCAAGTCTGATTGAGGAGACCAACCTAAGAAATCAATCTACTATAGTAAAGAAGAAGTATAATGTTTTAGATTTACAATCCAGAAATTTTAACATTGTTACCTCACTTAATACAGCTTCTTGATCTTTCCCTACAAGTCTTGGAATCCACCAAGACTTGTCAACGGTGTTTGGATTCCACCAAACCAATCAGCAACCGTGAATACATCTTCAATTTTCTTTTTCAAAAAATCAACTACAAATCTACCTTCATCTCAGTGGCAGATCTGTCAATCTACAATCAATTTTTCAACTGATTTCCCTTCTAAGAAATCAGACAAATCATTCTTTTCAGAATGAATCCCAAGAGCTACAGAATCAGTAACTCTTTTTTTTTCTCTATTTTGTCTCCTTCTTTAGTCTCAAAACCGCTTCCAAGTGCTCAAGATCAAGACTCCAAAATCCCAACAGTAATGCTCTGTTTTCTTTTCACTTCTTGAACCACTTGCTTATCTCCAGAACCTGCATTGTTAGTTAGTCTTTTCCAAAGCTTGATTCTAGAAAGAACCAAAAACAATTCACTTCATTCTCAACAGAAAAGATACTAGAAGGTTCTTTTAATATAACTAACTTCTAACTAAAAAACAGAACACCTAACTACTAACAGACTTAAGAAATCTGTTATAACTGTCTTTTTAAAGATTCTTTGAAACATTTCTTCTTGTCCTTAAGAGACACAATATTAAGTGTTGACTCATTGACTTTTGTCATCCAATTGTCACTTAATCCTAACATGAATCAGTTCAAACCAGTTGAAACCAAACTCAAAAAGAAATCAGTTCAACTCTATTCGGTTTTGGTCAAAAATTAATCAATTTTGTTTTTTTAAGTTACTAAACCATAACGGTTTCATTCAGTTTTAGTTTTTATTGCCAACTTGTCGATTTGGTTTCGGTATTTCTTAACACTGAACCAAAATCAAACCATTGCCATCCCTAACTTGAAATAGCCGGGGAATAACACAAAAGACCGTATTAAAATTGCACTTTAAAGGGTGAAAATACAAGGAAAAAAAACCAATGGTAAATGCATTCTGGTAAAAGTGTTAAAACCACATACCATTGTCACACAACGGTTTGCACATAAAATGGCTTGACCGTAGTGGCGGATTCTTTGGGACCAAGGTTTACAGTTTCGGCGGCACGCCGCAGCATGCCAAAATTTCGGATTTTGTAGCCCCGGCGACGCGTTTCACCGAGGGAAATCGCCGGGGTATTTCCCCAGCGATTTGTTTTGAAATGCCGTCGTTGGGTTTCAAACGAAATTTTTTTAAGACCGAATCGCGTGCAGGTGAAGATTCATTTCTCTGCTTCTCTTTTATTTTCGTATTCCTGATCTTGTTTTTCTTCTTCCTACCTTGCTTCGTTCCTCATTTTCACATGTTTGCAATCTGAATCCAAGAGCTTGATGTCCTCATCCAATCTTCGTTCGTTAGAAGTTACAAACTTAGAACGGAAACATAGCATGAACTGCGGCGGAGACCCTCCAGAGAAAACGAAGATCGTCACTGGATATTACAACCCCAACTGCGGACTGTATTTGCTTCTTACGTGTCGTGTGGTTTTGATGTTCTTTGGTAAACTTTTGGTTATACTTTGCATCTCGGCGTGGCTATACTTTGCTCGTTGCCGAAGTACGGCCAAAGATGGCTGAAAAATATGGTGAAATCACCGGAAATAAATTTGAAGGAGTACAAGAATAATTTAGATACTGGAAATTCTCATTTTCAAAATTTAAAGACATCATTCACATGTTAATATATTATTACATAATTTAGTAACTTGTACAGAAGAACAACTGTAGAGAGACAGAAGATGTCTTGCTTGCTTCAGCAACAAGCAAGGCTAATAGTAAAGTCTTTGGGGCCGTCCTTTTGGCCACGTCAACGGTAGAGAAACAGAAAATGTCTTGTTTGCTTGAGCAACAAGCAAGGCTAATAGTGAAAATAGAAAAGTCTTTGGGGGTGTCCTTTTGACCATGTCGAGAAAATTTTTTATAATCCCCATGTTCTTTTCTACAATTTCTGGACGTTCCAAATCCGCGGTCGAAAAGAAAAAAAATCGTTTTTTTAACCAAACAACAATTAAATCGTTTTTCCACCGTTCTAGCGATTTATTGCCGGCGTGTCATTTTTTTCAATGAAAGGCATGCTTGTGGATATCAAAACTGTAATCCTTGTTTGGGACATAACATGGGTTGACTGTTACGACACGGTGGTCAAAAGTTTACTAACGAAAAGGCGCCACCATGGCGTGGATTAAAAACTCCCTATAAGAAGGCGCCATATGGTTAAAGCTTCTAAAAATACCATATAGCAGTCAATTGGCATGAAACGTGGCAGTCAAAGGTCAGAAGTGCCATGTAACGTCTTCAGGCAATAGGAGCACACCACATGGAACCCTGCCATGCGCCTAGCATGTGGAAGCCACTGGTGTGCCACGTTACACTAAGGATTGGGCGGGCCGATACACCATGATATGTCACATATCAAGCTGACAGCCCGACCCAAATCCAAAAACGCTAAAAAACATAATATACGAAACCGTTGTTGGATAATGGCTAGTAGCATGATGCACGTGCAGTACTGCATGTTATGGGAGGGAGTAATTCCTTAACCGATTATATGGTTAGTTTTGTGACACTTCTGATAATTCTATCTCTTTATTAATGAAACTTGGCAGTGTTGTATAAGGGCAAGTGTAGAAAGTTGAATATGATGCTTGGTGCGATTCCTGAGAGGGCGTCTCGCATTATATATAGTATAGATAAAAGAAATTAGCCAAACCATTATGCGATAACGGTAAGCGTTTGCACAAAGCCAACCGTTATTCGAGAACGGTTTCCATAGTGCAGTCTATAAAGTATAAACACGGCACTGTTTGGGACTTCTCTAGTACTCATGTTCACAACACTTCCCCTCCTCCATCTGCAGCAATTCCCAGCCATAAATTCTTAACTTCCTACCTCCAGTTAGGGAGAGAGTCCCATCTTTGACAAAAAAGGAAGATTTTTCAGAGCTTCCAATCGGAGTTCCACCAAGTCCTCAAGTATCCTCTCACATGTGTATTCAATCTGTTTTCGTGTATTTATACCCCTCCTAACCTCTATTTAACATTTGAAGAAAGAAATATTAATTAAAGGGTTGAAAGTTTCATATTTACCATAGGAGTGGTAGCCCAATGGTCTTGTAGGTTACTCCTATATGGTTTAGAGGTCTGGAGGTCCTAGGATCAAAACTCTCTCTATATGCAGAGGTTTGCCCCAAGGATGGTTTAGAGGTCTGGAGGTCCTAGGATCAAATCTCTCTCTATATGCAGAGGTTTGCCCCAAGGATTGGACTCGTTGCCTATAAGAAGAAACCACTATCATCACGCCCAAGGGGGGTTGACTAGGCTCATCGCCTCTTCCTTCCTTTTTTTCTACCAAAAAAAAGAAAAAGAAAAAGAAAATGGGGGTCAATGGGCCGGGTTCAGAACGGGTTTAGCTAGTCCCAGAACCAAACCCTATTATGTGAGATGGTTCTAGGTATTATCGGTTCCGAGTCTGGGAATATGATTAATTGTCCTAGAACCGAATCTGCATACACTCGGTTTTTTGCAAGTACCCGTCAAATACCCGATTCCAACAAAAAATATAGCAAAGAACTAGGAAGATGGGAAGAATAGTAGAAGAAACCTAGAAGAATGGTAGCTAGAACGGTTATACAGTTTTTCTAATGACTTCAAAAGAATGTGGATTTGTTAGATTCTTGTGTCCTTTTATAATTTTCAAAGAAAAAGAAGTGAAAATTAGAAAGTAAAGTTTGAATAATTTAATTAGATTAGGTAAGTTGTTAAATACTTCTTTTATTGTCTATTGGGAATTTAATTAGCAATTATTAAGTAGTTATATGTCAAGTACCTAATAGGTACCCGACGGATATGCCCGCATAGACCCGATTATTAACGGTCCTACTTTTTGTAGGACCAGAACCAAACCCGATTACAAACTGGGTTTCTGTACCCAGTCCCAAAACTTGTTAAATGGGGTTGGTCCTATTGGTTTTACTAGGTATCGGGTACCCATTGACACCCCCATTTGCAACCATTGTTCAACAATGATTGGAGATTGTGTAACCATAACCCTTCTTGATTCATTGGAGATTGCGTACCCATAACCCTTCTTGACTCTCTCTTCGGTCAAGTTAAGCCCGAGAACCAGCCTATACTGGCCCAATTTTAAAAAGCCCCCCCACGGGTCAATGGACAAACTAGCCCAAACCCGCTCAGAAGTTATGAATCCGATGAACCTACTAAATCCTCGCATATCAGAATTTCTTTTTCGGATGAGTTCCCAAGTCCTGCTTACTTCATATGGAACTTTCTCTGTCACCTGATTACTTCATATATTTGACATATTCTCAATTTCTATCATTGGATAACAGAGGCAGATGGAACTTTAATTGATCGATTGCACTAATAACAGGTCACTACAAAGCATTTGAAAGTTGGAAAAGAAACAAAATTGGGTTAGATGGTGATGGACAATCTCCTTTTAGAGAGAAATATATGGAGGGTTTATGATCTTAGGCTCTATTTGTTTCACCCGGAAGAAAATTTTCCAAGAAAAAATTTTCCTTCTTTATTTTTTCCAAGTGTTTGGATGTAACATGGAAAATATTTTAGAATCTAGTCAATTTTGATAGACAAAAATTAAATCTCTATAATTTTTGCTCTCCAAATCTAATTTGAGGACTAACAGCTTTGCAACAATGTCCAGGCTGAGAGCCATCGAACAATAACCTAAATTGGAATTCAAATCATTGTATTTTCTGTAATACTGTATGCCTAACCCAAGCACAAAATTGATGAACTACTTTGCTTTGATATCTAGCCTAAGCACCATCAAACAATAAACCTTCAATAAGTCAATAACAAGAGGAATAGACAGTGTAGCCCACTTAGGAATATGATCAAACAGTAGGCAGTATCCTCTGATTGCAAAACATAGAACGAAAATTTTGTGAACGAAACATCACAAGAATAAAAATAAAAAAGTGTAAGAGAGAGAGAGAGATGATTATCGAGACGTTCATAAAGGCAACACTAAAAAACCTATAGCCATTTAGAGAGAAGGCGAAACACTACTGGCACAAATATGTTTGCATAATCAATTTCAACTCGTCATAGGACTTTTGTCGAGCAGTTGGAGAATAGGAGTAAATTAATGATGTGATTTCTCTAACAAAAGGGTCCTTTCACATTTCGGTTCATGAATTTCCTATTAAAATGATCAAAATGAAATTGAACATTGGAGGGATTGCTCACCTAAATCACTTAACAATGTTATTCTTCAAGGAGTGTCTTGTGGAAGATTGTGGAGAAGGTGGGTTTGATGTATTGTGTCCACTTCTTTTGCAAAGAATAAGGTGCAGCTTTTCAAATCTCAGCTCAAAAGATATTATTGTTACCTCCAGAGCTATGATTCGCATCCATAAGACCGATGATCATCATTCTCGGTTTCTATTCATTGATTATGTGACATAATCGACAGAAGGTCATGGAGATGGATTCCTCCCAAATTTAGTACTCGGATCATGCCCTCGGTTTGTCGAGGGATCGCCATAGTCGTGGGTGCAAACCTTCAGAGACCTCCTCTCCGTCACCTCCATCTTCTCCACATTCCGGCCGCCTGTTTTTATCAATTTCAAGCAAATTAGAAGAGTGTCGAAGTTGTTCGTCGAACTACCATCGTTTAAGTCGTTCGTCGTGCCCCAGGAGGAGGAAGAAGAGAGTCAAAGGAGGAAAAAAAAATTCTAAACACGAGAGTTATATTCGTATTTCGTAATGCCCAGCGGAAAATAACTTCCGCTGAATTTTAGCGGAAGTTATTTTCCGCCAATATTCCTTTAATTTGGAAAATATTTTCCCTTAGTTTTCTTTTCCCCTAAAACAAACATTCGGAAAATTTCAAAATTTTGGAAAATATTTTCTTTTCCATATTTTGCGGTAAAACAAACACAGCCTTAAAGGCTCTGCAAGATCTCAGTACAACCAAGACGCAACAATGAAGAACAAAGTGCTGTTAGATATGAATGAACCAGTTGCAAACAGCGTACAAAGCCTATATTTCTTGGTGGCAAGGCGAAGAGAAGCCTCAGAAGAGCTGTCTGGAATAATATATCTTTTCTAGCAGTAAGCTCCTTTGCATCCAATATTTCTATTAGAAATCTTGTTTTTCTTGTTCCTTCTACTGCATCTCTATTGATTATTAGTCTCCTTTTGTGTTTGTTCAGTCAATTGATACGATGGATTATTGATTGCTGGTTGGGGTGGATGATATGAGATTTCGGGTTGGGGAGGAGAAGATTAAGGTTTATATATGTGGACTTGTGACTCCTTCAAGCAACGAGGTCTTTTAATTGGTAAAGCTCAAGAACAAAATCGTAAGGTCCGGTGGACCAAAACGGACAATATCATTGATTGTGGGTGGAGTTGGGACCCCCAACTAGGAATCTGGAACCTGGATGTTGATTAGTGTATGTTGGCAGGCTGAGGTTAATGGGTTGGCAAGCTACTGCACGGGGATTATTTCACGAGTGCAAGGAGCCGGTCTTAGGGTTTATTGATTTCGCGAGGCTGTGTAAATGGGACAAGCATTAAGAAACATGGTTAAGGCTTCTGGCATCCATGTTGCCCCAAAAATGCATCCATACCCAACAATTATTTCTCCCAAAAGCAGTACAAGAAAAGATCCAGAAAAGCAATGTCAGCTAGCATACTTTCTTACATTGCCTGATCAATGGTCTTGATGAACCACAAGCAGACCGGTAAGAAAGAGTAGATGCTCGAATAGTTAAAACTGTTCATACAGTGAGACGATTAAACTGCTAAAAAACTCTTCATTATGCTACATATTTAGATCATTAACTACATTAGCATCACAACCTGTTAGTTGGATGATTTCGGGGCAGCTAACTTGCTTTATTTTCCTAGGATCAAGGATTACATCGATGAGGCCAAGCAAAAGATAAGTGAAGTAGCCTTGCGTTGTAGACGTCCCACTTGGATGTACCAAGTTGAATGGTTCTCTATGCGCCCACGGCTACACCCATATCTTCCTTGATTGGCAAGAAGCTCACTCTTTTCTGCAAATTTCAATCATCCCAGCTTGATTAAAAAACAAATAGTGGAGATTAATTATTCTTGACTATTCTTGATATGCATTAGAAAGAAATTTCGATTTAGTTGTTGTCAAACTTGTTAAGGAATATAATTATATATATAAAAGTTCAACTCATCTATCAGCTTGAGTTTTTAGCAGGAACGATGTTTTACATAGTATCAAAGACTTAGGATAACACTAGGTTTTGGGTTTAAACCTCGATGGAAGGAAGAGAAAATGGAGAAGAAGAAGATGATGATGATGCAGTTGTAGAATAAATCAGATCAAGATAGATGTGTTTGAGGATTGAAAACTTAAATGAGGCAAAGCTGATGGTGTGAGAACCAGTAGGTGATGGTCAAAGCTTTTGTTGGCTTGGCTGTTTGATGCCACAGGACATGTGCCCACATGTAGGTGTCAGCGAATACACCAACCGACCAACTAAACGTAAATTCAAAAATCAACTGAACACATCTATCTCAACCGTTGGGGTTGTTGAATTGCTAATAATAGTCAATAAAATCCCATTTGTTGCATTGACTTGGAGAGTTCCTTTGCTCCTACCAGTGCTATCTCAACCGTTGGGGTTGTTGAATTGCTAACAATAGTCAATAAAATCCCATTTGTTGCATTGACTTGGAGAGTTCCTTTGCTCCTACCGAAGCAAAAGGTTGCTCTAAGAGTTTTGTTTTGCAGGTATATATTCTTGGGGAAATTGGCTTTTAGTGATATTTTTTTTTAAAAATAATTCAGACTCACTTATCAAATTCTAGATAATTGAGAAATAGTAATACTTTTTTAACATAATTGAAAATTGGTTTTTAGTGATATTTTTTTTTAAAAATAATTCAGACTCACTTATTCAATTCTAGATAATTGAGAAATAGTAATAATTTTTTAACATAATTGAGAATCAGTGTCATTTTAATGTTAATGAAAAAAAATTCCAAAAATAACCTCAAAAGACTTTGAAAATCTTTTAAATCATTTTGTTACTAGTGAAGTTTGCAAGTCTTTTGAGGTTATCTTTGGAAGAAATTTTTTATGAACAATAAAATGATACTAATTGCCAATTATTTTATAAAAATAACACTAATTCTGATTTATTAAGAATTGAGCAACTGAATCTGAATTATTTTTAAAAATATCTCTAAAAACAAAATTTCCCTATATTCTTAGGGTTTTTTCGCTGTAGCTTCTCAACCCAGATTAGATTAGTTGGGTTTGACAACCGGGTCAATCTGGGTTGGCTCAGCAAACATCCCAGGACATATCTTTGCGAGCCTCAACTGAGCGTTCTAGAATATTTACAGGGGCTGGTGATGACTGATGACTTTAGTTGAACAAATGCCATTAAAAAGGTCGGCATGCATGAGGACAAGAGATATGGCCGGCTCTAGGGTCAGAAATTGCGCTCCTAAATGGTCCACGCATAATATGAAAGCAAAATATTTTACTCGCGATAATTAATGCCATGAAAACTGGAACAGTGACTCTGAGTGAGGAGAAACATACCTCACGCTTCTTTAGACTCTCTGCAACGCTACCAAGACCAGGCTTCCGGTGGGTTTGCTGATGCAACGGTAAGCCCTCATTGTCGCCATTCGGCCGAACCCCATTAACGTTCTCTCCCGCTTCAGCCTTACAAAGCTCCATGATCTTTCTGGCTGCCTCTGCTGCATCTTTGCTTTCCTCAACTAACTTGGCAACCTGTGCCTTGGGCAGTCTCATCCTCACACGTACTGCTCCAGCTTCAGATCCTCCTTCATAATGCCTGTCAATAATGGAGCTTGTTGGTTTCAGCATCGACAGGTCTGACGCGCACCTCCTCGACAACATTAGGTTCTCTAGCCTGTCCTTGGCACTCATTTGTATGCCTGAACGTACCTTCCTTGGAGCCCTCTCTTGAGATGGCAGCTTGGGTATTTCTACTAAGAAATAAAGCTTCTTTGGCTTCAGCTCCTGCTGTGGCTCTAATGGCTTTGCTTCAATCCCCAAACGCTTCACTGCATCTGATTCCATCATAACATAACCTGGGTAGTCCTTAACCACCTCCTCAACTCGCACTGGTGCCTTTAACTTGAAGGTCTGGCCATCTATCTTCATCACCTTCACCACCCTTTTTCCTCCTAAACTGTTACCCATCAGAGAGATTAATAAGATAAACTCTTTCTTTTCACTTCAAGCTCTCTTCTGGTTACAGAAATTAATGGTGGGAGCTAGTAAAGCACAGGCTCTTTGTTTGGTGGGGGTTGTTATATATATGAAGATTTTAAGTCAGAAAAGGAAGGCTCGGATTGAATTGCGTTGAACTTTGGACAATATATTAAATAAAAGTAAGAAAGTACGTGACATTTCGCTTTCATTAAGAACAACTGACCTTCTACTATTCTTTACTTTTTCTCCAATCCATGACTGTTAGATCCTTACATTTAGCTACCGCATCTTCGTCGTTATTAGGAGCTCTTGGCCCGTGATATGCGGCGAAATGAGGGTTCCCTAATTAAGTAATTATATTTGCATTAAACCCGGTGAATTGACATCGCCATTATAGCCATGTGGCTAAAGGAAATTTCCTGGAGATCCCCATTTGGCAATAAAAACTATTACTTGCAGGTCACTTAGACAATCACAATTTCATCACGATAGGATTCTAATGGCCGGAGGAAGAAAAGTACTTGATGCACCAACCTTTTTATAATCATCATTCAAGACCCCCATGTCCTAACTTATGTTTTCTTTACTACGTAGTAGAAATTATCATTGACAATAGACTTGGTCGAAGTTGGTATACTCTGTTTTTCTCCTTTTCAGATTCTAAATTAGTGGGCTTGTCATGGATTGCTGTTTTAACTTTCAGCTACTAACTGTAAGTTGGATGTAAAGGCATTTTATGTCGGTTCACATCCTGTAGGGCCTTTATTTACAGTTCTTAACAGGATTGCTTAAAAATTCACAGATATGCCATTCACAATACACATGGCATGATCCCAATGTAGGCTTCACATAAGATTGTAGATAAAAGTCCCACAGGATCTCAATTGATTTTATGTTACCTATTTATTCCACTTAATCTGCACTTGTCATAAATGAATTTAATTAAAGCAGCAACTAAGCTGACTTCATTAAAAGATGATCAATTGTTCTTTTTTCAATGTCTTTCAGTTTACATTATTCAAACATGAGGTCTAGATGATCCCAGTTGCCATTTACTAATCAAAAGATGAGCAAGAAATGGTGGGTGATTAGCCAGCCAATAGAATTCTAGATCTGTGTTTGGTTGGGTGGAAAAGAGTTGATTCTACCCAAAAAAAAAGGAGTTCAAAAACATTTGAAATGAGTGCTTTCCTTTTCTTTTCATTGTTTTTCCTTCATTTTAATTTTAATAAAAAAAACTTTAAAGGGTTTTTAGTGAGAAAATGTGGGCCTTCTGGAAAGGTGCGTTTTTTAGGAGCCCACATTTTTCAAATTTTAATAACAAATTAAAAAATTTTAATAAGAACCCATTCAGTCAAATTTTGAAAAGGATCTACATGTATCAAAAAATTCAATGTCAGATATTTTGTGAAGGGGTATCAGGTTCAATTCATACATGTGAAACTGATTGAATTAACCATATCAGAGAATTGGCCCACCATTCTTGACAAGCTGCTGGTTTTTGTGAATCAACTCTAGATTATTGGAATTTATCATCTGGTTTCAAATTAATGTCCCTTATGGGGAGGACAATTTTCTATGCTGTTCCATCATAGTTCATAGACATAACAGCAAATATAAGTTAAGAATTACATCCCTAGTTCACATTCATACCAAATTAATTACATCCATAGTTCACATTCATACCAAATTAATTCAAGTTTTTCCAAGAACTCTTTCCATTTAGAAGACTTTCTTTACCATATTTTCTTTGTTAACTTCATGTTTTCGTGCTTTCAAGACAACACGTGGTAGTTGTTCTTACCAGAGGTCGAGGTCAGAGGATTAAGGTCAAAATGGAAGGTTACTGAAGGACAAAATAGGAGTAAGAATATAATATACATGCCTTGTTTTTATTCTTTCCTCTTCGTGTCCACATTACTCTCTGCATGTGTTTTGAAAGCTCTGCCCGTGACGTGCGGAGAGATGATCATTAATTAAATTATGTTTTCCTTCATGAATTGAATAGTAGATCAATGTGAATGCAGTAAGATTCAATGAGATTCCATTGTTGAAATTAGTTAGTACAGTACACAGAGGTTAAGAATTCTCTATTTCATCATGACAGAACTCTAATTTGCCATTTTATTTTTTCCATTGTTCAAATTGTTTAGTACAGTATACAGGGGTGGTTAGGAATACTCCACTTCATCATGATTTGCCATTCAAATTAAGAATAAAAATACATTTAAAAGGAAGAAAGAAAAACCTGCCATGCCAAACTTTCTAATCCTCATTCAATATCTCATTAACAAAGTAGGAGATGACTCTGTTTCCATTACAAAGTAATAGAACTATCACATGGTTCAGTCACATAAAAATATAAAAACAAGAAAAGAAACTAATGTATCATTAGATTATGCTCAGATCAGTCCAAGTTTCTTGTAAGATGGCTAATTGACTTGGTCCAAATCAGCATCCCATGCATCATCTAGGAAAATGCTGATTAACTTCAAAACCACTTCAGGTCTCACATGGAAGATGCAAACTCATTGCATATATACAATACTTTATCCTGTTCAGGACTGGATAATACTTACTCCAAGGAAGATGATTCCTCTAAATTTTCAACCCACACCTGCATTGTCATAGACCCAAGATACCGATGGTGTCAATTTTCATTCTGCCACTTATTGTGAGTTAGGTTTAAAAACATTTCATGTTGATTACCGTTGCACTCAGATTGTACCAAACTTGAAATGACTTGAAAGCTGCATCTATGCAAAGGTAGAACAAACATGATTCTTTTTGTCAATGAACATAAGTGTAATTTTTACAGCAATAACAATATGCCCATACTCAACTCTTACATAAATTTTATTTGAGACAAAGAAGTTGCAAGAGAAGGAAGTACAATATCATGAATACTAAGATTTACAATGCTAAAACTGTATATAGTACTCATAGTCTGAAGAGTCACTTGAAGCATTCACCACTATAGAACAAATGCTAAAAAGGGTTTACGTTACATTCTACCTTGCTTCAATGTTTCCAATCCTAAGGATTTATAAAATCACAAAAACATGAATAGTACATATTATTAGTCCACTGTTATTCTCATATATGAAATGATGAAAAGGGAACTGATGGCCTTGTCTTGTGTGCTTATATCTATTGTGAACAGGTTGACCGTAATTGTAATAGAGCCTTGCTTCTGCCATCAGAATTCTATTGCCTATTTTTGGACTCAGCAAATTTCAGTGAGGGCAGTTCTCTACCCATTAGAATCCTTTTGCCTAATTGAAAGTTACATACTAGAGTCTCAAGGCTTTTCTTTTCCCAGTGCACCATGAACTGATCCCTTGACTATTATGATCCTATTTTCTGTTCAAGGAGGTTTTTTTTTTCCCACCTACAAAGGAAAAAAGCTCTGTGTAGTTAGACCTTCCAAGACAGTTTCCAGGTCAGGATCATCTTGGAGCTTTTGTTGGAATTTAGGATATATTTTGTTGCCACAATCCACCCACTCTGTACAAGAGATCTCGGAATAAGTTCCCACGACAAATTCTGAAGATGAGGGCCTACAAATAAGAGAGAGAATTATTATAAGTAATGACAACTACAAAGTGTCCTGTGGCCACAATAACAGGCTCCCTCATCAGTTAAAGGGATATAGAAATCATCATATTATGTTGGTTGTATCCAGCTTCTTAGTTTCTTTCTAGCTCAGATGATGAGAAAGGTTCCTTGAAATTCACTAATTGTCTGTTCCATATGATATCTATTTTTACAATTATAATCTCAAACAATGTTCAAACATTATTAGAAAACCATGATCAATTAGCCTCCATGTAACCCAACTCTAGGCAAAAAAATTCTTTGTCAAGAGGGTGGGTAATAATGCACAAGATAATCTTTTTAGAATCCAAAAACCAATTTCTTCATCTTGCTTTTCTCAACAAAGCCCATATCAACTCAACCTAACACAAGAAGATATGCAACCTACCTGCTCTTGAAACCTTGAATGATATGACAAAATAATCATTAAACATTGACATTGGAAGGTCAGCCTTTTGATGTTATACCCTTTGAACATAGAACAACAATTCAGGGAAGAAGCAACAAATTATGAGGCAATTCACACTACCATAACAGATGCATCTAAATTCAACAACTAACGGAAAAGTTATTGTGAAGAAAACATTTTATCAAACAAATGGTGTGTAAGAACAAACCACAAAGTCTTTTCATGTCTATTATTCTTAGCTACATCGTGCTTATTGTTATGATTTAAGGATCTTGCAGATTAAGTAACTGAATTGAGTAAGTAAAGATAATCTTCGACTTCTGCAATTTAGGGAACATGGGATCAAGCAAAGAGATCGATAGTTCAGATTGGGTGACAAACTTGGACACCAATTCAAACCAGCTAACAAGTTTCAAAAGATGTGTGTCTCATTGAAACAGACATAGAGAAAAGATCATAAGCGGGAATTATCATCCACCGATCATGGCCCTGATTTCGACACCGTAACGCTCTTCATACCGGAGAAAAAAAATACCGGCTGTAACACAACCCAACGCCTTTCACCAGGTTAGCGCCAAAAAGGGCTAATTTTAAGATTCAGAAACAAAATTTAGAAAATTGGGTCTTGAGCTTAAGGTCTTGGAAAGTGACGCGTCTCATCAGGGGATGAAGCCTGACGTTAGCCATATCAGATCATTTCTAACAATGGAAGAAAGGCTTCTCATTTTGTGAATTTTTAAATTAGGGTTTAAGCGAAAAATCTGAGCAGGCTAATTTCTTGGGCTGGGGCTGGAGAGGAGAAGGCTCAATTTTAAGCCCAAATTCAAGCTGAGTCGTAGTCTTGGGACTCTGTAGCATAGAATTTATTCCTGAGAATTATCATGGAACAGGCACATATATTAGTCAATAAGGGTGTATTTGGATGGTAAGAATTCAAAAAAGAGAAATAAGAATTGAAATTCACGTAAGAAAAAGAAAGACACCCAGTCGTAGTTCATGAGAAATAATATGCATACTTAGGACAGCCTACGTGGGACGAACGGCTACACTTGGAAGGTTGTGTGTCATGCCGTACCGAACAAGAAAGTTGAATACAAGACCTCATACTCTGATATCATATTAGATAACCGTTGTATCTAAAAACTTAAGCTAATAAATACGGAATGATATCATCTATAGTTGAACCCATAAGAGGAACTGCAAGCAAGCTCCTTTACGCCTTTCCATTGGGGAGATCGTCTCTATCTAAACAAAGAAAACCTTTTGAATGCTTAGCCACAAAAATTGTCCAACATATACCATTTTTATTTCCAACTCTTACAGGTGGGGTATATCATTCATGGCTTGGGTCCCAAAGGAGGCGTCCTACTTCCTCTACCAAAGTTATGAACTAATTAAGCGGTCCATAACCGTAACAAATCTCAACGAATGGAAAAACTTCATAATAGATCATGTTATCAGGGTGTAGCGAATTGAATTAGTGTGTTCACAGAAAAGCCTATTTCACCTAGACTCTTAGATATAGTGTTGAAATATCATATTTGGACCCTCTTAAATATGTATTTCCGCCTTCACCTATCAGCTTAAGCTTTTAGGCGTATTTGTCCTCCCCACATATGCTTCCATGCAATGTAACATATGGTGCTGGTAGTGATATCATTAGACTTTTCGTTCGGATTGGAGCTTATACATGACTAACCAATTCTATTTAATTTGAAGATTGAATGGTAGATGGAGAAATATTCATTATTATTCATATATCCTAGTTTTGGTCAAATCAAGAGCTCATCTAATTAAGTAGAAAGCTTGAAATTAATCCCATGTGGTTGCACTTAAGACAGGGAGAGAAACCTCACTTCACATTCTAGACTCTTGGCTGGTATGATTTTCCTTTGAATGATTAGTAGATATTTTGTAGTAGCAAAGCTATATCGATCGACAATTCCGTGTGCTTAATCATTCCCATCCAGAGAGATTTGCACAATTTATGGGACTTTAAGGTGGGATGTCTCGCTCACCTGTACCTAACATCAATTAAGTAAATGGTGCAATTAATGCCTACCTAGCTAATTGGAACCCATCAAGCATTCATAGGCCTTAAAAAAAAAAAAAGCATTCATAGGCCTTGGAGATTTTTTCCTATTGTTCTAATACTTATGCTTCCATAGATGAAATTTTTCTTAGACATACTTTTGTCTTTTGCATTTAGTTTTAGAAATGCATCTTCAATGAGGGGATATAATTGCATTTTTCTATCCTTGAAAACCTTAAATTTTTTGGGAAAATTAATTTTTAGTAATATTTTTTCAACATAATTAAGATTCAATTAGTAAAATTTTGAATTTTAACCTTTAGTGAACCTTTATCAAAATAATTTTTAATGACATTTAACTATTATGAATCAACTATTCCAAGAATACCCCTACATCAATCACTCAAATGGCTTGTACAAGTCACTCACTCAAGGTACAAGTATTTTGTTTCTAGTAAAAATCTAAAATGGCTTGTATAAGTTAATTTATTGCTTGTAAAGTCTTGAAAGTGAGTGGTGTAAGGGCATTTCTAGAAGAATTTTTTTTAGCTGTTAAATGTCACTAAAAATTTATTATTTTGATAAGGGTTTATTAAATGTTAAAACTAAAACCTTTACTGACTGAATCTTAATTATTTTGAAAAAGTCTCACTAAAAGTGAATTTTCCCAAAAAAAAAGGAGAAAAAAGAAAAAAGGAAAAAAAGAAAAAGAGGAGAAGCATGTATCCTCTCTTTATCTTCTACATAATTTTGATCTATATGTTGCTGTTCCTCCGAAATTGGGTCGGTTTGGACACGTGGCGATGTGCGGGCGTGCCAGTATCAATTGATAAAAAGATTTCGGGTTGAGTCCTGACCTCGGACACTTGTTCCGAATCTAAACTGGAGTCGGTTTAACGATACTGCAAGTCACCTGTAATACAACGAGTCAGGCGATAGAATGAAGACTAGGGGTTCAGTCTTTGTTTGGGTTCTTATAAGTGATTGAAAGTAAAAGCAGTCAATGGCATGGCACTTTATTATAAAATCGGCCGATGAAACCTATTCATAGATTACAACAGATAATCTTAAAAAATAAACGAAAAAGAAAGCTACTGAAATTAACAGGACCGGCCTTTTTTGTCCTTATACCCATGGTTGGAGTATAAGGGAAGGAGTCAGGGGGCGGTTGTTAATACGGTAAACTCAGGGGTTCACCTAGGATTGCTATTTAGCCGAAAGTACGTGAATCACCTGGCTTGATCAAAGTCGGTCTCGGGACCGGCTGCTTGGGATCCTGTAGCCGTAATCGAATTACAGAATTGCGAGTCAGGGGCGGTCTCAACCTACTTGCCGGTGGCAGGGTTCTGACGTCAATCAGAGTAAACAGGGGCCTAGAGTGTCACTGCGATTGGAAGCAGTGAGAGAAGTTCTAATTTATCCTTCTTGCTACAGTTTAGGGTGTAGGAAACGGGATAAAGATCACGGATGATCAAATTAGCATTATGATAACCAGTTGCGGTTTTTGATGGATGTTGTCCTCGAGCTCTTCGAACTGTGCCTTTTATAGCCAGTCACTGACGGTTGCTCAACGTCCCACTTTTATACGATCTTCATGGAGGTTATTCCTCTATAGTTTTCTGTTTGTGAGAAATAACTTCTCGGCCACGATCATAATCGACTAACTTCCTTAATCGTAGTTAGGGGTGGCAATTGGTCGAATATGGTACGGATCTGCTAAGATCCGAATTCGATCCGAAAAAAATTTACCGATATCCGACAGATCTTTAATACTTATATCCGAATTTGAAATTCAATGAATATCCGAAATCCGAATTTGATCCGATATCCGATCCTAAATCCGAATTCAAAACCAAAATCCGAATTCGAGCCTATTTGAACTTGAAACTTTAAAAAACAATTTTAACAATTAAAGTAAATTTAACTATAAATTTTAACACAAATCCAAGTGTCTCATGATCAAATGATGATTTAACCCTTTTAACTTATGGTTGAAGCATGGTCTGGGCTAAGTTTATATATATTATAAGTATGTTTTCGGTTCGGATCTTTTTCGGATCGGATACATGTATATCCGAATCCAAATCCGAAAAAATTCGGATATGAAATTCGAGATCCGTATCCGAACTGTGGATCTAAATCCTATATCCGAATTCGGTAATTTCGGATCGGATTCGGGTCTGATTCGGATATATATCCGACCCATTGCCAACCCTAATCGTAGTAGTCCACTCTTTAACGGTCGACTTCATGTTAATGGTGACGTGATCCTTTGAAAATATGCGAATGGCTGTCGTATATGCTTATGTGGCTTCAATTAAGTATCTGGCCTATGTGTATATCGACATGGCCTATCTAATTGAATCATGCCATGTAAATGCCACGTGGCCTTTTCTTATTTGTCGGTCTGCAAAGGGTGTAAACAGTTGCTTAATATTTCTGTTTATAATAAATCAAGGAGGCATTCAGCTGGAAGTAAACACCAAACTTGGGTATCTTTTCATCTTCATCCCTTCCATCCAATATTCGTCTATATGTATCCATCGCACTTTTGAGTGTAACATGCATCAAGTTGTCTCTTGGCCATTAAAATTTACAGGAGATCTAATTAAACACCTATACCTCTCATCACTTCTATCATAAATAGAAAGAATGTATTGGCTGTGTGGCGATATCCCTTGGATTCAAAAACAAAAAGGGAAAATTTACATTACATTCAGTTGCTTAACCAAACTAATTAATGATCAAATACTTATACAATGGGGTGCCAAAACCAATTATTTCTCTTTCCCATCATGATATACTTTATCAGTTCTCAAGTAATAATCAGGCTTGGAAACCCAGCCTCTATCTAATTAACCATGAATCCAATTATACAAAGAGAAGAAGTGTAGGAGAGGTCGAACTTTCAAGCTCCCTCGTTGTGCTTGAATCTCTATTGGGTTTGCTCTCTTCACAGAGAGTAATTGAAGGCGACGGAATGGCTACTGTGAGATCAAGGTTCAAATCAGGCAATCTGCATGTCTCTTCATCTACACAACTTGCGGCATCGGAGACCTGATCATTATCATTGAACGATTTTGTCATCCCACAAGCAGGCCTGTTGGATCCAAACAAGGTGGTAGTACCAGTGACCTGTTGGTTCCCATCACAAGGGAGGTTGGGTTTCAAGCGATGTTTATTGGGATCGATTCCCTTACTTTTAAGTTTTCTCCTTAGATGAGAATTCCAGTAGTTCTTCACCTCATTGTCCGTTCGGCCCGGCAGCCTTCCTGCTATTAGAGACCACCTGAATTCATCAAGCAAAACCCCATTAAATATATAAGCAATATATTCATGTGCCTGATTTGACTGGGGGCACTGGGAACAAAGATATATACACACCGGTTGCCAAGGAGTGCATGGAGCTTGATGATGAGATCCTCTTCATCTTCAGCAAAGTTGCCTCTTTTAATATCTGGCCTTAAATAGTTTATCCATCTCAGCCTACAACTTCTACCACAACGAAGTAAACCTGATTCATGTAGATGAAGATTGAGAAAAAGCTTAACATTAGTCTTTTTTAAAAAGACTAGTCAATCAGAGAGAAATTGGGATTTCTTCAGTTTTGTTTTGGTTGTTAGAAGAATTACAGACCTGCAGATTGAGGAAGAGAACGCCAGCAACCTTCCCCATGGGTTCGGATGTAATCGATGAGCTTCTGGTCTTCTTGCTTTGACCAAGATCCTTTGTTTCTGCCTTGCGAATCACAGCAAGCTTTCCTCATTGCTATCTTCTCTAACGCCGATAGAAATGGAGAACACAGAGAGAGAGAGAGAGAGAGAGGTCCCAGGAAAACACGGGGATTCTAATGAGTTCAGTGACTTTATATTAGGAAGGTTTCAGGGACATGCAGGAGGAGTTTGACAGTTGACTTGGACTGGCCGTTTGCTCGTGCATAACTGTGCGTGAAGTGTGTGAAAGCTGGATAAGATCGTGGAACGAAGTCCGTTAGTTGTTCTTATGAAGAGCCAGGCAATGTAAGCCCTAGGACAGGTAGACGCGCTCATACACACACCCATACGAGAATCAAGGAATGTTTCTGAGATTGGTAACATATCGATGTGGTTGGTACTGGTCATTCCAAATCTATATTTAATTATATAGTTTTTTGTGGCTGCGTACGTAAGATGATGAGCAGTGATATAGCCCTGCAAGAGATCCTTCTTGTAGAGGTCAGCTTCAGTATCTAAAATAGGAATCTGCAGTCTCGGATAATCATGGAGTGTGAAGTGTGTTTGACATCACTAGTTAAACCTTCTTGGGATTCCATAAATAATAACCTAATTAACCCTTCAAAAATTGGGTTCTGGTTTTTGTTCATGCAGAACCAGGACTCAAATTATAACACACCCAAAAAATATAAACAGAGTCTTGGTTGGCTCAAAACTCATCTTAATTTCTAGAAAAGTTACTTCAAAATAACACAAATCAACCCAAAGAAATGGAAAATTAATAATCTCTACCTCCAAGATATGTAGGCAAAAACCGGTATGAAACGGATTAGGCAGTATATTTTGGATTTTTTTTCCATTTTTTTAATATGTATGTGTATGATGTCTCCGATTTATTTCGGTTCGAACCGTATATCAAACTGGGTCAAACCAGATCACTGGTTCAATGCATGGTACTGGTTCAAACCATTTTTTTAATATGTATCTTGATCCATGCATATTCTGAGATTTAATGGAAAATGGGTAAATGGGGTGTCTATATTACATCTCTTTGACCTTGTTGTGTTGTTTGGAAAGAAAAAGTAAGAAATGAAATATTGTGTAGAAAAGTCAAAGCATAAGAAACCTCCTTTTCTTTGTTGACTGATAGCTTCATACACCATCAAGTCATAACAAACAGCCCCACCTATCCACTCTGCTTGCTTATTGTTGCAGTTTTTGGGTGGGGATGTGAAATGAATATGAGAACCATTGTCAAAAGCCGGACACGTACCTTTAGGACCTTCCAATGAAAGTGCACAAAGAAGACTTCCGGGCTTTTTTGCAGGTCCTTATCATAGAAATAAACACTAACAGTCTTAAATATCTTTTAAATAAGTACAAACCTTCCAAAGTCATGTTAAAATCTGAAAGATAGATTTTTTCTCTTTTGGTGACTTTTATACTACGTTTGGTATTCTTTCTCAAAAATTGCTTCAAAAAGTAAGAAAAGCAATTTGATTGCTTTTGCTTCTATGAAGATCTTTTCATGAGGCAAAAATGTTTGGTTCACATTTGCTTTGTTGCAGAAAAGCAAAAAAAAAAAAAAAAAAAAAAGGTTTGATAACACCATAAAAATAAAAATTACTTCATTGCTAATATTATCCCTATTACAGTAGGGTGAATGGATAGGTGGTGGTGGTGGTGGTGGTAGAGGTGGTGGGTGAGTGATGTGTGGGTCGGTGGTGGTGACAAGTGTAGACACCCCAAAATTGCACGATTTTTGATAAATCTTGAAGGAGAGAAATATTTTATTGGAATTTTCAATTCTTTGCATTGGGTTTGAGATACTTAACCCATTTGAATCCAAAGCTGTAAAGGAAAAGACCCAAATTCTATCTTTTGTGCAAAGTCAAACTTTTTCCGGTTGAATTTTGTTGACTTTTGACCCCAGAAAATGAAATATTTTTTAAAGCCAGATTTCAAGATAATTTTTCCCGGTAATCAGGTTTTTAGCCATGTTATTGCATAAAAGAATTTTTTGAGATTTTAAATCTTGACGAATACCTTGGTTTTAACATATTGAACATTTTTTCCAGACCTGAAAAATCGGAATTTTGCCTAGAACTGGAAAGTTGACTTTTTATTCACTTGGAATTTGGGTCTGGAACTATTTTTAATGGATTCAAATGGGGGGGTGTTTGCTTATTTACATGTAATATCTTAAGTAAATGGAGATTAAAAAATACGAGGACATTTACTTAAACGATATTACATGTAAATAAGTATTGCCTGTGTTAAAATTTGGAAAAAAGGCTTTTTTCCTTGTATCCGGCAACTCAGGCCGGATACAAGTACCTTTCTTTGTATCCGGTGACAAATACCGGATACAAGCAGTGCTTAGTGTATCCGGTATTGTATACCGGATACCTTAAGGACCTTGTGTATCCGGCCTGATATACCGGATACACAAGTTTTGCTCAAAAATTAGGGTTTTCCGAGAGTTTTTCACTTTTACCATCATATCCCTCATTAAATGAGGGGAAATCTCGGAAATAGCCTTAGGGTTAAGGTTGGTGGGCTATAGACATTATGTTGTGTTTACCATTCTCACCAACCCTAACCCTAGCCTTTGCCTATAAATAGGAGGCTCCTCCTCAAGCAAAGGGCACTCAACTCTTGTTTTGAATTCTCGCAAAGAAGAACTCCAAGAGAAGAAGAAAACCGCTGTGGAATCGCCTCCAGAACTCAGGTAAGCCTCAACTTTTCTTTTTATTTTCTGTCTTTACATTCCTAGATCTAGATCTCTTCTTCTACCTTTCTGTAGTGTAAAGCCTTGTTTGTATGTGTAGAAATCCTTCCCCGGCTCAAAGTATCTCAAGACTCCCCTAGCCGTAAAACGTGAAGGCGGATCTAGGAGAAACGAGACTGGGGATTGACCCTAGTGCTAGAACCCATGTAGCATAAGGCCTTTTTGATTGATTGTAAACCGTTCCATATTCAAAGTACCCTTGATTATCTTAAAGAGAACAGAGGGAAACGATAATGGAACGGAACCCTAGGCTATGCTAGAACCTATTTTGTTGAATCCATATGCATGTTGTATTGATCTTACTTGGTTTTTCACTCTTGCACACATATTACACTTTTTTTGGTGAATAGGCTCACATTTGGGGATTTATTACATTCATTGTGATAAATCTCCAATAAATGGCCTCAATCAAATTCTGGAGTGTTTTAAAATGTTTTTCAAAGGTTTTGGATTCATCTCTCACGGATCACACACATTTTTGTCAATTTTCGGATTTGGTTCTCTTCAAAAGTGGCTTAGCTTGACAACACCTGTACCCTTACTTCGGACACCCATAACTTCATCATCCGGATGAATTTTGGGGCGATTCCAGAACCATGGGAAAGGTGAGGCTGTCTAGTTTATGTCCACCAAATTTCACAAATTTCTATCTAGCGGATTTTTGACACCTCTCTGTCGAAGTTAAGTGGACAGTTCAGGTTCAAATACAGAACTTGTCACTTCGACGGACCGCCATGTGTTCGTTTTAATTCCGATTCGAGCGATTTTTGTTTCTATGCACTCCTTTATGAGTATATTTTCAAATCCAGTTAGTTTCATAATTTTTGGATTCCATTTGAATTATTGGTAGCCGATTTACTCAGAACTGTTCATTTGTACTTTTCTGGGTAAATCTGTGATCTTCGGGGCCTGTTCGGGAGACCACCCAAGGCACATCCGAAGGGATTTTTGTATGAGGCTAGTTTCTATGGAAAGATGGCCATACAAACTTCAATCACACCAAATTTCGTGGGCTTTTATGTAGTGGATTTTTCTAGATAATTTTCCAAAGTTGCCCACTTACCACTTTTAAAAATCCCCAGCAGCAACTTCAAAGGAGCATAACTCCTAGGATTTTTATCGGATTAACTTGAGATTTTGCATGAGCTCCTTATTTATCATAATCTTTCAAATAGAGTTGGTTTGAATCAATTTGAAATTGGATTTGAATGATTTCAAGACAAAGGACCTTACTTTTTACCAAAATTCCCGGATTTGCCTCAACTTGGTTTTGGCCACTTTTACTTTGATTTCCATCTTTTGAAATACTCCAGAAGTGATATTGACATAAGAGAAGATCTAAAATCCATTTGGATCTTCATGTGAATATATCATACACTTGTTCCTTTTTTAAGGCTTTTTCATGATTTTTAGCAAGCTTCTTATTTTCTTTTTAGCATGAACATACACTTGGCAACCACTTCGTGTGGATGAATGGGGGTGCCTAACACCTTCCCCCGTTCATAATCTAATCCCCTTACCCATCTCTGGATTTGATTTTCAAGTAGGGTTATTTTTATCCTAGAATGTTTCTTTTGGCTATTTTTACCTACTTTTGAATCTTTGGTGTCCATTCTCACCCCAAAATCATGAATGGTGGCGACTCTCCCATTTTTATTTCGAGCCCCGTGTGTTGACGGAGGGATGATCACACCGGTGATTTTTTCCCATGTCTCACAACTGGCGACTTTGCTGGGGACTTGTGGATTTAAGCCATTTTGGGTATATTCATGCTTTTTCTTTACTTTTGAATTCTTGCTATTTTATTTACTTTATTGGTGTATATTGTTGTATTCTAAATCTGATTGGGAATTTTACATTGATAAAGGCATGTGTATATGGTTGGAGTATGCTTAGGAGCATGTTTATGGCCTTACCTTGTTGTGCATGCCTACTTGTTTTTTTGAGTGCCTTGTTTTAGGAGGTTTTTTTAGTGCCATGTTTTGAGCATGAAAATAAAGTGCAAAAAAAAAAAAAAAATTCCAGCAACTCAATGTATATTTTTGGGATTCCCAAGCATGTTTTCCCCAAATTCAAACCTTTCTTGTGCCATATGTTAGGTATTAAATTTTTAGGCTTTGATTTGGGTATGAATGAAGCATGTTGAGTACCAAAGATGAAGAATACAAAATCTGGAAATTCAGTAGGTATTTTGGGTTTTTTCAAGCATGTTTTCCTCAATAAAACACCTCTTGTACAATACATTTAGGTGCTGTATTTTTAGGCTTGGATTTGGGCATAAAACAATGTCATTTGAGCACAAAAAATGAAGAACAAAAAATCTGGAAATTTCAGTGTATATTTGGGGGTTTTTAAGCATATTTGACCTCATTGAAACACTTTTGAACCATGCCAAGTAGTGCTAAAATTTTAGGCTTCAATTTGGGTAGAAATGGTACACTTTGAGCATGAAAAAGAGCATGAAATCTGGAATTTTAGGAATGCTTTTGGGTTTCAAGCATGCTTACATGATTTAATTGTTGTTTGTACAAATAACATGTTTTGTATACCACTTTTTCGGCATGTAATATTTTTTGTGCATATTTAGTTGTTTTGGTGCTTGCTTGCTTGTATTTAGCTTCATTATTTTGTCATATGTACCTTGGCTTGAAATTGAATGCATGGCTACGAAAAAGAGTGGCAAGGGGCTGGGACGTTGTGAATGTTACCACAATTTAAAATTGCACTTGAGCACTTGAAACAATTTGCACAGCCTACCCATTACCTATTAGGAAGTTGAACCATGAATGTGTGTAGCTTGGCGCACCGAGGTCGTGACTTCGGAAAACGAAAGTGAAAACATTTACCTTAGAATTTGGGTCAATGATGTGATGACAATGGGATCTGTGATTCGATTCCGGGCATCACTAGACTTGAGTTCTAAGTTGCCAATTAAGCCAAAACCCAAAAACCATACGCTTGAAGGTGGAGAAACACGTTTTCAGCTAAAAGCACACAATTGCGTTTGGGGAAATTGGGTGTAAATGTGGGAAGGCCGTTTGCATGTTTTACAGGCCAAGGTATAATGTGAATACCATATTGAATGAAGGTAATACAAGGTGGCAAGGTAAAGCTATGTTCTTTTCCTAAATTTGGGGAACTTTGTAAGCATGATGTCCAAGCCACATTTGGGGCGAGTTTTGAAGGTCAAGATAAGGTGAACATCAAGTGGGAATGAAAAAAAACTTAATCTGGTGAAAAAATGAGTCAAAAAAGGCCATTTCGGTATTAACCGGCAACTCAGGCCGATTAAGAACACTTTCCTTCATATCCGGTATATATTTCCGGATACAAAGACATATGCGTGTATCCGGTTAGGGTTACCGGATACAATAAGGCATATTCTTATCCGGTATATTATACCGGATACGTTCAAAAAATGCACAAATTGGCTGTTCAGCCCAAATTTTCAGAATAAAATGCCTAAAACACTGTGGATAATCCTTAGGCACCCCGAAAAGAACATAAGAAATGTTCCAGAAATAAAAAATCAAAAACAAAAAAAAAGACAAAAAAAATAGAAAAAAATAATAAAATAAAATATTCTTTCAAGATTTAACCTAATTTCGAAACTCAAAGAAGGAATGAGGGTGTCATATTTTTTGACACCAACTCAACTCAAACATGTGTCAGTCAAACTTTTGAACTTGAAAACTGAGAAAATTCAGCAAATTTGAAAAAAAATAAATTAAAAAAAAAACCTTTGGTTGGTTATTTTTACCAATCAAATCAAAACATTTGTGGGATACTTGGAAGCCCTAGAATATTCCAAGAAACCTTTGGTTGGTTATTTTTATCAATCAAATCAAAACATTTGTGGGACACTTGGAAGCCCTAGAATATTCCAATAAACCTTTGGTTGGTTATTTTTATCAATCAAATCAAAACATTTTTGGGACGCTTGGAAGCCCTAGAATATTCCATGAAAACCTTGGTTGGTTATTTTTATCAATCAAATCAAAACATGTGTGGGACGCTTGGAAGCCCTAGAATATTCCATGAAAACCTTGGTTGGTTATTTTTATCAATCAAATCAAAACATGTGTGGGACGCTTGGAAGCCCTAGAATATTCCATGAAAACCTTGGTTGGTTATTTTTATCAATCAAATCAAAAAAAAATAGGACATTTGGAAGCCTCAGAATATTCCAAAAACCTTTGTTTGGTCACGAGAACCACTCAAAGTCAAAACTTTTTAGGCCATTTGAAAGCCTCTGAGTTTCAAACATCAATCTATTTTGGGCCGTCTATAAGCCTCTGAATTATAGACATATATCCTTTGGGCCATCTAAAAGCCTCTGAATTTTAGACACAACCTTTTTGGGCCATCTAAAAGCCTCTGAATTTTAGACACATATCCTTTGGGCCGTCTATAAGCCTCTGAATTATAGACATATATCCTTTGGGCCGTATATAAGCCTCTGAATTATAGACATATATCCTTTGGGCCATCTAAAAGCCTCTGAATTTTAGACACAACCTTTTTGGGCCATCTAAAAGCCTCTGAATTTTAGACACATATCCTTTGGGCCGTCTATAAGCCTCTGAATTATAGACATATATCCTTTGGGCCATCAAAAAGCCTCTGAATTTTAGACACAACTTTTTTGGGCCGTCTATAAGCCTCTGAATTATAGACACGTATCCTTTGGGCCGTCTAAAAGCCTCTGAATTTTAGACATTTCTCATTCTTTGGGACCTTTGGAAGCCCTAAAATATTCCAACCATAAAAAAAAAACAAAACAAAAAATGGAAAAATATAGAAAAAAAAAACAAATAAATCCGGACTTGTGTTCACCTAACCCACTTATATACATTTATAGGTGTGTGACTCAGATTAAATGGGAGTTGACATGTTTCTTTGCTTTTCCTTATCCAGGTACACTTATTTGCAATCATTGCTCCCGTGACCAGATCCAAAGTCAGAGCTATAAACACTGAAGAGAACCAAGCCCAAGCCACCGTACCCGCTCAAGACTTTGCTCAGCTGCAGGAGCAAGTGGCTGGTCTGGCCAAGATGCTAGGGGACTTACTGGCAGCTCAGGCCCAACAGGCCCAGGCCCAAAATCAAGCATCGACTTCCCATCAGGCACCACCACCTCAGGCCTACATTCCGCCTCCGGCTCAACCCATGCCTGAGCCCATTTCTGAACCAGTCCCTGAACCTATTCTGATCAGGGAAAATACAGCAGAGTTCGAGAAAGAACTGGAGAAGGAAAAAGCCAGGGAAGAAACTGAAAGGAAAATGTTACTCAGGATAGAGAGAATCCAGGAAGAACTGAAAGAAGTGAAAGGGGGAAATAGCTATGGAGGCACCACTTTCGAGGATCTGTGCATGTATCCTGACGTATGTCTACCGGCCAAGTTCAAGTGCCCGGACTTCGACAAGTTCGACGGCACAGGCTGCCCTATGAGCCATTTGAAATTATACTGCGGGGCTTTGTGCCAGTTTGGTCGGGATGATGGCATATTGATCCAACTCTTTCAGAGGAGTTTGACAGGATCGGCTCTTAGGTGGTTCGCCACAGTTGATCATGGGAAGATTAGAGGATGGAAGGATCTGGCAAACACCTTCTTAGACCAATACAAATTTAACTCGGAGATCGTGCCAGACCGGTACGACATTATGAGGATGAGCAAGGGCAAAGATGAATCTGTGCGGCAATATGCCAAGAGGTGGAGAGAGGCTGCCTCTCAGGTCAGGCCGCCTATGCTGGAACCTGAAATGATCTCAACATTCATGGGTACGCTGGGGCAGCCCTTCTACAATCACCTGGTGGGTCAGATCACCACCAATTTTGCTGCCCTGGTACAGGTGGCAGACCGGATTGAGGATGGGATCAAATCTGGAAAGATAATTGATTATTCCGCCCTGGTCAGTCAACAAGACTCCACTCATAACAAGGGAAATGGAAATGGAAAGAAAAAATCTGAGGAAAGGAGAGAAGCAGAAGTGAATATGGTGCAGCTTCCCAAGGGACCCTTTCAAGCCAATGCCCATCCAATTCCTTTGCTGCCTATCCAAATTAATGTCCCTTCTGCACAGCCTGTGAAGGAGGAAACAGAAGTAAGGAAGAGAAGGGAGTTTTCAAAACTGCCTATGAGACCATCTGAACTTTTGCCTACCCTACTTGAAAAGGGTTATGTGACTTTGAGGTTGCCAAATCCTCATGCAAGCAAGGGGAAGGGTTATGATCCATCTACAATCTGTGAGTATCATATGAGCACTCCAGGGCATACCACAGATCGTTGCTTGGCCCTAAAGCATGCAATTCAGGATTTGCTGGATAATAACTCTTTATCATTTAATTCAGTCACACCCACTCCTCCTCCCACCAGCAACAATGGGGCAAGCAGCTCAAATGCAATAGGGTCAATTTTTTCAGGAAAAAGAAGATTTGACCCTTCTCAACTTATTGCTCCGGTTGGTACCACAGTCCAGGATTATTTTGAAAAAGAAGATGAAGGGGGCCATGTGGAGAAAGAGACTCACACAGGGGCAGATTTTAAGCCGAAGGTGAAAGAAAATGAAATGACAAGTGAAAGGGCAAAGGAAGTGCAAACAATTCCATTTGAGCAGTTTGAGCAAACAAGTGGCCTAGCACGGGATGTTGAACAAGAAGTCAGTATGGACGATAATGATTGTCTGAAGGGTATGGAATCACTCTTCATACAAGAAGAAAATGAAGTAGAAGCAATTGAAAAGGGAGAATCCCAGGAAAAGAAAGAAGAAGAATCAAAAGAAAAGATTGAGGCCAGGTTTAAGCTGCCATTGATTGACTGGGCTGCTATCCAGATTCCGTATCAAGGAATGTCATTTCTTTCAGAAACTGAGCACAGTACCCCAGAGAAGGGGATCATCCCAAATCATGAAAAGAGAAACTTGCCTCACTCAGCAGCAGAAAGAAATTTTCTGAAAAAGAAAGAAAAGCTAGCTTTTGCCTTTGAGAACAGGGGCAATTTTCAAATTCCCTTGTTCTCTGAAAAGAAACCCCCTTAAGAAGAATGCACATTTCCTGAGGATCCTAAGGAGCTTTGTTCTCAGGAAGTGATTTCAATAAAGGCTCTTTCAAAAAAAAAAAAATAAAGAGAGTTTTCCTTTAAGATTTTGTTAAAAAAAAAAAAAGATTTTCCCCTTTAACATTTTTCTAAAAAAAAAAGGGGTTTCCAACAAGGTCCTGTTTTACTTATGAGTCATATCTCTCATTGAATTTCATTAAGTTGAATATGACTTCGACATTGGGCTCAATTTTGAGACCGAAATCGAAGAAAAAGACATTTTATATGAAAATTCAAATCTTTTTAAGTGTCATGAGAAGAATATTTCTGCAAAATTTTGAAGTGACCAATCTTATGGACCTTAGAACCAAAGATGACCCGAAGTTCTCACTTGAAAGCAGCAAGTACAAAGATTTATTTCATAAAAATACAGAGAGCATCGCATCACTTGCTCATCAAAGAAAAGCAGATGGAGAAGAAACTGGAAGATGAAATTTTTGCATTTGAAGATGACTCCTAGTTTGCACTCTCCATCGGAAAATATGGAAAGATTTGGATTACGATTTAAGAGGCTGATCCGATGAGAAGGATGTTTTAGGGTTGAAATTTTATCTTCCCAGGTGGCGGTGATCAAAAAAAAAAAAAGAAAAAGAAAAAGAAAAATCCTGAGCCAGTCATGTAGTACAACTCTGTCAAGTCTGAAAGTTCAAACTTTTCTTAAATGATAAGAGGCCTTTCTTTCTTATATCCCCAAAATTTTTGAAATCCCTAGTTAGACTCTTTGAGCTTGATAAATTTTTCCAAGTAACCTAAACTGAGAATTGCAACCCCACACTGGGGCAAATTTATTAAGGCATAAAAAAGAAAAGAAAAGAATGAAGGGACAAGAGAAGGGGGGCATTATTGAAGTTCAAAAGGGATTTTGAAGATGTTTTCAGAAAAGGGGGCAAAGAAATGAAAAAAAAGGGAAGAAAGAAGAAAAACAGATCAACAAATGCTATATCTTCAAAATTGTGAAGGGAAGAATGAGAAAAGAAGTTCATTAATGGGAAATGAGTTTTAAATGAAGAAACCAAAGTGGGTGAAGAACTTCATTACTGGGGGCAATTTTGTATTCATTCCAAGGGAAGAAATGCCTTAAAAATTGCAATTTCAGTTAACCCATTAGATCATATGGTATTTGAGCATTTTATTCCTTTTCTTTCTAAACAAACACCAAGCCTTCATTTCGTCCAATCCATAAGTCCTCTTTGATTAAGAAATTTTGAATTAAGGCAGTTTTAACTACATAGCTGCTGGTGATGAAGGATTAAGAAAAAAAAAAGAGAAAAATGGAGAAAATGTAGTGAAAACCTAGAAGGGCGCTACATGGCAAATAATCAGCTATCTACAAGAAGGAAATTGTCAGAGAGAAAAGTCCAGAATTGGCATAGATCCAGGTGAAATCCTCAAGTTGGTGGTTATTTTTTACTCTTCAAGTGATTGAGGAAAGTCTTCTTTTCAAGATTGAAGCAAACATAATCAGAGCTATGGTATAAAGCATTTGTGAACAAGTTGATGGCCATCAAAATTGCCATTAGGAAATTATTGCTGAAGTTGAAATCATAAATTCTCATATCATGGATACAATGGAGAAACAATTGCTCTTCAATTGGATGAAGGAAATGTCTTTCTAGACTGGGGCAAAATAGTCAGATTAAAAGAGTCGGCATATCTGGAGCATCAATTGACAAGCTGAAGATCATGGGAATGATTCTAAAGGTTCTGAAGGCTTATTTTGGTCTTTCTTCATTTTCTGAAATAATCTTCTCATTATTCAACTTGATTTTAATTCTTTTGGACTATATGCTAATAAGTGATTGGATCATTTTTCAAAAAAAAAAAGCACAAAAAACAAAAAAATATATTTTTGGCCTATGATGAGCATCTATGTCTTTTGATAAAAACATTGGTTTTGCAAGCATTAGAGAATTCTGAGGCCACTAGTATAAAACCTATTTTTGTATTTGCATTCCTTTATAAGGGTTTCTTTTTGCAAATGTTAAAAGAAAAAAAAAAGAAAGAAAAAAAAAAGAAAAAAAAAGGGAAAAAAGAGGATCATCTCTGCTGAGGGGCAAATACTACTTCAAGCAATCAAAACTGGGGCATGCTTAGCGCCTTTCCCTCTGGGTTTTCATTGGAATAAATTACAGCATCTGGAAGAAGTAGTCAGGCCTTAGTCTTTGGATTTGAAAAAAAAAAGGAAACTTCGAAGTAGTTGCATGTTTTCTCCTTTAAACAAAGGTTTCTAATTCTGAAGAAGGATTTTACTGGAGCAGTAAGAAGGCATGAATGAGAGGTCATGGGTGGTAAGGGCATGAGGTTAGATCAACAGATCATGATTTTCAAATCCATCAATCAAGAAGAGGCAGTCACTTGGGTAGTTGAGAAGCATAAAGGCAGGCTATGGGCAGCAATGGCACATACATCCTTATTGAGAGAGCAAGAAGAGGAAGAAGCAAAAGCAAGTTGCAGAATATTCAAGCACAGGTTTGGGCATCAAATGCACCCAGGTAAATCAAATAAGAAAATCAATTAGGAAAATTCAATAAAATATTTCCTTCCTTATTGTTGAAAAACATCAAAAGCAATTGAGTTTGCAGAGGTCAATTTTAAATCCACATTCTTTTCAAAATTTGCTTGTCTCAGATTTCTTTTCATAGCCACGAGAGCTCAAAGAAATCTGAGATAAGGAAGAGACGCCACCCCGTCAGACTATACACAGCAGGGGTTTCATTGGCTATCTTCAAATCCATGTTTTTTATCACTCATTTGTTTGACCAAAGCAAGTTCAATTAATGAGGTGTCTTTCAAACGTGCAATTTTGAGTTGTGTCTATTCTTTGCTGTTCATTGTGCTACAACTCCAGCAAAGAGGGGCAGTTGTAGACACCCCAAAATTGCACGATTTTTGATAAATCTTGAAGGAGAGAAATATTTTATTGGAATTTTCAATTCTTTGCATTGGGTTTGAGATACTTAACCCATTTGAATCCAAAGCTGTAAAGGAAAAGACCCAAATTCTATCTTTTGTATAAAGTCAAACTTTTTCCGGTTGAATTTTGTTGACTTTTGACCCCAGAAAATGAAATATTTTTTAAAGCCAGATTTCAAGATAATTTTTCCCGGTAATCAGGTTTTTAGCCATGTTATTGCATAAAAGAATTTTTTGAGATTTTAAATCTTGACGAATACCTTGGTTTTAACATATTGAACATTTTTTCCAGACCTGAAAAATCGGAATTTTGCCTAGAACTGGAAAGTTGACTTTTTATTCACTTGGAATTTGGGTCTGGAACTATTTTTAATGGATTCAAATGGGGGGGTGTTTGCTTATTTACATGTAATATCTTAAGTAAATGGAGATTAAAAAATACGAGGACATTTACTTAAACGATATTACATGTAAATAAGTATTGCCTGTGTTAAAATTTGGAAAAAAGGCTTTTTTCCTTGTATCCGGCAACTCAGGCCGGATACAAGTACCTTTCTTTGTATCCGGTGACAAATACCGGATACAAGCAGTGCTTAGTGTATCCGGTATTGTATACCGGATACCTTAAGGACCTTGTGTATCCGGCCTGATATACCGGATACACAAGTTTTGCTCAAAAATTAGGGTTTTCCGAGAGTTTTTCACTTTTACCATCATATCCCTCATTAAATGAGGGGAAATCTCGGAAATAGCCTTAGGGTTAAGGTTGGTGGGCTATAGACATTATGTTGTGTTTACCATTCTCACCAACCCTAACCCTAGCCTTTGCCTATAAATAGGAGGCTCCTCCTCAAGCAAAGGGCACTCAACTCTTGTTTTGAATTCTCGCAAAGAAGAACTCCAAGAGAAGAAGAAAACCGCTGTGGAATCGCCTCCAGAACTCAGGTAAGCCTCAACTTTTCTTTTTATTTTCTGTCTTTACATTCCTAGATCTAGATCTCTTCTTCTACCTTTCTGTAGTGTAAAGCCTTGTTTGTATGTGTAGAAATCCTTCCCCGGCTCAAAGTATCTCAAGACTCCCCTAGCCGTAAAACGTGAAGGCGGATCTAGGAGAAACGAGACTGGGGATTGACCCTAGTGCTAGAACCCATGTAGCATAAGGCCTTTTTGATTGATTGTAAACCGTTCCATATTCAAAGTACCCTTGATTATCTTAAAGAGAACAGAGGGAAACGATAATGGAACGGAACCCTAGGCTATGCTAGAACCTATTTTGTTGAATCCATATGCATGTTGTATTGATCTTACTTGGTTTTTCACTCTTGCACACATATTACACTTTTTTTGGTGAATAGGCTCACATTTGGGGATTTATTACATTCATTGTGATAAATCTCCAATAAATGGCCTCAATCAAATTTTGGAGTGTTTTAAAATGTTTTTCAAAGGTTTTGGATTCATCTCTCACGGATCACACACATTTTTGTCAATTTTCGGATTTGGTTCTCTTCAAAAGTGGCTTAGCTTGACAACACCTGTACCCTTACTTCGGACACCCATAACTTCATCATCCGGATGAATTTTGGGGCGATTCCAGAACCATGGGAAAGGTGAGGCTGTCTAGTTTATGTCCACCAAATTTCACAAATTTCTATCTAGCGGATTTTTGACACCTCTCTGTCGAAGTTAAGTGGACAGTTCAGGTTCAAATACAGAACTTGTCACTTCGACGGACCGCCATGTGTTCGTTTTAATTCCGATTCGAGCGATTTTTGTTTCTATGCACTCCTTTATGAGTATATTTTCAAATCCAGTTAGTTTCATAATTTTTGGATTCCATTTGAATTATTGGTAGCCGATTTACTCAGAACTGTTCATTTGTACTTTTCTGGGTAAATCTGTGATCTTCGGGGCCTGTTCGGGAGACCACCCAAGGCACATCCGAAGGGATTTTAGTATGAGGCTAGTTTCTATGGAAAGATGGCCATACAAACTTCAATCACACCAAATTTCGTGGGCTTTTATGTAGTGGATTTTTCTAGATAATTTTCCAAAGTTGCCCACTTACCACTTTTAAAAATCCCCAGCAGCAACTTCAAAGGAGCATAACTCCGAGGATTTTTATCGGATTAACTTTAGATTTTGCATGAGCTCCTTATTTATCATAATCTTTCAAATAGAGTTGGTTTGAATCAATTTGAAATTGGATTTGAATGATTTCAAGACAAAGGACCTTACTTTTTACCAAAATTCCCGGATTTGCCTCAACTTGGTTTTGGCCACTTTTACTTTGATTTCCATCTTTTGAAATACTCCAGAAGTGATATTGACATAAGAGAAGATCTAAAATCCATTTGGATCTTCATGTGAATATATCATACACTTGTTCCTTTTTTAAGGCTTTTTCATGATTTTTAGCAAGCTTCTTATTTTCTTTTTAGCATGAACATACACTTGGCAACCACTTCGTGTGGATGAATGGGGGTGCCTAACACCTTCCCCCGTTCATAATCTAATCCCCTTACCCATCTCTGGATTTGATTTTCAAGTAGGGTTATTTTTATCCTAGAATGTTTCTTTTGGCTATTTTTGCCTACTTTTGAATCTTTGGTGTCCATTCTCACCCCAAAATCATGAATGGTGGCGACTCTCCCATTTTTATTTCGAGCCCCGTGTGTTGACGGAGGGATGATCACACCGGTGATTTTTTCCCATGTCTCACAACAAGGTGGCAGTGCTATTGGTGGATAGGTAGTGTTGGTGGTGCTGGTAGTATTGGTGGATGGGGGTGGTCTTGGGTGCATGAGTGCGTGGTGATGGTGATGGTATTTGTGGTGGGTAGTGTAGTAGCAGGTAAGTGGGTGGGTGTTGATAGTGGTGGTGGAAATGTTGTTGGTGGTTGTATTTATGGGAGATGATGGTATTGGTGATATTTAGTTGGGGGTGGGGGTGGGGGTGGGGGTGGTAGTGGTGGTGAGTGATGGGTGGTTGTTGTGGTGATATGGCTGGTGGATGGTGGTACCCATGTTGGAGTGAGAGTGGATGGCGGTGGTAGGAGGTAAGAGGGAGGTAGTGGTGGGTGGCAATGGATGGTGTGGTAGCAGTGGTTGGTGTTGGTAGTGGTGATGGTGTGGGTTTGGTTGTTAATATTAGAAGCAATAAGCAAAAATGGCAAAAAATTAGAATATCTTTTGCTTCATCAAGTGAAGTAAAAGCAAAAACTAACAAACATGCTTATTGCTTAAAAAAACAAAATTTTGCTTCAATAAGCAAAAAAGCAAAAGCAAAAACCAATGCCAAACACAGCTTTAGTTTTTTGAAAAATTTATCCTTAACCCATATATAAGAGTATCAAACAAAAAATGCCATAAAACATTGAGAATGAAAATTTTGAATTAAACTTAAATATCATTACTAAGATGTTGTTAGGAATATAATTAAATATATAAAATTTCACTGCTACTATTAGCTTAAGCTTTTGGTAGAATTGATGTTCTATATGGTATTAGAGCCTTAAGCTAATGCTGAGGCCCTGGTTTCAAACCTCACCTACACTCTTTGAAAAAAATATTCCACAAGTAGGGCCTCCCTAAAAATGGGTTTGAGTCCGACCCATACGTAATGGAGAGTGTTAGGAATATAATTAAATATATAAGAATTTACCCCCACTATTAGCTTAAGCTTTTAATAGGATTGATGTTCTATAGATGTAAATAATCAGAAGAGAATGGAGAATTAGTTCCTAAAAAGTTTAAAGAAAATGTGACTAATTGGCCTTTCCATAGGCAGAAATGATTAGTAGCCTTCACTTTTTCTCTATTTTACACTCCCCCACACATGTGATTTTGCACGAGAACATACATGGGGAAGAACAAATTCGGGGAACATATATCCTAAATAAAAATAAATATCAAGGCAACTCACCTTGAGGGTCGAATATAAGACCTCCTTCTCTAGTAATTGTTGCACCAAAAAGCTTAAGTTGATAAGGTACAACTATGTATATCAAAGGGCTCAAATACGATATCTGAACAAATACCATAGTGGAATACTGGAAATATTGAAATAGAGATCAATAATGTTTTTATAAATTAGATCCAAGCATGCTTTAATTTTTCTTTCGTTAACAGTATTTTTAGGGATCTAACCCATTGCTAGGCTTGAACTCTTAAAATCTTGGTAGGGTCAAACTAACAAACTATCAGTTACAAACTAACGTTGTGGTTGTGGTAAGTGTTGATTGTTGCCTATAGTTCACAAGTGCTCTTTGTGTAAGAGGGCACCCAGCCTTTTTTGGATAGATATTGGGGGTTCAATCCCCAATAACACACGTAGTTGTTGCCTATGGTTCATAGGTCCTTTTGAGAAAGCATGCTGCTGTTGGTAAACGTTTGTCTGCAATTTACTCCTAGCTAATAGGTGTTGGCTTGCAATTGTAGGTATTAGAGTATATTTTTAAATATACTTTTTGATCTTAACGAAAAGCATATTTAAAAAGGACCAACAAAGTGAATAGAACTATATATTGGTTTTCTTTCGAGATGCCGAAAGAAAAAGGAGCTAGGTGAATCATGACAGATTGGTTAACCTAGGCGCATGTTGGCAGTTGTTTCGAAACACCTCAGATGTGGAAAGAATCATGAGACCTTGTCAATGGCCAATTGAGATCCTATGTGTAGACACCCCAAATTGCACCTCAATATAAGAAAATACCTAAGAAGAATTTTAAAAAAAGTCTTATTTGAGCCTTGACATATGTCAAACTCTCAAAAACTTTCAAAATCAGTGCCAACCGTACTGTGTATATGGTTTTTATAGTTTTGATCCCAACCGCTCTGTATGCACGGTTGCAACCGTGCACACAGCACGGTTCATGTCCATGCTCGTTGCGCTGGCGGCCACGTGGTTTCGCGAAGCTGCGGCCGTTGAGCCGCGTGGACAGCACTCAATTAAAGCATAACTGAATTGAACCGTGCTGTATATACGGTTTTGTCGAATTTGTGAGAAACCGCACTTCAAGTAACGGTTGTGTTGAAACCGTACTGTATATACCGTTTTGGCTGTTTTGAGGCTTTGCGAAATGGCTCGATCTCTGAGCCTTATTTACGCATATTACCTCTCTCTAAGGGACCTGATCTCCCTATTTCACCCTCCGAAACTTCTAGTATTACACCAATTCAAGCCTTGGAGGAGAATTGGAATAATCTAGAAGGCCTTTTAGGCCTACCCTTGGGACTCTTCTACCCTTGGCTTGGCCTATAAATAGAGAGGTCCTCCTCTTGCAAATGGCTGACAATCTGAAGCTTAGAAGCTCTGCAAAGAAGAAGGAGAACCTCTGCTGGATTGCCTACTCAACCATTCAAGCTACTAAGGTAAAGCCCATTTTGATTTATTGCTTCCTCTTTACATTCTAGCAATCTCTCATCTTCTACCTTTCTGTAGTGTAAGGCTTTGATGTTGTTTGTAGCGCCAAACCCCTTCTAAAGTACCTGGGAATCCTCTCTAGCCGTAAAACGTGAAGAGAGAGCCTGGGGAAAAGGAAGGTGGAATGGATCCTCTAGGTTTAGAACCCTCAAATGATGTGCAAGCATGCTATATGGTTATTTTGAGCCCTTGAATGCTTCTCTGATCATTTTTGTATTTGGAGAAGATGTGAATCCATGCTCTCAATAGCCATGGATTCCAACTTTCTCATAGAAATGTGATTTTCCACATCTTTGCACCCACTTTCCACCTTTTTTTTTATCAAAATAGGCTAGATCTTGGATTTCCATGTAAATATGGAAAATCTGAGATCATTGGCCTTAGAATGAGTTTTTAGAAGTTCATGAGTTGTTTTTCATGATTTTAAATTGTTTTGGTCGAATCCACTTGCACACATACACTGATTTTGGCTTCTTATTCAAAGTTCTTCAAAAACAGGACAGATCTGTAGCCTGTCTTGGAATGCTTATAACTTCATCCTCTGGATGAATTTTTGAGTGATTCCAAAGACATGTGATAGATGGATGTGTCTATTTAATATCTGGAAATTTTCGTCCACTTCCATGAGGCCAATTTTTGACACCATCTCTTCAAAGTTTGTAAGACAGTTCAGCCCAGATTGCTGAACTTGCCGCTTTGATGGTGCACTATTTGCTCAGTTTTAATCCGTTTCCTATGATTCCAGTTTCTGAGTTTTCTTTGAGAAGTCTATTTTCATTTCCAACTGGTTTCAGCAGATTTCAATCTGTTTTGTGTCTCGGGTGCTCAGTTGACTCAGAGATGCTCGCTGGCATAGTCCAGAGCTCATCTGTGGTCTTCTAGGCCTGTTCAAGAGAGCACACAAGTCACATCCGGATAGAGATTGGTGTGAGGTCTTTTTCTTTGGAAAGATGGCACTACATACTTCCTCCATACCAATTTTCAGGGATTTTTATTGAGCCAAACTCCACGAATAGAGCTTTGAAAATGCCTACTTGACACTTTTTCTGAGTTATAACAGCAGATTTCGTATGTGGATTTCTCTCTAGTTTTGAATCGGATCGAGCTGAATTTTCTACCGTATATTTTACTATATACCAGTTTTCAGATGGTTTTGGTTTCATTTGATTTGGATTTAAATTTAGTAAGTTAGGGTTAATCAAAGCTTTCAAGCTTTTTGATCTAATTTCTCCAGATTTGCCTTAGCTTGATTTTCTTCATTTTTAATTTGATTTCACTTCACTCATGAAGTTTTAGAAGTGATGAATCCACAAAGAGAGTCTAAACTCATTAGATTTCTCATGTGGAATGGTCACACACATTGTGCTTGTTAAGCACCTCCTTGTTTATTTTACTAAGCAAGCATGTGGCAACCGTCTTAGACGGATGAGTGGGGGTGCCTAACACCTTCCCCCGCTCATAAATAATTCCCCGTACCCAATCTCTGGATTTTACCATGTATTAGAGCCACTTTAGCTCTATTTGACATCTATGAACCTTTTGGTGTCCATTCACACCTTAAAATGAATGGTGGCAACTCTTAACATTTATCGATCCCCGCGTGACGATATCGGAAGTCATCTGAGATGACGAATCCATGTCTCACAACTGGCGACTCTGCTGGGGACCAGTGGAATTGAGCCATGTTTTGCTTGCTTGTATTTTGCTTGATTTTTGTTGATGGTTTGATTGTTTGATTGATCGTAATGAACATGCTAAACTTGTGTGTTTTGTTTCTGAGAATCAAAGACCCATGAGAATATGGTATGTGAGGTATGCTTGATTGTATTCAAAACCATGTTAGGAGACCTAGCTAGTTTTACCATGCTAGGCTACCATGTTTACATAATGAGCATGTTTTGATTAGGACCTTAATGTCATTTAGCATATGATCTGGATTTTTTTTAGATGTTTTGAATATCTCAAAAAGCATGCTCACCATGATTGAATGCTCTTTTGTGTAAAATGATAACATGCTTCCATGTTTACATGATTTGTGTGAATGCATGTTTAAATTGAGCATGCTAAGTTTTTATTACCTTGCTATGCTTGTGATTACTTATCAAATTTGATCTCTATATCATGCCTTGGTGAATGTGTATGGCTTGCATGGCTACGAAAAAAGAGTGGCAAGGGTGGGACGTTGTGTTGAATGTGACCCACCTTTTTCAAATGCACTTGAGCACTTTTTATTTTTTACACAGCCTACCTATCACCTATAGGAAGTTGAACAAGAATGTGTGTAGCTTGGCACACCGAGGTCGTTACTTCGGAAAGCGAAAGTGAAAACATTCACCTTAGAGACTTTGAGCCAATGATGTGATGACATGGTGGATCTAGAATTCTGGTCATACACTAGGCTTGAGCCCTACCCGAAGGTGGAGAAACACCCTCTTGGCCAAAATAAACCAAATGCGATGGGAAAAGGGTTTGTAATTGAGGGGAGGCCGTCTTGCATGGCCCAGGTGCCCGAGGTATGATATGGACATCATTTTGAAGGTAAACATGAGGTAACAAGGTATTTTCAGTTTTTCCTTATGATGGCTTTTTTTTTTTACTTTATAAAAAGCATGCTCACGGTGTCCATTTGTTGGGATTTTGTGCTTCCCAGAAAATTACTGTTAGCCTAGGATCGGTGTAGCCCATAGGGAGAGTTTTTACTCTCCTTAGGTATTAGTCCACCCAAATGCCCATAGGAGGCACCCCAAAAGTCTCAAAGTCCATGCATTAGGTGTCCGTTTTTAGGAGGGAGCCTAAGCCCTCCTTTGTATGAATATGGCTAATCCTTTTGCCTGCAGGGAATTTGTGTGTGAAGGCCATCCAAGAGCTGCTGGTGCAAAGGGCATCTTCTTTTCCTTTTGTGTAGAAATTTCCATTCTCAAGCCCAAGGAGGCCAAAATTGTCATTTTATTTTGATTCGGGCCCTTGAAGGCCAATTTGTATTGTAACATGTTTCTTTTATTATAAGAGATCTGTTTATGCATATTTATGGTCTCCCCATGCACCTTCATGAATTTCATGCTCTAAGCGGGTTTTTAATGCCGTTTGATGTGCCAAATGCCCAATTCGGGGCAGTCCGGAAGCCACCCAATGGTGAACAGTATGGTGGATATTTAACCAAGCTAATAAAACCAATCGGAAAAAGAAACAAATCAAAAATCTCATTTTCGGCTTACAACCGTCCTGAGTATACGGTTGGCTGCATTTTCGCTGCAACCGCATGTGTAGTACGGTTCGGACCAAACCGTCCTGAGTGCACGGTTTTAAGCCGAAATCCTGTTTAGGCCTTGCTCATCGAACAGTTCTGGGTCCTTTCATCCCTAAGTCATGTAAGCAAGTGGGCAGACGTGCTAAATGGGATAAATGGCATATAAACCATTCCAAATCCACCCAAAGTAAGAGATTAAGGCCATTTTTAACATATTCACCTAAATTGAACAAATCAACTCAACTCAAAGGTGGAAATGATGAAGTAAAAGTTGGTTCAAACCAAAAAACAGGTCAAGCACCTCAATTTGGGGGTTAGGTCCACATTGGGATCTCTCTGTCCAATTTGACCTCCTAACCCATCTTAAGTAAAGTAAATAATCAAAAGAGAATTGGTGCAAATAACCAACTTAATCATACTTCAATCTCAGGAATTGAACTTGGAAATCATAATCAGCTCCCAAAGCATGTTTTAAGCCCCAAAGTGGGATCTAAACCAAGAAAAAAAAAGAAAAGAAAAGAAGCTCAACTCTTTTGAAATGGAACAAATTCCAACCCAAAAATAAGAAATCCTTAAGCATAAAGTATTCAAACTTTTAAGATTTCAAATCATAGGTCATTTGCAAACCCTTGAATTCTAAGTCAAGTCATTCAAAATTTTGAATAAAAGAAGATTTCAAATAAATCATCACCTTAAAGGCAAATTGAGTCTCTTTTTAACTCAAAACACCTAAGAGGAAATCATATTTTTTTTTTTTTTTTGCATCTGAAAGCCTTGTAATTTCAGAAAATCAACCCATAGGACTCCTGGAAGCCTGAAATTCCAGATTTTTCCAAAATCTTCATAGGCCTTCTAAAGCCTGAATTTAGAAACTCATAAGACTCCTGGAAGCCTGAAATTCCAGATTTTTCCAAAATCTTCATAGGCCTTCTAAAGCCTGAATTTAGAAACTCATAGGACTCCTGGAAGCCTGAAATTCCAGATTTTTCCAAAATCTTCATAGGCCTTCTAAAGCCTGAATTTAGAAACTCATAGGACTCCTGGAAGCCTGAAATTCCAGATTTTTCCAAAATCTTCATAGGCCTTCTAAAGCCTGAATTTAGAAACTCATAGGACTCCTGGAAGCCTGAAATTCCAGATTTTTCCAAAATCTTCATAGGCCTTCTAAAGCCTGAATTTAGAAACTCATAGGACTTCTGGAAGCCTGAAATTCCAGATTTTTCCAAAATCTTCATAGGCCTTCTAAAGCCTGAATTTAGAAACTCATACGACTCCTGGAAGCCTGAAATTCCATATTTTTCCAAAATCTTCATAGGCCTTCTAAAGCCTGAATTTAGAAACTCATAGGATCCCTGGAAGCCTAAAATTCCAGATCTTTTTTCATAGGCCTTCTAAAGCCTGAATTTAGAAAATCATAAGCCCTTGGAAGCTTGAGTGATTCCAAGTCCTGATTTGTCTACAAACCTTTACTGTAGACACATCATCTTTTGTGGGATATGTTGGAAGCCCTAGAATTTTCCAATATTGGTAGGTCTTTTTCGCACCAACCAAGTCATAAGCCCTTGGAAGCTTGCGTAATTCCAATGCTTGATTTGACTGTAGGCTTTTACTATAGCCATATCATTTCTGTGGGACATGTTGGAGACCCTAGAATACTCCAACAAAATTTGTGTGGTTTGATCTTTTCGTATCAATCGCCACATTTTAATAAGGTTATTTTAACCATAAATACAAAAAGCCAAAAAAATATGAATACAAAGAAAACCCCCAAACTCATGTTCACCAAGCTCACATGCATGCATGCATAGGTGTGTAAAATTGATTTAAGGGGATACTAATATTTTTCTCTTTTGTCTCTTTCTTTTAAAAGGGTACCAAGTTCCTACTGCAACCATTGCTCCCCGACGTTCTCAGAGATTAAAAGCTGCTACCATGAACCCCGCTGAAGAACAATCCACTGTTTCGGCTGAGGCCTTTGCTCAACTGCAAGAGCAAGTGGCAGGGATGACCAAACTATTGGAGAATTTGCTGGCCAACCAAGCCGCTCAGGCTCAGATGCAGGCGCAGCAGGCGCAGGCTCAAGTTCACCAGGCTTCATCATCCCACAATGCAACACCACAGCCTCCACCCCAGACTGAACTTCCACCACTAGTCCAACCTATCCCACCTCAGCCCGAACTCTCTCAGCCAAACCCCGAACCTATCCTGATCCGGGAGGAAAAATCTGAATATGAGAAGGAAAAGGAGAAAGAGAAGGAGAGACTGAGGGCAGAAGGAGAAAGAAAATTTTTGGACAAACTGGAGTCCATTCAAGAGGAACTGAAAGAAGTGAGGGGGATCAACACGTTGGGTGGTACCAACTTTCAAGATCTCTGCCTGTACCCCGACGCATGCTTACCGGCCAAATTTAAGTGCCCGGACTTTGAGAAATATGACGGCACCGGATGCCCAATGAGCCATCTGAAGCTCTACTGTGGGGCGTTGTGCCAATTTGGCCGGGATGATGGCATCCTGATCCAGCTATTCCAGAGAAGCCTAACTAGGGCAGCCTTGAGATGGTTCGCAACTGTGGACCACGGCAGAATCAGAAGGTGGAAAGACCTAGCTGATGCTTTCCTTGCTCAGTACCGTTTCAATGCTGACATCGTGCCAGATAGGTACGATATGATGAAAATGAGTAAGGGAAGAGATGAGACAGTCAGGCAGTATGCCAAAAGGTGGAGAGAAGCCGCCTCTCAAGTCAGGCCTCCCATGATGGAGCCAGAGATGGTTACCACCTTCATTGGCACACTGGGGCAGCCATTTTACAATCACTTGGTGGGTCAGGTTACCACCAGTTTTGCTGCCCTAGTACTAGTCGCGGACCGGATTGAAGATGGAATCAGATCCGGGCGAATCCACGACCATTCTGCCACGGCTCGTCAACAGGAGCCAACTTTTGATCCTTCTGCCCAGAAGCAGAAAAATGGGGCAAGAAGGAATGGAGGAAAGAAAGAAGGGGAAGTAAACATGGTACAACCCCAACCACCACAGAAACCCATCCAGATCAATATTGCTGCACCTCCACCCAGTCCAGTGCAGCCACAATCGACCTATCAAAACCCTCTCAACATTAATGTTCCTCAGGCAGCAATGCCCAACCAAAAAAGGGTATTCTCGAAAGAGGAGAGAGATGCTTGGATGGCGTCCAGAAGGAGCAGGGTCCTTTCCCCTCTTCCTGTGACTCCATCCCAGCTTTTGCCATCTTTGTTAAACGCGGGGTACGTCACCCTGAAAGAACCAAATCCGAATGCTTCAAAGGGAAAGAATTTCGATCCCTCCACCACTTGTGAATACCATATGGGTGCACCAGGACACCCTACAGACAGGTGTTGGCCATTAAAACATGCCATCCAGGATTTGATCGATCAGGGAACCCTGTTGTTTAACACAGCTGCACCCTCTCCCGCCAGGACTGATATTGGTCAGAATCCTCTGCCCCAGCATAATGGGGCTGGTCCTTCCAATTTTGTAGGGACCGTCTCTTCTAGACCTAGGACGTTTGATCCCTCGCAGTTAATTGCGCCAATAGGGACGTCCGTTAGGGTCTATTTTGACCAGGAAGAGATAGGGGAACAAATCAATGTCATTTCTGGAAATAATGGAAGTGGCAAGACTGCAGAGGACATTAATGCCTCTTTAAACCGGGCCGCTTCCCTCATGGCCCAGCTTAATGTGACCAAACCCCCTCTCATTATTAATTGCAACCAGGCTGTTGCTTCCCCACCTACTCCATCATCCAAACCACCTTTGGTCATTAATTATGACCCCACCACCGCTTCAATTACATCTGTTTCTTCTCAGGCCTTAAAATCCTCTCAATCCAAGTAACCCAGGCAATCTTCGCCTCTGGTTATTGAGGCGCCTTCTTCTAACCTTATTCCCGCATCAACTCCTGCACCAAGGCCTCACTTCCAGCCCTTGGTATTTAACGTTCCTAAACCCTCCTATTCAGAAACTGCTGTACCTTGGAACTACAACGAGGGTTATACGACCACTATCCCAGTGGCCAGGAATCAGGGTCAGGAGGAGGTAAACCTCATGACAAGATCAGGGAGGTGTGTGGAAGGAAAAGAACAAGAAAAAAAAGAGGCAGAGCAAGTCCAGAAGGGGAAGGCCAAAATAGGGGAAGACACCCCTCAGGTCGACAGTAAGGAGGCAGAAGACCTCCTAAAAATACTGAAAAAGAGTGAATTCAATATTGTCGACCAATTAACCAAGGTCCCTGCCCAGATATCAATACTGGGATTATTGCTTAATTCAGAAAAGCATAGGGACTCATTAATGAAAGTACTCCAGAGCGCCCACGTGCCCAAAGCAATTGAGCCAGACCAGCTCGGCATGATGATCGGTCAGATTTTATCTCACAATGTAATAAGCTTTTCAGAAAGTGAGATAAGCCCTGGCGGATGTTATCACATGGACCCTTTGCACATCACTGTGCTTTGTAAGGATAACATGATAGCCAGGGCCCTAATCGACAATGGGTCAGCCTTAAACGTCTGTCCCCTAGTAACATTCGTGAGGCTTGGTCTGGACCAATCCAAGATAAAACAGAACGGGAGGATAGTGAGAGCTTTTGATAGCTCCAAAACACACTCCCTAGGGGAGATTGAATTGCCGATTACCATCGGACCGAATATCTTTAATATCACATTCGAAGTGATAGATATTCCTGCTGCCTTCAATCTACTTCTGGGAAGGCCGTGGATTCACTCAGCTAGGGCTATACCCTCCACTCTTCATCAAAGAGTAAAATTTATAAGAGGCCAGAAGGTGATAACGGTCCTTGCCGAGAGTCTAGTCCTTCCCGTCATACCACCTGACGTAACTTTCATTAATGTAGAATTAACGGCAGACAAAATTGCCTTTCACTCTTTTCAGTTGAGACAGTCAACTTCATACCTGGGGGGTGTCTAAAAAAGAATGAGAAATTGACCTGCGCCAATAAGATGGTGGAGAAGGTCTTAAAAGATTGCAATTTCCACCCAGGAAAGGGGTTGGGCATTAACCTGCAAGGAAGGGTGACGCCCATAGAGGCACAGAGGCTAGTCCCACGAGTAGGACTAGGGATGAAAATGAGAAGATGGAAGAAGGGACCACAGAAAGAAAATGGTAGTAAGGGGGAAAAGAATCAGGGAAAGGTCCCTCACTTAAGGGAAACTTTCCCGAAGCCCTCTCATACCATTCAATTAGCTCCTCCTACAGATTCCTCCAAGCCTCCGTATTTTAATGATAACCCTTTTAGAAAACCTTTTACCTCAACCCTTCAACCTTTTACCCCATTTTCCCCCACTTTGGCACCCAAAGCCACGGGTGAGCCTGAGCCACTGCCACAAGAACAGCAGGATTTCACAGAAGAGACAGGGGCATTCTTTGCAATGACAGAGAATGAAGGAAGAGAGAAAGCAGAAGAAGAGGTTCCTTTTATCGACTGGGCCTCAATCAAGATTCCTGATGAAGTCACCTCTGAACTCAGCCCCGAAGCAGAAAAGGGCAGTTTTTCAAATCCGGTAATGATGGTATCGGATCGAGAGTTTGAGGAGGAACAGGTTTGCACTATACCACCTGTTCCAGAGGGCTTTGTACTGAAAAATTGGGAGGAGATCCCTTTGACACTTGAGGCTGCATATGGTTGGCAATCAGCTGCGGCCTCCAAAAAAAAAACTCCACTAGTGGATTGCCCTTTTCCTGGAGGTTTTAATGAACCTTCATCTTCAGGAAAAGCCTTTTTAGAAGGTTCTCAAAAAACCCAAAAAGATTTTTCAATTTTTTCTAGAAAATCTAAAGCTTTCAAAATGGTCCAGACTGCTTATGAGCCATATACACAGACTGAATTAGAGCAAGTTGAATATGACTTCGACTTCGAGCTCAACTTCGACCTAATGGGGATCGAAGAGGAGATCGAGGCCGAAGACGATGACCTTCCAAGAGAAATATCATATCAATTGGAACGTCACGAAAAGGGTATTCAACCTAATATTGAAGAAACCATTTCCATAAACCTGGGAACTGAAGAGGACCCAAAATTTATAAAGATTGGTACATGCTTATCTGAAATGCAGCAGAGGGTAATGTCCCAATTCTTGGCCGATTACAAGGACGTGTTCGCATGGTCTTATCGGGACATGCCAGGGTTGGATACAGACATGGTTGTACACAGGCTGCCAATCCTGCCAGGAGTAAAGCCTATTAAGCAGAAATTGAGAAGGTTGAAACCAGAATGGACTTTGAAAGTCAAAGATGAAGTAGTAAAGCAGTTTCAAGCTGGGTTTTTGGCGGTGTCCACATACCCTGATTGGCTAGCCAATATAGTCCCAGTTCCAAAGAAGGATGGAAAAGTCAGGATGTGTGTGGATTACAGAGACTTGAACAAGGCGAGCCCGAAGGATGATTTTCCATTGCCGCACATCGACATCTTGGTTGATAATACGGCAGTGCACAGCTTGTTCTCTTTTATGGATGGCTTTTCCGGATACAACCAAATCAAAATGGCAAAGGAGGATCAAGAGAAAACCGCTTTCATTACTCCTTGGGGAACCTTCCACTACACAGTCATGCCTTTCGGATTGAAGAATGCCGGGGCAACATATCAGCGAGCCATGACAGCCCTTTTCCATGATATGATCCACAAAGAGATGGAAGTCTATGTGGATGATATGATTGCTAAATCATATGAAGAGGAAGACCACTTGATCAATCTAAAGAGGGTATTTGACCGTCTAAGGAAATACAGCTTAAGGCTTAATCCAGTAAAGTGTGTTTTTGGAGCCACATCAGGGAAATTGTTAGGCTTCATTGTAAGCAGAAGAGGGATTGAGATAGATCCGTCTAAAGCAAAAGCAATCATTGAGATGCCATCTCCTAAGACTGAAAAAGAAGTTAGGGGTTTTTTGGGAAGAATTCAGTATATCAGCCGGTTCATAGCACAACTCACTGCTATCTGCGAGCCGATCTTTAAGCTTCTAAGGAAGAATAACCCAACTATATGGAATGAGGATTGCCAGCAAGCATTCGACAAAATAAAAGATTATCTGTTAAATCCACCTGTTCTAGTACCACCAATCCTAGGGAAACCACTGATTCTGTATCTATCAGTTCTAGAAACATCAATGGGATGCGTATTGGGGCAGCATGATGAAACAGGCAGAAAAGAAAAGGCTATCTACTATTTGAGCAAGAAGTTTACAGATTATGAGACAAGATATTCGCCTTTGGAAAAGACTTGTTGCGCTTTGGTCTGGGCGACTCAAAGGCTTAGGCACTATTTCTTAAGCTATTCGACTTTGCTGATCTCAAGGATGGATCCGCTAAAATATCTGTTTGAGAAGCCGGCTTTAACTGGTAGAACAGCGAAGTGGCAGCTTTTGCTTTCAGAATTCGACCTGACATATGTCACTCAGAAAGCAATTAAAGGTCAGGCAATTGCTGATCATCTAGCTGAGCATCCATTACCAGATTATCAACCTCTTAAAACGAATTTCCCTGATGAGGCTATCTTATTTGCTGAAGAGGAAGAAAGTGAAGACTCCTGGCAGATGTTCTTTGATGGGGCTGCAAATATGAATGGAAATGGGATCGGCGCAGTACTAGTAAAGCCAGATGGTTCACATATCCCAATCGCAGTGAAATTGAGGTTTCAGTGCACGAACAACATAGCAGAGTATGAAGCATGCATAATTGGATTGCAGGCTGCTCTAGATCATGATGTTCGAGAACTTGACGTATATGGGGATTCGAGTCTCATCATCTTCCAAACAACTGGTGAATGGAAAACCAAGGATCATAAATTGATCCCATATCACCAATATTTGGAAGAAATGAGTACCAAATTTACTCGAATTTCCTTTAGCTATATGCCAAGGGCTAAGAATCAGTTTGCGGACGCCTTGGCGACATTGGCCTCAATGGTCAGTATTCCAGAAGGGGTAGACATACAACCGCTTGAAATTGAAGTCAGAGATGAGCCTGCTTACTGTCTTGTTTTAGAAGGAGCGCCAGAAACAGAAATACCATGGTTTCAAGACATCAAGAATTTCTTGAATAATCGAGTTTTCCCAGAAGGCGCCAGTCCTACTGAAAAAAGAACTATCCAAAGGTTAGCAGGGCAGTTCCTCCTAAGTGGTGGGCAGCTATACAAAAGATCTTACAATAATGTTCTACTCAGATGCGTCACCAAGGTTGATTGAAACAGTGCACGGGGGAGTCTGTGGGTCGCACATGAATGGACACATGCTCGCAAGGAAAATATTGCGATTGGGATATTATTGGTCTACGATGGAGCACGATTGCTGCCTACATGTGAAGAGATGCCATTTGTGCCAAATATACGCTGACAACAAGCATGCACCGCCAAATGAGCTGCACAGCATGACTTCTCCATGGCCGTTCTCTATGTGGGGTATTGACGTCATTGGGATGATTTCTCCAAAAGCGTCTAATGGACACCGGTTCATTCTAGTGGCAATTGATTATTTCACAAAATGGGTTGAAGCTGCTTCGTATGCAAATATCACAGGAAACCATGTTCTTAAGTTTCTAAAGCACAACATAATTTGTCGCTATGGGTTGCCAAAAGCCATAGTTTCAGACAATGCTTCAAATATTAAGAACAAGGATATGAAGAAGATGTGTGAGCAGTTTCAGATAACTCATCACAAGTCAGCCCCTTACAGGCCAAAAATGAATGGAGCAGTAGAAGCGGCAAATAAGAACATAAAGAAGATAATCCAGAAGATGGTAGTAAGCTATAGAGATTGGCACGAGATGTTATCATTTGCTCTCCATGCTTACAGAACCTCGATCCGAACTTCTACTGGGGCAACGCCATATTCCTTGGTTTATGGAACAGAGGCAGTCTTACCTGTTGAAGTAGAAATCCCTTCATTAAGAGTGCTTATGGAGACAGAACTTGAAGAAGCTGAATGGGTTCAGTCCAGATATGAGCAACTCAATCTGATAGAAGAAAAGCGTTTGAATGCGCTTTGCCACGGCCAGCTGTATCAGAAGAGGATGGCTAGAGCCTACAATAAGAAGGTGAAGCCCAGAGCTTTCCAAGTGGGCAATTTGGTTTTAAAGAAGATATTGCCTTTCCTGGAGGACCCTTGCGGAAAGTTCAAGCCAAACTGGGAAGGACCTTATGTGATAAAAAAGATCCTGTCAGGAGGCGCTCTCATCTTGTCAGAAATGGATGGGACAGATTTTCCTGAGCCAATTAACTCCGATGCAGTCAAGCAATATTTCCCTTGAAGGAATATTACAAAGAAATGATCCGAGGCCATTTTTCTTCATCCCTCACAAATTTTAATATCCTTAGATTAAACCAAGTTGAGCCTGTTCGTGCTTCAAAGAACCCAAACTGGAGCTTACAGCTGGGACTGGGGTAGAGTTAAAAAAAAGAAAAAAAAAACAAAAACAAAGGAAAATAGCAAAGAAAGGCCAAATGCAAGAAAAGAGGCCAATCTTGGGACTGGAGGGTCACATCCATTATAGCTGTAAGCCCAGTTATCCCCTTTTAAAGATGTTAAAATTTTGAGCCTATAATAACCTTTTTTTCATAAACTCAACCTAGCCTTCGTTTCGTCCTATTAGTCAAGTCCTTGGTGATCTGGGTGTATTCCTTCAAGCTCGCGGTGTTGAAAGGGCAATGACGGAGTAAATAAGCCGGTCCTAGTGAAAACCGTAACAGGCGCTAGGAGCAATATTGGCAAAGAAAAGGTAAAAGAAAAAAAGAAAAGAAAAGAAAGAAACAGGAAAGAAGGTCACCAACCGCATGTTACAAACGGTTTTGGCAGACGGGCTATGCAACCGCCCTTTGAGAACGGTTTTAACAGAAAGGCTATGCAACCGCTTATTGAAAATGGTTTTGGCTAAACCGTTCTGAATACACGGTTTTAGGCGACAGAATGGATTTGAGCAGAGTTTCTGCACAAGACTGAACCAGTAGGCTGTGGCATCCCCCTGGAAGTGAGAAAGAAACTTGGGGATGAGTCTAAGGGTTCCAAGGGGGACGGACTGGCTTCTTCCTCATTAACTGAAATACCCTTTTTGCCCAACTTACTCCAATTCATCCAATTATATGGGATTAAAGCATTATGGACCAATTTACAACAAAAATACACAAAAATGAAAATTATATTTTGGCCAATGATGAGAAATCAGTGACTTTTCATTAAAACTGTCAGTTTTTACAAGCATATGAGAGTTCTGAGGCCAATAGTATAAAAACCTATTTTGTATTCTCTATTTTTCCGCTAATGGAGTTTCTCTTTGTACAAAAGTGTAAAAAAGAAAAAAAATACAATGAAAGGGGCTAATCTCTATCCCCTAGCCTCTCCTCAAGCTCTCTGATCCTGGCCGCCTGAACCGCCACAAGCTTTTCAGCCCCCTCTGCATCTGGGTCACTGAGGAAAGAGATGACGTCATCGGAGAGGGTCTGCCTGGTCCTCATATCTCTGAGCCTGGCCATGGTCTCGTCATGCCTGCGCCATGCAGCTCTCACCTCGAAGCGACGGGCCTGTATCTGCTCTGATAATCGCCGCTCCAGGTCTTCTTTCTCCAACCTCAAAGTGCGGGCCTCCTCCACCCATATGAGCTGAAGCCGCCTATGAGAAGCCCGCTCGGTCTCCAAGAGGTCCTCATAAGTAGGACACGGGATAGCAGGAGGATCAGCCGGTACAGAAGCGCAGCTCTGCACCTGCTCTCTAATCCAAAAGAGGTAGTCCTTCTCATGCAATTTGGAGAAGACAGGACCTCTCAAAAAGCAGGCCTGCGACCATTCCTTCAACAGGCGGAAGCATAACCCCATGGTGGCTGGTGTGAGAGGACCAATGAATTCTTCATACCCTTGAGGTACCATAATCCCTTGAGAGTCCTCTCCAAACTGCCGGATGACCCTCAAAGGCAAGTAAAGCAAGGCAGATCTCAAGCCCATGAGCACAGCGAAATTCTGGTCAGAAAAGCTGATCACGGTCTCGACGGAGGGCTGATAAGCACCAGGCCATCTCACCTGGTCGTCCTGAAGAGTCCCCAAGAAAGCAAACCATCCCTGTTTGCCGCCATGTATATTGGGACACCCCCTGTTGCTCATCAAAACAGGAACGTCCAATCTGGGGAAGAAGCGGCGGGTTATCTCTTCAACCTGACTCAGGTGGTCAAGTAACTAGAGCTGCACAAAACAGGGAAGCATTTCCAACCTTAGAAAATTTCAACTTGGCAATAAAAATTACAATTCAAAGAAAGAGGTTCAGATTTTACCTGAAGTATAGGGGCGCAGGCAAGGAAACTTTTCTGCTTCCGGTGATAGCAGTCAGTCAAGTCCTGGTACATTTCAGCCAGGATCATAGGGGCAAGCCTTTCGCGCTCCCTAACTTGGCAAATGACTGAAATGAGGGATAAATCAACCTCATTATCACCTCGGGGGAACAAAAGTTGATTGACCACTATCAAGATCAAGGCATTGAACCGAGTCGACTGGTTGGAGCTATTTAACAGCTTCTCAGTCAAAAATGACTTGGATAGGGTCAATAAGGCGTCAGATTCCCCTAACTCTTTCTTGTTAATCCCTAAAAAGGTGGAGGCTTCCTTTTTAAAGCTTGGCTTGAGAGGTGGGTTGACAACTTTCTTGGAGAACCTAAGGTTGAGGATGGTTTCAACCTCCTCGACTGTAGGGGTCATCTCTTTTTCCCCAAACCGAAAGAGGTTCAATTGGGGTTCCCAATGCCCAATCAATGCCTCTATGATTTCCCATTTTAAGGGAATCTTTGGGATTGAGAGGAGGTGGCCTAGATTGGCAGAGGCCCAATCCATCTCATCTTGAGGGGTCATTGAAGAGACCCACCTCTCATAAGATGTATCTACTATGGCATACCTAGTCAAATTAGGAGGTTTGGACCTAATTTTTGGCCTAGATGCTAACGTTTCAGGTACAGAAGATGAAGAAGGCACAGAAGCTGAACCAGAAGCCATTAATGGGCAAAAGTGGATTAAAGGCAGCTAGGAGAGAAAAAATCGCCGAAACAGGGGGTTTCTGACCTAAGCAATACGTCAAAATGACGTCCTGCCCGCAATTCGCGGCTTTTAAATAACCTAAGGGCAAAAACCGCATACATAGAACGGTTATGCCTGAACCGTACCTAATGTATGGTTTTATTCCCTCAAGGTTTAAAAACCGTGGGATAAGCACGGTTCTGGCAAAACCGTCCTGAATGTACGGTTTTTGCACAAAAAGGGTTTTTCTTCTTTCTTTTAATAAGTCATGTTCCCAGAAAACCTGTTACCTGTATAACAGTTGTGACATGATAAACATACAAAAATAAACAAAAAATCTACAAAAAAAGAAACAAAACCAAAAATTTTCTCTTTTTCATATAAACTGCCAATGGATACATCAGGTTTTATATACAGATATCTAATGGATCCTAACCTAAACCCATTCCCTACAGGTCAGTCCGCCTCGCCTCTACCTCGCCATCGCTGCCGGATGAAGAAATGGTCGGAGAAGCGCTGGCTAGCCGGAGAAGACGGCTCAGCAGGAGTCGAAAGACTAGCAGGAGGCACCGGGTCTGCAGAAGGCACAGGATCGGTAGAAGGAGCTGGAACTGGATCATTCCAAGACAGATCCATGAAGCAGGAGATGGAAGTATCTATCGCCAAAGGGACCAGCTCCAGAATCCGGGAATCCTCAACAGCAGGAGAGGAATCTATGGGATCCGCTGCATCACGCGCCTCTGCCACCTCGGGCTCAGCCACATCTGGCATCCCCTCCTCTCTCACGGGCTCGGCCGCCTCGGGAACCACAGGAACCTCTAGGTCACCCTCCGCTGTCTCAGGAGCAGTCTTTGGCTCAGATACCGGAGCAGTCTCAGATGCAGGCACGGCCTCCGGCATCTCGACCGACTCAGGAACTGCATCAGCAGAGGTAGCCTCGGCCGCCACCTCACTCTCTCTCTCCGGGATCTCTATATCTCCTAAGGAAAAGGATAAAGTGCGAGAATTGGATGGTGAAGCCGCCATATCCTCCTGAAAGGCAAAGACAGACTGATCAGAAGCAGAAAAGATAAGAAAAAATACAGAAACTGAAAAAGACAGACCTGAGCTCCTGAAGGTCCCGCCTGACCCTGAGCACTGGCCAACTGGGCCCGCAAGTCGGCAATGAGAGCGGCCTGCCCTGTGATGATAACGTCGCTCTCGGCTATGGCAGCATCCCTCTCAGCCAGCTGACGCTCCAGATCCGCATACCTGGCCCGGATCTCCTCTAGCTGTGCCTCCTGAAAAGAAGATAAGAAAGAAAAAATGTCAGCAAACTTTAAATAAGAAAGAAAGGCTAAAGGAATACACGAGGAAAGGAGATTCAGACCGTGGTGTCATAGAGGCGGATCACCACCCCTCCTATCTCAGTAACTCCACCTCGAACGGGCATGGGCTGCATCAGACAACCCACCGAGACCTGCCCGAACCAGGCATCATAGTCACCATCAACTAAAAGGCCATCTCCTGCCTCCCACTCGCCAAAGTGGGCAGGGTCGAATGGACCAGGAGGGATGAATGGGGCTGTAGCTGGAGGAGCCGCTGGGATCCGGGGCTCGCCAGTATGCTGGAAGAAGAAGCGCTCCCTGAGGTACCATATACTGCCCAACTGCCCAATAAAGAATGGGTACCTCTGGCGTCGCTGATCCAGGGCGAAAGCGGCGTCCACAAAGGGCTGGAAAGCCAACTCGTCATGCAGGCCGTCAAGTCGGGGAACAGAGAGCTGAGGATAAGCAAAAAAGAATATCAGAATCTGATAGAAAGGAGAAAAGGAAATGAGGAAAAGAGAGATGGAGAAAGTGCTTACCTCTCTCCTGAAAGTCCTGTCCAGGTGAGCCCTGGCCGACCTAGGGCGACTCTTCTCTGAGTCACGCCTAATCTGATTCCACCGACCGGCCAAGGGAAACGTCCCCTCAGACAAGGTGGAGGTAGGGCGAAAGTGGGCCACATAGACCCGAGCAAAGAACTGAAAAATAAAAAAAAAGAGAGAAGAAGAAAAAAAAAAAAAAAGAAGGAAAAAAAAAGAAAAAAGAGGTTAAGCAAAGAAAAGAAGAGAGAAAAAGAAAAAAAAAGAAAAGAAAAGAAAGGAAAGGAAGAAAAAAAGAATTTATACCTGCAGAAAGGGCCAGAAAAATCTGCAACCCACTCCGGCTCCCCTGGGAGAGGACAGGCCAGAAACCACTCGTCGAAGGCCCGCTAGCAGGGTGCCATAGACAAGCTGACCCCAAGCGTAGTCCCTCGCTCGGTGCAGATCCCGGAGAAGACTCAAGAAATGGGGGCTGACTGAAGTAGTATCCTCCAAGCAGAAGCAGGAGCCCATCATCAGAAGAAAAAGAAATCTGAAAGCTATCGGGAAACTGGGATGCTCCGCTGCTAGGGTGCTGAATCCCCTCTCCAAAAATGCCTCCCTCAACCATATCCGGGAAATACGGGTAATCCTGCTCCGGTCCCACGCCTCCACTGGCATCTCGTCATATCCCAACAGCTCGGCAATCTCCAAGTCCGCCGGCCGATCCATCTCAGTGATGACATCTCCAGTCATCCTGATCCCAGTAATAAGAGCGAAGTCGGAGGGACGAATGCCTATCTCCACATCAGGCAAATGGAAGCTCAGGGTCTCCGGGAAAAAGCGCTCCATCAAAGCCAAAATCAAAGGCCGATCCTGACGAACACCGGTGATGGTGATAAAGGGGCCAAATCCAAAACGGCCCATCTCTCGGCGCAGAGAGGACGAGCAAGCCCCTACTACATCAGCAAAAAGGGCCCAGCTCCCTCGGAAATGGGAAGAAGGATATCTAAGAGGGATGTCTGCCCTGACGCCTGCCGAAGGATGCGTCGTCAAACTATGAAGGAGAGGGGTGTCCCGGATCTGATCTGCTATCTCTGCAGGAATGGCGACACGAGTCACCCGGGCTCCTGCCCTACCTCTACGACGGGCTCCCCTACGCTCTCGGACCTCACCAGCAGGCTAGAAAGGCAAATAAAAAGGGGTTTAAGTTGAATGTGATAAAAGAAAGCCGGGTTTTAAAAAAAGGGGAAAGGGAATACCTCTGGGATCGACTCCAGCGAATCCCCAGACGCTCCAGAGTCTGAATCTGAAAGCTCCAGACCACTGGGAGAAGAAGGCTCATGGTCTGGCTCGGCCCTAGAGGAAGACGCCACATCGGCTGGATCCCTCCGAACCCTCGAAGATGAAGGCTCATCTGCAGGACCCCGGGAAGCACGACGGGTGCGAGCCATCTACAGGACCAATTACAGGAGAAAGGAAATCAGAAGAGACACTTCAAAAAGTGCCCGGCCAGACAAGGATTTGATTTCTTTTACTAATCTCTTTATTATTTCTGTTATATATAAGAATTATATATAAGAAACAAGATTTTCTATATATCTTTCTTATAAACAAAAAAAAAGGAAAACTGTGAAAGAAGTTTTCAAGAACCTAATTCCATTGCTAAAGATTATAGAACTCTAAAATGTTTGCAGATTATCTAAAAATCCCTAAAATTCTGAATTTGTTTTCTTTTCAGGCTTACCAAAAGAAAGCAGTACTAAAGGCAGTCAAGGCATGATCAAAATAGCAGGAGTTGCCTACACCTATTCATGCTAAAGATTTTGAGAGAAGCTTTCAAAGTACAAGAGCGGGTGCTCAGAATTTTGAAATAAACATGGAAGCATGAATAAGGAATGAGCATGTCAAGTGTTAGGTTGCCACAGAAAAGAAATCATCAGGCTGATGAAAGGCAAACATGCAACGAAAAGCAATAATCAAATTGGATAAACAGAAGAACAACAATCAAGAAAGAAACTGGCATCATGAAGTAAGATTTTGGACAAAATATAAGCAGTATAAGTCATGGCCGACATAGATACAGAATTCGAGGGATCCTGTTTGATCATAGGTCATCAGTTCAGAGCATGCCCAAAAGCAAAAGTATAACAGCAATCAACCATGAAAATCCATGCACAAATGTTCGAATTAATTGCTTGCGAAAAGAATAAGTATCCGGCCACTTACCTGTGATTAGCCGAAATCAAAGGTTTACAAGAAAAACGGAGTCTTGGCCTCACCGGAGCTCCAGAAATGACTGACCGGACGATTGGCGAACTCAGAAAATCCTCAATCGATGAGGGAGCTGGGGCTAAGTCGTGGTAGGATGGCAAGAGCTCACCGGAATCCTCAACCACAGGAAGTTGTCGATCGCTTGTCAAAACAGAGGTCGCCAGAGAGAGCAGAGTTCACCGAAAAAATGACTTCGCCGGAAGCGGAGTAAGGTTGCCGGAGAAGATAGATCGAAGACCGGAGGGAAACCGCGGTCGCCAGAGAGAAGAGCAACACTGATGGTCAAGGGTTTCGCAAAGGAAATGAAGCCAGGCGCGGTCGCGGTCGTGGTTATATGAAACCTAGAAAACCGCACATACAGAACGGTTAGTATCGCAAGTGCCAAAAACCGCGCACACAGCACGGTTGAAATCGAAATTGTTAAAAACTGCATGTTCAGTACGGTTGGCACCCAAAAATGAATTTTCAAAACCTTTTCCAATCTCTTTCAAAGATCTATGTCCATGATAGTCATGAATTGCAAGAAACACCACCCTATCAACTTTTGCTTTAAAAATTTGCTCAAATCTCACTTCATAGCCATGAGTGCTCCGTGAGACGCGAGAAGAGGATTTGACCCTTAAGGTTAGGGACTTTTCATCAGATCCTCTAAAGAAATTCTTTTTCGAAAACCATGTTGGAGTCCTTGCAGCTCATAATCAAATGGACATGATCTTGAGAGGCGCAATTTGCGGGTCTTTTTGCTCTCCGCTGTTAATTGGTTCCAATTCCAGCGAAGAGGGGGCAGTTGTAGACACCCCAAATTGCACCTCAATATAAGAAAATACCTAAGAAGAATTTTAAAAAAAGTCTTATTTGAGCCTTGACATATGTCAAACTCTCAAAAACTTTCAAAATCAGTTCCAACCGTACTGTGTATACGGTTTTTATAGTTTTGATCCCAACCGCTCTGTATGCACGGTTGCAACCGTGCACACAGCACGGTTCATGTCCATGCTCGTTGCGGTGGTGGCCACGTGGCTTCGCGAAGCTTCGGCCATTGAGCCGCGTGGACAGCACTCAATTAAAGCATAACTGAATTGAACCGTGCTGTATATACGGTTCTGTCGAATTTGTGAGAAACCGCACTTCAAGTAACGGTTGTGTTGAAACCGTACTGTATATACGGTTTTGGCTGTTTTGAGGCTTTGCGAAATGGCTCGATCTCTGAGCCTTATTTACGCATATTACCTCTCTCTAAGGGACCTGATCTCCCTATTTCACCCTCCGAAACTTCTAGTATTACACCAATTCAAGCCTTGGAGGAGAATTGGAATAATCTAGAAGGCCTTTTAGGCCTACCCTTGGGACTCTTCTACCCTTGGCTTGGCCTATAAATAGAGAGGTCCTCCTCTTACAAATGGCTGACAATCTGAAGCTTAGAAGCTCTGCAAAGAAGAAGGAGAACCTCTGCTGGATTGCCTACTCAACCATTCAAGCTACTAAGGTAAAGCCCATTTTGATTTATTGCTTCCTATTTACATTCTAGCAATCTCTCATCTTCTACCTTTCTGTAGTGTAAGGCTTTGATGTTGTTTGTAGCGCCAAACCCCTTCTAAAGTACCTGGGAATCCTCTCTAGCCGTAAAACGTGAAGAGAGAGCCTGGGGAAAAGGAAGGTGGAATGGATCCTCTAGGTTTAGAACCCTCAAATGATGTGCAAGCATGCTATATGGTTATTTTGAGCCCTTGAATGCTTCTCTGATCATTTTTGTATTTGGAGAAGATGTGAATCCATGCTCTCAATAGCCATGGATTCCAACTTTCTCATAGAAATGTGATTTTCCACATCTTTGCACCCACTTTCCACCTTTTTTTTTTATCAAAATAGGCTAGATCTTGGATTTCCATGTAAATATGGAAAATCTGAGATCATTGGCCTTAGAATGAGTTTTTAGAAGTTCATGAGTTGTTTTTCATGATTTTAAATTGTTTTGGTCGAATCCACTTGCACACATACACTGATTTTGGCTTCTTATTCAAAGTTCTTCAAAAACAGGACAGATCTGTAGCCTGTCTTGGAATGCTTATAACTTCATCCTCTGGATGAATTTTTGAGTGATTCCAAAGACATGTGATAGATGGATGTGTCTATTTAATATCTGAAAATTTTCGTCCACTTCCATGAAGCCAATTTTTGACACCATCTCTTCAAAGTTTGTAAGACAGTTCAGCCCAGATTGCTGAACTTGCCGCTTTGATGGTGCACTATTTGCTCAGTTTTAATCCGTTTCCTATGATTCCAGTTTCTGAGTTTTCTTTGAGAAGTCTATTTTCATTTCCAACTGGTTTCAGCAGATTTCAATCTGTTTTGTGTCTCGGGTGCTCAGTTGACTCAGAGATGCTCGCTGGCATAGTCCAGAGCTCATCTGTGGTCTTCTAGGCCTGTTCAAGAGAGCACACAAGTCACATCCGGATAGAGATTGGTGTGAGGTCTTTTTATTTGGAAAGATGGCACTACATACTTCCTCCATACCAATTTTCAGGGATTTTTATTGAGCCAAACTCCACGAATAGAGCTTTGAAAATGCCTACTTGACACTTTTTCTGAGTTATAACAGCAGATTTCGGATGTGGATTTCTCTCTAGTTTTGAATCGGATCGAACTGAATTTTCTACCGTATATTTTACTATATACCAGTTTTCAGATGGTTTTGGTTTCATTTGATTTGGATTTAAATTTAGTAAGTTAGGGTTAATCAAAGCTTTCAAGCTTTTTGATCTAATTTCTCCAGATTTGCCTTAGCTTGATTTTCTTCATTTTTACTTTGATTTCACTTCACTCATGAAGTTTTAGAAGTGATGAATCCACAAAGAGAGTCTAAACTCATTAGATTTCTCATGTGGAATGGTCACACACATTGTGCTTGTTAAGCACCTCCTTGTTTATTTTACTAAGCAAGCATGTGGCAACCGTCTTAGATGGATGAGTGGGGGTGCCTAACACCTTCCCCCGCTCATAAATAATTCCCCGTACCCAATCTCTGGATTTTTCCATGTATTAGAGCCACTTTAGCTCTATTTGACATCTATGAACATTTTGGTGTCCATTCACACCTTAAAATGAATGGTGGCGACTCTTAACATTTATCGATCCCCGCGTGACGATATCGGAAGTCATCCGAGATGACGAATCCATGTCTCACACTATGGAGCATGGTTTTCAGTTTCAGCGGCACGCCAAAAATCGTTTTTTTTCAACTGTTGAAACGAATTGACACAAAAAATCGGTTCTGAAAAAATCGACCGATTTTTTCGACGTGCCAGCAAAAAATTGGTGGGTGCCGAGCAAACGGACCAAAACTCACAAAAAATTGATTTTAACTCACAAAAAATTGATTTTTTGAGATAAAGAAGAAAAAAAATCAATTTTGTTAAATTTTATCAGCGATTTTTTGACGGCGTGCCGCCGAAAAATCGACAGAATAAAAAAATTTTAATTTTTTTTCCTAATTTTTTTTGCTTTTTTTTTAAATTTTCTGGCGTTTCGCCGGCACGCCGTCGGCGTGCCGCTTTTTCTGATGACCGGCACACCCATCGGCATTGAAACTGTAATCCTTGCTATGGAGCCTCTATCTACATTTTTATTTGGAGTTGATCATGTGTATTTAAAAACTACTTAAATGGTATAATTGTAAATTTTTATTACACTTGGCACAGTCCTAGGAAAAGCTCCGAATAAAGGAGCAGGTAGAGGCTCCACAGAAACGGTCAATGGCGTCTTGCCAATCAAAATGTCAAACCCTATAAAATCCCAAGATAATAAATTAGTATAAAAGTTATCCGAAATGAGTCCCTTATTTCTTTTCTGACTTTTCAAAAGTCCGCTGATTGATAAGGGGAGAAATTGGACATGAACCCACGTCTTGGGTTCAACCCTTTTTTGGGTGTTCTCTAACTTAATTGATACATGGCTTTACGGGTTGGTTTAGTGGTGGAAACAGTGGTTCATATTCCGAGTCCAAGGGGGAGGGACCTGAGGAGCAGCCCCCCAGGGTACGGTAAAGGATATTTGTGAGATTTAAGAAAAACCGGATTTAAGGTTGGTATATATACATTGATGCAACCCTAATTGACGTTTTTTTCATAGTGGAAAATTTTGCTGTACATAGTGAATATAGGCACATCACCGAACCACTTAAATTTTGTGTGTTCTTATTCTTCTTCTTCTCCATTCTTTTACTATTCACATTGCACATTTATCTACTTGAGGTCACTCCCTTGGATGGGTCCAAATGTACCTTGTCCAGGGTTTGTTCTACATTACAAAAGAAATTACACTTACCGCCCGTATGGCTTCTAACAACTACAGATACCTCCCTTGAGGTTTCTGAAATGATACTTATATAGTATATATATTATAGTATTTATTATATCATATGATAATAATATGTAATATATACATATATTTATGTATGTACTATATTAATGTATAAAATAGTATAATTTTATATGTACAATATAATAAATTATTTAAATATATTATATTACATAACATTCTATATAATATTATATCTAATTTTATCTAATATTGTAATATGTGTGTGTGTATTATGATAGTATATATAATATAACATATATATAAAATAATATTGTATGTATTGCAATATTTATTATATCATATGAAATTAATACACACACACACACACACACACACACACACACACACATATATATATATATATAAATTTTTATATCATATGATCTTAACATATTAGCTAGAACCCTAAAATATTTATTTTCTAAATTTTGTATAAGTCACCCATTATCAAGGTAAGAATTCCATAATCCAACTCTATAATGGATTCTAATTTCAGGGTAGATTACAAAAATCAGATTCTTTAATCTCTAAGATAATCCAAACCAAGTGCTCCTCCACTTAGAATCTATAAAATCTGATTATGACTAAAATCCCGAATGCCCATCAAACATCCCATGAGAATTATTGCTTTATGCACTTATAAAGCAAGATGCTTGCTCTAATTATAACCCCCCAAACAAACTTTCTTAGTAGTCTTTGTAGAAATTAATTTAATTGTGCGCATATGCATTCAATAATTAAAGCAAACTTAGTGCTTTATAAGTGGTTAACACAATTGGGAAAGTTATAATTAGAAGTTAATTTAATCATGAGCATAGGCATGCCATAATTAAAGCAAGCTTTTTACTTAATTTTTACGTGATTAAAGACAATTGAGGAGGCTATAATAATAAACTTCTCTTCAAAAAATCACAACATTTTTAAATTGAATAAACTAGTCACGATGAATTTTTTTCAAAGCCGATGCACAAATCACTGGTGCATGACTTTCGGCCCTCCTTTTGTCATTTTAAAGTGGGGTGCTATCAAACTTCTCATAGACTCCATTGATGAACACTTAAACCTACCAGACCGGCCCCGTTGTGCAGTTATTAAACCTTGCGGATTCCAGTAAGTGATGACACACGTACGTTTGGAAGATGTCTTTCCGGCGAACAATTACCACCCTTTTTGTCATTTTTCTGGTCACGATTGCAGTTCTGGGTCGAACTGCTTGTGTTGAAGCAACCGTCTACTAACTGCAGATGAGGATTTTGTGCCTGATAAGAACTTGGCGACAGAGTCTTCTTTCTACAAGGTAGCCGTGTCGCATCGGCTGAGAGCATTGTCACCAGGACGAAGCTCATCTGTAAGACCAAGCTCTTCTTCTGGACCAAGCAACCGTGGCGGCGGGCACTAGTTATTCCAAGTGTTGTCTGTAGGGTCTTTGTCTCAAAGGACATGGACAACGTAAATCTACATGTCTGGATTAAAACAGTTAAGGTAGTAGTAGTTTAGATCTTGTTATTAAAATAAAATAAAAAAACATGTACAATAACTAATGTTGATATTTATTTGGTGATGGTGTTGTTATTATATTGATAGTTGATAGTAATATGACAACGAAACACGGATGAACACATTTCCTCTTGTACTAAGTGGCATTTATTTTTATCTAGGATGTTTATGCCCTATGTTTGTCTTCCTCACTTATGTTCCCATACGAAGTTGGATGTACAGGGAGTGGTGAAATATCATATTTGGGCCCTCTTAAATACATATATAGTTGCGCCTTCACCTATTAGCTGAAGTTTTTCGGTGCAACGGTTGTTAACGGTACCATGCTGGGATTTGCTTTTTGGGCGACGGTTCATGATTCCATGAAATGTACTAGAAGAAACCATCACTTATAAAGGTTTAGCTCATACCAAACCCACTCCTTACCTTATTGTATTGGTAAAGGGCGGGGTCAGACGTTGACTTAGCTCAAGCATTAAATGTTAAAATATGAATGATTTTAAATATAGAAAGTGTAAATTACTTAACATGTTTATTTATAAAATATGTATTATTATATATAGAGGATATTTGTGAAATATATATGTATTATTATAATGGATTAATAAGGCCGGATCGATGGATTAAACCCTAGGCTTATTTGGGGCTTAACAAACCCTAACCATTAGGGGTAGATTGAGGCGGGGGTTTCCCAAACCCGGTCGCCATCCCTACAATCTATTTTTTTTTTGGGTTCAAAAACCTTTTAATTTTGGGTCTACTTGTACCTATAAAATTAGCAGGTTAGGTAAATGGCATTGTAGGCATATTAAAAATTTTCTAGTTTGCTCTTATATAAGTTGAATTATTATCCCCCCTTTACATTTATATCCTTATTAAACTTAGATATTTAAACATTTTTTACAAGCTAAGCAATATGAGATTCATTTAGACATATGTACAATAACTCTATTGAGGTAAAACTATTTCAACGAGTGAAAATTCAACAAATTTGGTTAAAACACATAACTATTTATTTACAGAATTATATTAAGTGTTAATTAAAACAACAAAATTTCAATAGAAAGAGGTGTTATTTCAAAAACATGATGGGGTAGCTATAATTTTAGCCTGTTGGAAAGGCTGAAGAACTTGCTAAATAAACCTTACCTTCATGAGAAATTAATTAATTTCAGAGTAATCTCATACTAGCTAGTGTTAGGGTTCCCCTGCCCCAGATATTTTAAACCTCAGGTCTTCCATACCCTTCTTGCTTTACCAAACAGGTCTTGATTAATAGGGGGACAGTGCGGTTAGGTTATCACCATTTTGACCCTCCCCTACCACCTTTCATACATAGCAGAACCTACTCATCTAATGAATCATAATGGTGGTGATGATAAATAAATGTAATGGCCCCTTTAAAAATATATACTTTCTGTACGTAGATGGACCGTGCCTCCAACTTCAACATTATGGGCACAGTCAGAAGCCTTTTTGGTTAAATAATGATCACTCAAAGAAGACAAATACTCAACAATGAAATTGTATCATCTGGTGCAGTTCGTTTCCCGCCAAAAAAAAAAACAAAAAAACTTAAATTCCTGACAAAGCCGTTTGGTTTCCTTCTTTTTATTTATAGGAGATAACAAGAATGTCTCCTTCCTCATTAGCCTCGTGTCTGCCACACGCCTCAGAGGCCTTCCTCTTTGTTGATCTGAGCTATTTTCACTCTCAAAGGTACGTACCTAGGGTTATCTGCCTCCACTTCTATATAATGCTCTTCTCACTTTAGGAAATAAATGATGAAGTCGATGGCTATATCCATGAAAACGACATAAAATTTATGATTTGAGGTTTGAAACAGGTATTCCTTAATGCGTTTTGAAATCTGGTGGAGCTAATGTAACATGGTAATCAAAATTCAAAAAAACTAACTTAATTTGTTTTACAGTACTGTTTACAGCCAAGTATAGGTGTGACGTCCCTGAGAATGAAGAGAAAGCTTGTATCAGTTTTAATGCTTCTAACGCTCATTTTCCATGAGGAAGCGTCTGCACATCCTCCGGTGACTGAAGAAATCCTCCAGAGAATTGCTGCTTCTCTGCAGATGTTCGTGGATGAACTCCCCCAGATGCCCTGCCTCTTTGGATATTCTTTCCGACAATATGGCCGCTCTCCTGCTCCGGGAACCCTCACCATAGGCATGTTTCAGAAGAAATGGGTATGCATATTTTCTTCCTCGAGCTCAGGCTCTATGAACTATGCAAACACCATTAACTGAATACGGCACTTTGATTACTTTCAAATGGCTGACTCGTGCAGAAATTTCATCGCGATTTGCCGGCGACGACAGTGTTTGCATACGGCACATCCAAAGAGACGGCCACAGTACCTGGTCCCACCATCGAGGCCTTACAAGGAGTACCAACTTTTGTCACGTGGCAAAATCATCTCCCTCGAGCTCATATACTTCCGTGGGACCCAACCGTCCCCACTGCCATCCCAAAAAAAGGTGGTGTCCCCACCGTCGTCCATCTCCACGGTGGGGTCCACGAACCCCCAAGCGATGGTAATCCTCTTGCTTGGTTCACCTCCGACTTCAAAGAAACCGGTCCCGCTTGGTCCAAACCCGTCTCCACTTACCCCAACATTCCACGCCCCGGTAACTTCTGGTATCACGACCATACCTTGGGATTAACACGAGTCAATCTGCTAGCTGGTCTGATCGGAGCTTACGTCATCCGCAATCCAACCCTAGAGTCCCTGTTTAACCTACCGGCAGGACCAGAGTTCGACCGCCACCTGGTGGTTTTCGATCGCAGCTTCTGTGCCGACGGATCCCTTTACGTAAATTCCACCGGCAATAACCCGTCCATCCATCCCCAGTGGCAACCGGAATACTTCGGTCACGCCGTTATAGTTAACGGTAAAGCGTGGCCGTTCCTTAAGGTCCAAAGGCGGAAGTATCGTTTCCGAATCATCAACGCCTCCAACGCGCGATTTTTTAAATTTTCGTTATCCAACGGTCTCACTTTTGTACACGTGGCATCCGATGCGTCCTACCTCTCTTCTCCGGTCAAATCCCAGACCCTGCTCGTATCGCCATCGGAGATTGCTGACGTCATCGTCGACTTCTCCACGTCAACAACTAATGAGGCCGTGTTGGCCAACGAAGCACCTTACCCGTACCCGACAGGCGACCCGGTGGATCAGCTAAACGGGAAGGTCATGAAGTTCGTCATCGTACCCGGAAAACCGACCCATCCAGATTTATCGCAAATCCCGATGAGACTCCTAAGCAATCCAAGGGCCACAAGAGAAGGTGCAGTAACTACTCGGTACATTACGTTGTACGAGTACCTTAGTGAATCCGGGTCACCCACTAATCTGTATATAAACGGGAAGAGGTTTGAGGACCCGGTGACTGAGAACCCGAAATTGGGCAGTACTGAGGTGTGGGAGGTGATCAACTTGACTGAAGATAATCATCCATTGCATGTGCATTTAGCTACGTTTCAAGCAATTAGGGTTCAGGAGTTGGTAGACCTGAACACGTTCACGGACTGCATGAAGATGAAGAAGGACGCAATCGCGTGCAATGTGACTGCACATGTGGCCGGAAAGTTGTTGGACGTACCGGAGTACGAGAAGACATGGAAGAACTCGGTGAAAATAGAGCCGGGATACCAGACGACTGTTGTGGTGAAGTTTAATCTGATTGACTCTGGTCTGCCTTACCCATTTAATGCAACGGCTGAGCCTGGTTATGTCTATCATTGTCATGTAAGCTTCCATTGTGATATTGGTATTTGTGTTTAATTATTAATTACTGGTCTGTTCACTATCTCTTTTACTTGTCACTTGCACAGATTCTGGACCATGAAGATAATGCCATGATTCGACCACTGAAGCTCGTTTCGTGAGAAGATGTAGAGCAGCAAATTAAATAAAGACAACAATGGGACACTTGGTCTCTCTGTAATTGTAAAACTAGAGATCGAAAAGGAAAATTGCTGTTAATGGTAGGGATGTCTTTTAATGTGTATGATAATGAATTGAATAAAAAAAAATAATGAATTGAATAAGTTGCACTAAGTCAACATTAATTAATTGCTGTGTATATCCGATTCATATGTTGGATTCGGAATTTGAAATTGGATTTAACTATTTCAGTAGATTGTACTCTATTAGATAATGCACCGAATTTGAGGGTTTTTATAGTCGAACGGCGAAAGAACATTGCCTTAAAAGTGGAATGTTTTTCTACACGTGGAAAATTTTTTTTCAATGGGTGGAGTGAAAGTTTGAATCCAAGATCTTGGAGTTAACTTGACTCTGATGCCATGTAGAAACACTATTCCTACTAAAAGCTTAAGCTTACTCATATAAAAGCTTAAACACTGATACCATGCAGAACTACTATTTGTAATTAATTTTCCAAAGCTGGGATCTTTACTCAAGGGCAAAATAATTATCATTTTTTTGCATGTCTATGGGATATGTCAAGGTGATATTTAGATATGATCTCATTCATAACCGTAACCATAACCAAAAGGAGGCGTCCTACTTCCTCTACTAAAGTTTTGAACTAATTAAGCGGTCCATAACCGTAACCAATCTCAACGAACAAAAAAACTGCACAATAGATCACGTTATCAAGGTGTAGCGAATTGAATCGGCATGTTCACAGAAAAGCCTATTTCACCCAGACTCTTAGATATAGTGTTGAAATATCATATTTGGGCCCTCTTAAATATGTATTTCCGCCTAGGGCTGTAAACGGGTCGAATACGGTACGGATCTGCTAAGATCCGAATTCGATCCGATAAGAAAATCCGATATCCGAATTCGAATCCGACCGATTATCCGATATCCGAATCCGATTACATTATATATGGAAAAAGATTAAGATATTATAACCTTAAGTTAGTGGATTAAATAAGGATGTATTAATTTAAATTTGTCTTATATTATGATTTTAAATCAATAAATATTATATGAAACCTTCATTCCTTCTATACTTATATATAAAAAGACCTAAAAAACATAACATATATACAAAATAAACGGTCGGATCTTTATCGGGTCGAATATGTGCAATACCATATTCGAATCCGAATATAATCGGATTCGGATAATCAGATCTTATTCGGGTAATCGGATCTAGAGCTAAGATCCATATTCGGATAATCGGGTCGAATTCGGATCGGATTCGGATCTTTATCCGACCCATTGACAGCCCTATTTCCGCCTTCACTTGTCAGCTTAATCTTTTAGGTGTATTTGTCCTTCCCACATATGTTTCCATGCAATGTAACATTTAGTGCTGATAGTGATATCATTAGACTTTTCGTTCGGATTGGAGCTTATACATGACTAACCAATTCTAGTTAATTTGAAGATTGAATGGTTGATGGAGAAATATTCATTATTATCTTATTCATATTTCCTAGTTTGGTCAAATCAAGAGCTCATCTAATCAAGTAGAAAGCTTGAAATTAATCCCATGTGGTTGCACTTAAGACAGGGAGGGAAACCTCACTTCACATTCTAGACTCCTGGCCGATATGATTTTCCTTTGAATGAGTAGAAGATATTTTGTAGTAGCAATGCTATATCGAGATCGAAAATTCCGTGTGCTTAATCATTCCCAATCAGAAAGATTTGCACAATTTATGGACTTTAAGGTGGGATGTCTCGCTCACCTGTACCTAATATAAATTAAGTAAATGGTGCAATTAATGCCTACCTAGCTAATTGGAACCCATCAAGCGTTCATAGGCCTTACGGAGCAACAAAAAAAAAAAGGGCATTCATAGGCCTTGGAGATTTTTTCTTTCTATTCTAATACTTATGCTTCCATAGACGAAATTTTTCTGAGGCATACTTTTGTCTTTTGCATTTAATTTTAGAAATGAATCTTCATCGAGAGGATATAATCGCATTTTTCTATACTTGAAATGATTAAAAAAAGGTAAAATTAATTTTTAGTAATATTTTTAAAAATAATTAAGATTTAGTCAGTAAAGTTTTGAATTTTAATCTTTAATAAACTTTATCAACATAATTAATTTTTAAAGACATTTAATTATTATGAATCAACTATTCTAAGAATGCCTTTACATGACTCACTCAAATGGTTTGTACAAGTCAATCATTCAAGGTATAAGTCATTTTGTTGCTTGTACAAGTTTAAAATGACTTGTATAAGTCAATTTATTGCTTGTAAAGTCTTGGAAGCGAGTGGTGTAAGCATTTATGAAAGAATTTGTTTGTAGCATTTAGATATCAGTAAAAATTAATTATGTTGATAAAAGTTTATTAAATACTTAAACTCAAAACTTTATTGACTGAACCTTAATTATTTTGAAAAAGTCTAACTAAAAGTTAATTTTCCCAAAAACACAAAAGGGGGTTAAAGAAAGAGAAGAGAAGAAGCATGTATACTCTCTTTACCCGGAAGGCGGATTGTATAGCTAGCCTCTATCTACAGTTCTACACTTTTATTTACAGCCTTGAATCAATGCCGTTCAATGTGGATCCTACACAAAAAATAAAACCTAAAAAAATGGATGAACAATAAGTGAACGGCATCCTATACATGCTGCAAATAACATAGTAGATAGAAGCTGCACAGTCCCTCATTCTCTCTTTGTCTTCTACATAATTTTGATTTATATGTTGCTTAATATTTCTGATCATAATAAATCAAGGAGGCATTCAGCTGAAGTAAACACCAAACTTGGGTATCTTTTCATCTTCATCCCTTCCATCCAATATTCCTCTATACATATCCATTGCACTTTTGAGTGTAACATGCATCACGTTGTCTCTTGGCCATTAAAATTTACAGGAGATCTAATTAAACACCTATACCTCTCATCACTTCTGTCATAAATAGAAAGAATGTATCGGCTGTGTGGCAATATCTCTTGGATTCAAAAACAAAAAGGGAAAATTTACATTAAATTCAGTTGCTTAACCAAACTAATTAATGATCAAATACTTATACAATGGGGTGCCAAAACCAATTATTTCTCTTTCCCAGCATGATACTTTATCAGTTCTCAATTAATCATCAGGCTTGGAAACCCAGCCTCTATTTAATTAACCATGAATCCAATTACACAAAGAGAATAAGTGTAGGAGGGATCGAACTTTCAAGCTCCCTCGTTGTGCTTGAATCTCTATGGGGTTTGCTCTCTTCACAGAGAGTAATTGAAGGCGAAGGAATGGCTACTGTGAGATCAAGGTTCAAATCAGGCAATCTGCATGTCTCTTCATCTACACAACTTGCGGCATCGGAGACCTGATCATTATAATTGAAGGATTTTGTCATCCCACAAGCAGGCCTGTTGGATCCAAACAAGGTGGTAGTACCAGTGACCTGTTGGTTCCCATCACAAGGGAGGTTGGGTTTCAAGCGATGGTTATTGGGATCGATTCCCTTACTTCTAAGTTTTCTCCTTAGATGAGAATTCCAGTAGTTCTTCACCTCATTGTCTGTTCGGCCCGGCAGCCTTCCTGCTATTAGAGACCACCTGAATCCATCAAGCAAAACCCCATTAAATATATAAGCAATATATTCATGTATTGATGATAGTAGTACTAGAATTTTTGTATTTAAATGAAGATTACAACTCATGTGCCTGATTTGACTGGGGGCACTGGGAACAAAGAGATATACACACCGGTTGCCAAGGAGTGCATGGAGCTTGATGATGAGATCCTCTTCATCTTCCGCAATGTTGCCTCTTTTAATATCTGGCCTTAAATAGTTTATCCATCTCAGCCTACAACTTCTACCACAACGAAGTAAACCTGATTCATGTAGATGAAGATTGAAAAAAAAACAACATTAATTAGTCTTTTTTATGAAGACTAATCAATCAGAGAGAAATTGGGATTTCTTCGGTTTTCTTTTGGTTGTTAGAAGAATTACAGACCTGCAGCTTGAGGAAGAGAACGCCAGCAACCTTCGCCATGGGTTCGGATGTAGTCGATGAGCTTCTGGTCTTCTTGCTTTGACCAAGCTCCTTTGTTTCTGCCTTGCGAATCACAGCAAGCTTTCCTCATTGCTATCTTCTCTAACGGCGATAGAAATGGAGAACAAAGAGAGAGAAGAGAGAGAGAGAGAGAGGTCCTAGGAAAACACGGGGATTCTAATGAGTTCAGTGACTTTAATTATATTAAGAAGGTTTCAGGGACATGCAGGAGGAGTTTGACAGTTGACTTGGACTGGCCGTTTGCTCGTGCATAACTGTGCGCGAAGTGTGAAAGCTGGATCAGATCGTGGAACGAAGTCCGTTAGTTGTTCTTATGAAGAGCCAGGCACTATAAGCCCTAGGACAAGTAGACGCCCATACACACACCCATACAAGAATCAAGGAATGTTTCTGACTTGATATAACTGTTTCTTTATAATTCTCAAGTTATAATAGAATTTTGATATACAATAGTGACAGTATATAAGGTGACATTTTGATGTGGTTGGTACTGGTCATTCCAAATCTATATTTAATTATATAGTTTTTTGTGGCTGCGTACGTAAGACGATGAGAAGTGATATAGCCCTGCAAGGGATCCTTCTTGTAGAGGTCAGCTTCAGTATCTAAAATAGGAATCTGCAGTCTCGGATAATCATGGAGTGTGAAGTGTGTTTGACATCACTAGTTAAACCTTCTTGGGATTCCATAAATAATAACCTAATTAACCCTTCAAAGATTGGGTTCTGGTTTTTGTTCATGCAGAACCAGGACTCAAATTATAACACACCCAAAAATATAAACACAGTCTTGGCTGGCTCAAAACTCTTCTTAATATCTAGAAAAGTTACTTCAAAATAGCACAAATCAACCCACAGAAATGGTAAATTAATAATCTCTACCTCTAAGATGTATAGGCAAAAACCGGTATGAACCGGATTAGGTATTATATTTTGGATTTTTTTTCCATTTTTTTAATATGTGTATGATGTCTCCGATATATTTCGGTTCAAACCGTATATCAAACTGGGTCAAACCAGATCACTGGTTCAATGCATGGTACTGTCCCTAATTGAACTATTTATTTATTTGATACGGTATATGGGACCAATCAAATCCACAAATCTTGATCCATGCATATTCTGAGATTTAATGGAAAATGGGTAAATGGGGTGTCTATATTACATCTCTTTGACCTTGTTGTGTTGTTTGGAAAGAAAAAGTAAGAAATGAAATCTTGTGTAGAAAAGTCAAAACACAAGAAACCTCCTGTTCTTTGTTGACTGATAGCTTCATACACCATCAAGTCATAACAAACAGCCCCACCTATCCACTCTGCTTGCTTATTGTTGCAGTTTTTTTGGTGGGGATGTGAAAAAGGATATGAGAACTATTGTCAAAAGCCGGACACCTTTAGGACCTTCCAATTGAAATGAAAGTGCACAAAGAAGACTTCCGGGCTTATTTTGCAGGTCCTTATCATAGAAATAAACACTAACAGTCTTAAATATCTTATAAATAAGTACAAACCTTCCAAAGTCTATCTTAAAATCTGAAAGATATATTTTTTTTTCTCTTTTTTGGTGACTTTTATGCTACATTTGGTATTGTTTCTAAAAAATTACTTCAAAAAGTAAGAAAAGCAATTAGATTGCTTTTGCTTCTATGAAGATCTTTTCATGAAGCAAAAATGTTTGGTTCACATTTGCTTTGTTGCAGAAAAGCAAAAAAAAATGTTTGATAACATCAGAAAATAAAAATTACTTCATTGCTAATATTATCCCTATTATAGTAAGGTGAATGGATAGGTGGTGGTGATGGTGGTGACTGTGAGACATGGAAATGTCATCTAGGATGACCTCTGATATCGTCACACGGGGATCGATAAATGTAAGAGTCGCCACCATCCATCTTAAGGTGTGAATGGACACCAAATGGTTCATGAAGCCAAATAGAGCCAAAATAGCTCTAATATATAGAAAATTCCAGAGATTGGGTAAGGGGAATTATTTATGAGCAGGGGAAGGTGTTAGGCACCCCCACTCATCCGTCTAAGACGGTTGCCACATGCTTGCTTATACTATAAATTGTTTGCTAATGAAATGGACAAAAAAGTGCTTATAACAAGCACGATGTATGTGACCGTTCCACAAGAGAAGTCTAATGAGCTTAGACTCTCTTTGTGGATTCATCACTCCTAAGACTTCATGAGTGAATAAAATCAAAGTAAAAACAAAGAAAATCAAGCTAAGGCAAATCCGGAGAAATGAGCTCAAAAGCGCTTGAAAACTTCGATTAGCCATAACTTACTCAATTTAAATCCAAATCCAATGAAACCAAAGCCATTAGAAAACTGGTATATAGTAGAGTGTACAGTAAAAATTTCAGCTCAATCTGATTCAAAATGAGAGAGAAATCCGCATATAAAATTCGTTGTTATAACTTGGAAAAAGTGTTAAGTAGGCATTTTCAAAATCCTATTCGTGGAGTTTGGCTCAATAAAAATTCATGAAAATTGGTATGGAGGAAATATGTAATTCCCTCATTCCAAAGGAAAAAACCTCACACCAAACTCTATCCGGATGTGACTTGTGTGCTCTCTTGAATAGGCCTAGAAGACCACAGATTAGCTTTGGACTACGCCAGCGAGCACCTCTGAGTCAATCAAGCACACAGGCCTCAAATCAAATCAAAATCTGCTGAAACCAGCTGGAAATGAAAGTAGACTTTTCAAGGAAAACTCAGAAATTAGAATCACTAAAAAAGGATTAAATTTGAATAAACGGTGCACCATCAAAGCGGCAAGTTCAGCAATCTGGGCTGAACTGACTTACAAACTTTGAACAGATGGTGTCAAAAATTGGCTACATGAAAGTGGGTGAAATTTTCCAGATATAAAATAGGCACATCCATCTATCACATGTCTTTGGAATCACTCAAAAATTCATCCGGAGGATGAAGTTATAAGCATTCCAAGACAAGCCACAGATCTGCCCTGTTTTGAAGATTTTGAATAGAAAAAAGGAAACCAGTGCATGTGTGCATGTGGATTCGACCAAAACCTTAAAAATCAACAAAAAAACCATCTCATGGAGTTCTAAAATTCATTTTGGAGCCAATGGATTCAGATTTCCCGTATTGAACATGGAAATCCAAGATCTAGCTTCTTTTATAAAAAAAAATGGTGGAAAGTGTGTGAATATGTGAAAATTCACTCCCTAGGAGGAGGATGGAATCCTTTGCTACTGAGAGCAAGGATTCACATATTTCTCCAAGAGCAAGTGCAAAACATCAGAAAATAAACATCCATAGGTTTAAAATAACCACATAGCATGCTCTTCATCACTTGTAGGTTCTAAGCCTAGAGGATCCATTCCACCTTCCTTTTCCCAAGGCTCTCTCTTCACGTTTTACGGCTAGAGAGGATTCCCAGGTACTTTGGAAGGGGTTTGGGGCTCGCAAACAATCACAAGTTGGCTTTACACTACAGAAAAGTAGAAGTTGGGAGTGAAATGTAAAGAGGGTGCTGGAAATGTAAAGAACTTTACCTTGGTAGCTTTGAACACTTGAGTAGACAATCCAGCAGAGCTTCTCCTTCTTCTTGCAGAGCTTCTAAGCCTCAAATTGTCAGCCATTTGTAAGAGGAGGACCCCTCTATTTATAGGCCAAGCCAAGGGTAGAAGAGTCCCAAGGGTAGGCCAAAAAGGTCTTCTAGATTATTCCAATTCTCCTCCAAGGCTTGAATTGGAGTAATTCAGCAAGTTTCGGAGGGTGAAATAGGGAGTTCAAGTCCCCAAGAGAGAAGTAATATGCGTAAATAAGGCTCAGAGATCGAGTCATTTCGCAAATCCCCAAAACAGCCAAAACCGCATACACAGTACGGTTTCAACACAACCGTCACTCAAAGTGCGGTTCATATACAAATTTAACCAAACCGCACATACAGGACGGTTCAATTCAGTTACGCTTGTCATGAGTGCTGTCGACGTGTCCCAACGGCCGAAGCTTCCGGAAGCCACGTGGCAACCCGCGCGATAAGCATGAATATAAACCGTGCTGTGTATGCGGTTGCAACCGCACATACAGAGCGGTTGAGACCAAAACTATAAAAACCGTATACTCAGTACGGTTGGCACCAATTCTGAGAGTTTTTGAGTGTTTGACATATGTCAAGGCTCAAATAAGACTTTTAAAGTTTATTTGGGGTATTCTCTTATATAGAGGTGCAATTTGAGGTGTCTACAATGACAAGGTGGTAGTGGTATTAGTGGATGGGTAGTTTTGGTGATGCTGGTAGTATTACTGGATGGGGATGTTATTTGGTGCACGAGTGGTGGTGGTGATGGTGTTTGTGGTAGGTGTGGGAGGTGGTGTGGTAGCGGTTCAATGGATGGGTGTTGGTAGTGATGGTGGGAATGTTGTTGGTGGTTGTACTTTTGGGGGATGATGGTGTTGGTGATATTTAGCTGGGGGTGGGGTGGTGGTGAGTGATGGGTGGTTGTCATGGTGATGGTGGTACCCATGGTGGAAAGTGAAAGTGGATGGTGGTGGTGGGGTGGTAGGAGGTAGGTGGAGGGAGTGGTACCAGTGGTTGGTGCTAGTGGTGATGGTGTGGGTTGGTTGTGAGTATTAGAAACAATAAGCAAAAAATGAGAAGCAAAAAAATTTTGCTCCTCAAGAAAAGCAATAAGATTGTTTTTGCTTCATCATGAGAAGCAAAAGCAAAAACTAACCAAACACGCTTATTTCTTCAAAAAGCATGATTTTGTTTCAATAAGCAAAAAAGCAATGCCAAACGTAACCTTAGTTTTTTGAAAAACTAAGGTTAGGAATATCATCACAAAAAAATGTCAGAAAACATTGAAAACGAAAATTTTGAATTAAACTTAAATATCATCACTGAGATGTTGTTAGGAATATAATTAAATATATAAAAGTTCACCCCTACTATCAACTTAAGCTTTTGGTAAAATTGGTGTTCTCTATGGTATTAAAGCCTTAAGCTAACGCCGAGGTCTTGGGTTCAAACCTCCACTACACTCGTTGGAAAAAATATTTCACGTGTAGGGCTTCCCTAAAAATGGGTTGGAGTTTGGCCCACATGCGAGGAGAGTGTTAGGAATATAATTAAAAATATAAAAGTTCACCCCTACTATCAGCTTAAGCTTTTAGTAGGATTGGTGTTCTATAGATCTAAATAATCAAAATATAATAGAGAATTAGTTCCTAAAAAGTTTAAAGAAAACAAGACTAATTGGCCTTTCCATAAACGGAAATGATTAGTAGCCTTCACTTTTCCTCTTCGCACATGTGACTTCACACAAGAACATACCTGCGGAAGAACAAACTTAGGGAACATACATCTTAAATACAAATAAATACCAAGGCAACTCACCTCAAGGGTGAAATATAAGACCTCCCGCTCTGGTAATCGTTGCACCTAAAAGCTTAAGTTGATAAGTGAGGTACAACTATGTATGTGAAAGAGCTCAAATACGATATCTGAATATATACCACAGTGGCATATTAGAAATAGTGAAAATAGAGATCAATAATGTTTTTATAGATTAGATCCAAACATGCTTCAATTTTTCTTTTGCCAACAACATTTTTAGGGATCTAAACGCTTGAACTCTTAAACCTTGGTAGGGTCAAACTAATAAAGAATGAGTTACAAACTAACGTTGTCATTGTGGTAAGTGTTGATCATTGCCTACAGTTCACAAGTTCTCTTGTGTAAGTGTGCACCTAGCCTATGTTGGATAGATATTGGGGGATTCAATCTCCAATAACACATAGTGTGATTGTGGTAGTTGTCAGCTGTGGTTCACAGGTGCTCTTGAGAAGGCATGCTAATGTTGGCAAGCGTTAGCCTGCAGTTTGCTCCTAGTTGTTAAGTGTTGGCTTGCGGTTGAAAGTGGTCTGAGGGAGGGAGGGGGATTGTTGGGGCTGTTGGGTCAAAGTCAAGCATCCTCTTAATGGTACAAAGAAATAAAGTTGCTCTTGATCTTAACAAAAAGTATATTTAAAAACAACCAACAAAGAGAATAGAACTATATATTTGTCTTCCAAGATACAGGAAGAAAAAGGGCTAGGTGAATCATGGCAGATTGATTAAACTAGGCGCATGTTGGCAGTAGTTTCCAAATCAAATGTAGAAAGAATCATGAGACTTTGTCGAAGGCCAGTTGAGATCCTATGGACCCTCTATCTGTATTTTTATTTGGAGCCTCCATAGGATCATGTCATGTGTACTTAAAAAACTACTAGAATGGTATAACTGTAAATTTTTATTACACTTGCACAATCCTATGAAAAGCTCCAAATAAGGGAGTAAGTAGAGGCTCCACAAGATGCGAACGGGTGTAGACACCCCAAAATTGCACATTTTTGATAAATCTTGAAGGAGAGGAATATTTTATTGGAATTTTCAATTCTTAGCATTAAGTTTGAGATCCTTAACCCATTTTAATCCAAAGCCACAAAGGAAAAGGCCCGAATTCAATCTTTTATGCAAAGTCAAACTTTTTCGAGTTAAATTTTGTTGACTTTTGACCCCAGAAAATGAAATATTTTTTAAAGCAAGATTTCAAGTTGATTTTTTCCGGTAATTAGGTTTTTAGCAATGTTATTGCATAAATGAATTTTTTGAGATTTTAAATATTGACGAATACCTTAGTATTAACATGTTGAATCTTTTTACCGGACCTGAAAAACCAGAATTTAGCCTGGAACTGGAAAGTTGACTTTTTATTCACTTGGAATTTGGGTCTGGAACTATTTTTAATGGATTCAAATGGGGGGGGGGGGGGGGGGTGTTTGCTTATTTACATGTAATATCTTAAATAAATGGAGATTAAAAAAATACAAGGACATTTACTTAAACGATATTATATGTAAATAAGCCTTTCCTGTGAAAGTAAGACTCAAAACCAACAAAAAATGTGCTGACCGCATATATACTGCGGTTTTTGTCAATTTTGGTCTCAACCGCCCTGTGTATACAGTTGTGACTGTGCGTACAGCACGGTTGAAGTTCATGCTTCTTGCATGAGCTGCCACGTGGCTTCTAGAAGCTTAGGCCGTTACGCCACGTCGACAGCAATCATTAGAAGCGTAACTGAATTTGAACTGCTCTGTATATGCGGTTGAGTTGGGTTTGCATTGAAACCGCGTACAAAGTGACGGTTTGGCTTAAACCGCACTGTGTATACGGTTTTGGTCGTTTCTTGCATTTGCCGGACTCGATTTCTGAGCCTTATTTACGCATATTACTTCTCTCTTAGGGGCTTGAACTTCTCATTTTACCCTCCGAAACTTGCGAAATTACTCCAATTCAAGCCTTTAACTTGAATTGGAATAATCTAGAAGGGTTTATGGGCATACCCTTAGGACTTTTATGCCCTTGGATGTGCCTATAAATAGAGGTGTCCTCCTCTTGCAAAGGGTTGGCAATTTGAAGCATTGAAGCTCTGCAAGAAGAAGGGAAATTCTGCTGCATTGTCTACTCAAGTGCTCAAGCTACCAAGGTAAAGCCCTATTTAGCTTTCTGGTCTTCTCTTTATATTTCCAACTCTCATCTTCTACCTTTCTGTAGTGTAAGGCTTTGAGTGGTTGTTTGTTGCCCTAAACCTCTTCCAAAGTACCTGGGAATCCTCTCTAGCCGTAAAACGTGAAGAGAGAGCCTCGGGAAAAAGAAGATGGAATGGATTCTTTAGGCTAGAACCCTTATGTGATGAAGAGCATGGAGTGGTTATTTTACACCTATGGTTGCTTTTCTGGAGTGATTATTTTGAATCTAGAGAAAACATTATGATCAATGCTCTCTATAGCATTTGATCTTTGTTTGCTCCCAGAAATGTGATTTTCACTCACACACACTTCTTTTCACTGTTTTTTTTAAGTATAGGCTAGATTTTGGATTCTCCATGTTCCATATGGAAAATCTGAGATTCTTGGCCTTAGATTGAATTTTTAGGACTTCATGAGATTGTTTTGATGATTTTCAAGCTATTTTGGTCGAGATCACTTGCATTGGTTTTGGTCTCTTGTTCAAGGTTTTTCAAAACAAGGCAACATCTGTACCATGTCTTAGAATGCTCATAACTTCATCATCCGGATGAATTTTTGAGTGATTCCAAAGACATGTGATAGATAGCAACGTCTAGTTTATATCTACAAATTTTCATTAATTTCTATGAAGCCATGTTTTGATACCATATGTTCAAAGTCAGCAAGTCAGTTCAGTTCAGATTGCTAAACTTGACACTTTGATTGAGCACCATTTGCTCATTTTTTATCTGTTTTGGATGATTTCAATCTCTGTGATTTCCTTGAATAGTATTTTTTTGATTCCAACTGGTTTGAAGAGATTTTGTTTTGTTTTGTGGCTTGTGTGCTTGATTGACTCAGAGTTGCTCTGTAACAGAGTTCTGGGTTAATCTGTGATCCTCTAAGGATGTTCAGGAGGTCACACAAGTCACACCTGGATGGAGTTTTGTGTGGGCCTATTTCATTTGAAAGATGGCACCATATACTTCATCCTTGCAAGTTTTTATGGATTTATATGGAGCCAAACTCCACGAATAGAACTTCAAAAATGCCTACTCGCCGCTTTTTCTGATTTATAGCAGCAGATTTCAATAGTTCATTTCTCTTTTGTTTTAAATCGGATCGAGCTGATTTTTTTACTGAATCTTCTATCTCATACCATATTTCTAATGGCTCTGGTTTCATTTGATTTGGGTTTGGATCGAAGGATTTATGAATGTTTAAAGTCTTTAAGCTCTTATGGCCTGATTTTTCCAGATTTACCTTAGCTTGATTTCTCTTCAAATTTTTACTTTGATTTTTATTCACTCATGAAGTTCTAGAAGTGATATGTCCATAAAGAGAGTCCAAATTTATTGGACTACTCACATGGAATAGTCACACACATATTTGCTTGCTTTCGAGCAATTCTCTGTTCATTATGATTAGCAAACAGTTCTTTGAGCATGACAAGCATATGGCAACCATCTTACACGGATGAGTGGGGTTGCCTAACACCTTCCTCTGATCATAACTTATTCCCCTTACCTAATCTCTGGATTTTTCCTTGAATTAGAGCTACTTTGGCTCTATTTTGTATTTTATGATCCCTTTGGTGTCCATTCACACCTTAACTTGAATGGTGGAGACTCTTTCTTTTCTCAAACCCCGTGTGAAGATTCGGAGATCATCTAGGTGATTTCCCATGTCTCACAACTGACGACTCCACTGGGGACGCTAGTGGAATTGAGCCATGTTTGTTTGCTTGTGCATGTTTTGATTGATTTTATGAATTGTTTGCTGTTTTAACCATGCTTGGTTTGTGTTTCTGTTTTAGAAAATATGAGACCCATGAAAATATGGCATGTGATGTGTGTATGCTTTGGCTATGCTTAGAACCATGCTTAGGAAGACTTAATTAGTCTTACCATGCTAGCTTGCCATCTCTCCATAAGCATGCTTTGATTTAGGCTTTGAACGACATGAGCATGAGATCTGTTTTTTTAGGGATGTTTTGAATATGTCAAAAACATGCTCAATATGATTGTGTGCTCTTTTGTATAACATGATATCATGCTTTCGTGTTTGTATAAAGTTTTATGGGAATGCATGTTTAGAATGAGCATGATAGGTGTTTTAAAATTGCCTTGATATACTTGTGTTTTATCACATATGATCTCTATATCATGCCTTGGTGAATGTTCCATATGGAACATGGAGAATCCAAAATCTAGCCTATACTTTAAAAAAACAGTCAAAAGAAGTGTGTGATAGTGAAAATCACATTTCTGTGAGCAAACAAAGATCAAATGCTATAGAGAGCATTGATCATAATGTTTTCTCCAGATTAAAAAATAATCACTTCAGAAAAGCAACCATAGGTGCAAAATAACCACTCCATGCTCTTCATCACATAAGGGTTCTAGCCTAAAGGATCCATTCCATCTTCTTTTTCTCCAAGCTCTCTCTTCATGTTTTACGGTTAGAGAGGATTCCCAGGTACTTTGGAAGAGGTTTGGGGCAACAAATAACCACTCAAAGCCTTACACTACAGAAAGGTAAAAGATGAGAGTTGGAAATGTAAAGAGAAGACCAGAAAACTAAATAGAGCTTTACCTTGGTAGCTTGAGCACTTGAGTAGGCAATGCAGCAGAGTTTCCCTTCTTCCTGCATAGCTTCAATGCTTCAAATTGCCAGCCATTTGCAAGAGGAGGACCCCTCTATTTATAGGCACAGCCAAGGGCATAAAAGTCCCAAGGGTATGCCCGTAAACTCTTCTAGATTATTCCAATTCAAGTTAAAGGCTTGAATTGGAGTAATTTCGCAAGTTTCGGAGGGTAAAATGGGGAGTTCAAGCCTCTAAGAGAGAAGTAATATGAGTAAATAAGGCTCAGGAATCGAGTCCTTTCGCAAATGCAAGAAACGACAAAAGCCGTATACACAGTGCGGTTTAAGCCAAACCGTCACTTTGTATGCAGTTTGAATGCAAACCCAACTCAACCGCATATACAGAGTGGTTCAAATTAGTTACGCTCCTAATGATTGTTGTTGATGTGGCCTAACGGCCTAAGCTTCTAGAAGCCACGTGGCAGCTCACGCAAGAAGCATGAACTTCAACCGTGTTGTACGCACGGTCACAACTGTATACACAGGGCGGTTGAGACCAAATTTGACAAAAACCGCAGTATATATGCAGTCAGCACATTTTTGGTTGGTTTTGAGCCTTACTTTCACAAGCAAGGCTGATTTACATGTAATATCGTTTAAGTAAATGTCTTCGTATTTTTTTAATGTCCATTTACTTAAGATATTACATGTAAATAAGCAAACACCCCCCCCCCCCCCCCATTTGAATCCATTAAAAATAGTTCCAGACCCAAATTCCAAGTGAGAAAAGTCAACTTTCCAGTTCCAGGCTAAATTCCAGTTTTTCAGGTCCTGTAAAAAGATTCAACATGTTAATACCAAAGTATTCGTCAAGATTTAAAATCTCAAAAAATTAATTTATGCAATAACATTGCTAAAAACCTAATTACCGGAAAAAAATCAACTTGAAATCTTGCTTTAAAAAATATTTCATTTTCTGGGTTAAAAAATCAACAAAATTCAACCCGAAAAGTTTGACTTTGCATAAAAGATTGAATTCGGGCCTTTTCCTTTGTGGCTTTGGATTCAAATGGGTTAAGGATCTCAAACCCAATGCTAAGAATTGAAAATTCCAATAAAATATTTCTTTTCTTCAAGATTTATCAAAAATCATGTAATTTTGGGGTGTCTACACCAGCCAAGCTGGAGGACTTAAAAGTTGATACTCAAGACCCATTAGAAGAGATCAACTTAGGAACAAAAAATGAGCGGAGGCCTTTGTATATAAGTCAATTGCTACCCAATGCCAAAAAGAAGATGAAGCAATTACTAACCGAGTACTCGGATTGTTTTGCACAGGCTCCCAATCAAACCTAGATACAGGCCATTCAAGCAACCTCCCAGAAGGATGTCTGATGATGTAATTAGTAAGGTTAAAATAGGAATAGAATGGCTTTTAGCGGCCGGGTTTATCAGGCCTATTTAGTATACTGATTGGCTTTCTAACATTGTACCAGTTGTCAAGAAGAATGGCCAAATTCGGGTTTGCATAGATTTCCGTAATATAAATTTTGCAATTCCCAAAGATGAATATCCCATGCCGATAGCTGATTTGTTAGTCGATAACGTGTCTCGGCATAAATTTTTGTCTTTTATGGATGGGCATTCTGGTTATAATCAGATCTTTATTGCATAGGAAGATGTATTGAAAACGGCGTTCCGATGTCTAGGGGCTTTAGGAACTTATTGTTGGGTAGTCGTGCCTTTTAGATTAAAGAACGCCAGGGCAACGTAGCAAAGGGCAATGAACTTACTTTTTCATGACATGATAGGCCAAATGCTGGAGGTATATATTGATGATGTGGTCATAAAATCTCACAATGGGATTGACCATTTACAGCATTTAAGATAGGTGTTTGAGCGATTACGTAAGTACAATCTGAGGATGAACCCACTAAAATGCACCTTTGGTGTTACAGTTGGGAACTTTTTGGGTTTCCTTGTTCATCAAAGGGGAATAGAAGTTGACAAAAACAAAGCAAGAACGGTCATAAAGGCAAAACCTCCGGTCGATAAAGACAATTATAGCAATTGCTCGGCCAAGTGAACTTTTTAAGGAGGTTCTGTGCTCACCTCGGGCGTGCTGAAAAAGCATGTTACATGTTTTATGGAGTCACCACTACTTGAAATGGTGCAGGTAGACACCTTGTTTGATTTTTTGGGTCTGCACCAGTGATTCCGGATAAATGACCCGATTACAACCCAGGGAAGTCCTTGAACACCCTGGGTTGCCCCACCGAAATGGGTTCCCTTAAATCAGTTGGATCATATTTGGGTTGATTTACTATTATTTAATTTTTTTTATCTTTTATCTTTCATATTTTTTTATTTTTTTTTATGATCACATGTGTACAAATATTGGAGGAATGGGGGTTGCTTTGCTACATCCTATACAAATTATAATACATATGATACATATAAAAAAATCCAAAATAAAGAAATCCAAATCAAATATTTCAACATGGAGCAATGTACTTGGTTATTTCAAAAAAAATATTTATTTATTTATTATTTTTTATTATTCTTTTCTTTTTCCCCTTTTTTTAATTTTTTCTTTCTCATATATACAAGAGATTAGAGGAGTGGGGGATTGCTATTTGCTATACTACATCTTACATACACATAAGAATTCTACAGCAAAGAAACCCAAATTAAAAAGAATAAGAAATGGAGGCTAATTTGACCACTTCCAATAAAATGTTTTAGACTCTATTATATAATAACATATCTACATTGGGAGAATGGAGGGTCACTATATTACATCTCATGTAGTAAAATAAAAATAAATAAAACAAAACAAATGTAAGTAAGAAAATAACAATAAACAAAGGAAACAGAAAAAAGTGAAACAATTTGAACTACTGCGCTATCCGCATTCAAAGATTCATGTCTCCCTCAATTCTTAACCAAATTGTGCGAAATTTGATTCCCTAGAATCATAACTTTAAGCACTAAAATAACCTATAGCAGTTTTTAAAAATTCATTTTCATTTAAGAGATATGAAGCTACAAAAGTTACTGTTAGACATCTCCCCATGAAAATCTGAACCAAAGAAAATTAAAAATAAAATGCCTACTCATAGTGTAGGGTCTCAAGCATATTTTTACATTAAATAAAAATAAAAATACCACAAATCTCATGAAGACTCCATACTTGAATCAAACTAGAACTAGGTAAAAAAAATTTGGTTTATCTGGAAAACAGGTGCAAGTCTAATGCAGAAAAACTCAGAACTTTACATCTTTTTCTTTTTTTTTCTTACATGATAAAATTACCCAAAGCCATCAAACATATATACATGTCTCTCACCAATCATGTAATCTCATTGTGCGCGCGTCAGAAACGCGGCACGGGAAAATTCGGAGTCGCCACCGCCTGATGGGGTGCAGGCGGACACCTGGGTGCCTAATCTTGTCTATTAGGGCTTTGGTTTGCGGCTTTTGAGATTCTAAGTAGGGTCTCGGTTGTGGTCTGGGAAAGTCCGTAGACACCCCGGTCCACCCCGTCGAGTGACGGGTCCCTTAGGTTTATCCTAGTTAGAGTTAGCTTACTTTGGTCTCACCTGATTCCTAATCCGATATGCAGCTTGGTTAAATCTGGCGGGACCACCTGAGTGGTGTGGGTCCCTTTAATTGCTTTTTATCTTGATCAATTAGGTAATCTGAGTCTGGTTGGGTGGGCCCCGTTGGAAGGCCCACGGTGTCCTTAGTGGGCTTAGTCAAGCCCATGTACCCATGTAGGCCTCAATCTAGCCTGAGAGGCCCTTTGGGCTTTGGTTGGTTCAATTGATTTTACCTTTGGTTTCAACTTGGTTTTAAGTGGTTTTTATGTAAGGGTGGGCCGGATTGGTTTGTGGGCCCCTTAGGTGGGCCCACATGGTAGCCAAGTGATTTAGTGGATTTATCTTTTTAATTTTCCAAAAATGGATTGTACACTGGGCTTGGGGCCCATAGTCTTGATTAGGGCTTGAAAGCCCAAGTTACGGGAAGTTAGGGTTTGCACCCTTCCTTTGTTCGGTTGGTGGGCTTTGGCGGGCCTGGTAGGCCCTTGCCCTTAATCTCGGCCAAACCACGCATTTCTAACATCAATTCACCAAGTTTGGTTTTGGTGAGCCGCATTGGGTTTGGCCCGCCCCGATAGATTGGTTCATTTATTTATCTTGATTAGGCCACATGCATGCATTCCGTTGTGTTCATTGGGCTTGGTGGGCCCCGTTGGAAGGCCCACGGGAAATCAAATTGGACAGGGGGGTCCAAGTCCCATGTTGGGTTTCCGGGTGACCCGGAAACTCTATTGGTTCATTTGGCTCGATTTAGGAAGTCACCCATAGTTAGCAAAAATTACAGAATATGCAGAAGTCATGAAATACACAAAATATACAAAAATCACATAATCTCGGTTATTATATGAAAAAAAAACAAACAACTACAGATACAGGGGTAATGGGGGGTGATGGGAGCATGTTAACCAGCACACAACAAGAGAACAGCAGGTGGCAGGGGTTAGGGAGCATGTTGGCAAGCCTGGCAAAAACAATAATAATAAAAGAAAGCCATGACCAACAGAGATTGCATGCACCTCCATCCACACGACCGGACCTCCGAGCATGCACACTAACTTTCAGAGAAGGGAAGTGGAAAGGGGGTTTATGGGGTACAATGCATCGATTACCATGAGGGAACAGGCTCCCTTTTAAAGCACCGAAAACAGGCACGACCGTAGCCTTAAGCATGCCCGAACAGTGTGTGGGGAACTCTCTCTCTCGACCAACCTTAAGCTCATGGTGGGTTTCTCCCTCACTTAGAGACCCTCCATACGGCAATATGAAGCAGGTGCGTATTAAACTACCATGGGAACAGACTCGTGCCCAAGGACGAAGATAAGCGTAGCAAACTCATTAGAAACTTCTCATTTCAACATATGTATATCAAGCATGGTAGGGAATAATACCTGGGGATCCTAAGACCCGCTTGGAGTTTGTGGATTTCTCCTCGCAACGAAGCAAGAGTCGGAGCACCTTCCTTCTTGCTCCAACAGCAGCCAGCCTCCGTTTGTTTGTGTGGGGATGAAGAGGAAGCAATAATAGGGGAGTGTCGGATCAAGTGGGGGGGTGGGGGGCTTGGGGAGGCCAAAGCGACTGAGACAAGTAGGGTTTGGATGGGGAAGAAGCTTGAGCACCACACCTGGAGCCAACGAAACTCCGCCAACCAAAAAGAGCCCAACCGAAAAATTTTCCAACCCGAAAATGAGCCAACCTTGAGCAATGAAGTCTCGCGCGACTTTTATAGACGAGGAAAAAAGGGGTATCCGCTAAGCTTGCGCTCAGCGCATATCGCGCTTGCCCTATTTGCGCGAGCAGCATCATGATTGGAAAACATTTAATGCGGCCGCACGACGGTTGGAAAATCTGACTTTTTCAGATTTAGTCCCTGGGTATTTTCGATTTAATCCGCTATTCTTGGATTTTTACAGATTTAGTCCCTGGGATATTTCGTACGTCTGGATATTCACAGATTTTATCCCTGAGATATTTTCTTGCGCAACTCGCCACGTGTGCAGCTTTTTGCCATGTGTGCAGTTTGCCGGTTTTGCTGCTCGGAAACTTCGTCAGCTCATATTTTTTCCATCCGGACTCCGATTTGGGCAAACTCAGTTGCGTTAGAATTGTATCAGAGCCCTCTATCCAATGACACAGGGGTAGGCATCTGGATCGGATTTTAGCAGAAAGTCAATTTTCGGCTCCCCTCAAGTTTCACCGCCCGCAGAACCCTCATCTAGACTCCGATTCCTGCAAACTCAGTTGCATTGGAACCGTGTCAAGATTCTCTATCCAATGATATAGGGTTAAGCACCTGGATCAGGGTTTAGCAGAAATTCAACTTCCGGCTCCCCTCAAGTTTGACCGCCCGCAGAACCTTCATCCGGACTCCAATTCTTACAAACTCAGTTGTGTTGGAACCGTGTCGGGATTCTCTATCCAATGATATAAAGCGAGGTGGCCAATTATCACTTGATCAAAAAGTCAACTTTTTACCCCTTAGGGTTTGACTTTATGTCAAGGGTTTGCATTTCTGGCTTTTCCGGGAGCGCAAAAATGAGGTGCTTACACTCATCTCAAAAATTGTAATGAAAGAGAGGTCTCATATAATGTATTAAACAAATGACTCACCTGTTATGGATTGACACTTTAAATCAGGTCTTGGAACCTTGGTGTTTCTTTCTCCCTCCTTGCTAGTGGACGTCCCTCTTCTTTTCTCCACTTCTTCCTACTAGCTATTTTTTTTCAAAGAACTCTCTTACTTGCTCCCCTCCTCCTCTATCTCCCAACTTCTATCCTTTTTTAGAGAATTCCCAACCCTTCAACTTCTTAACCTCTAACCTTTCATCTTCCTCTCCTAAACCTCTCCTCTCCCTAACTTCTCTTCTTCCTCTTTTAAACATCTAACTCCTCCTCTTCCTCTCTTAAACATCTAAACTCCTAACTCTCCCTCTTCCTCTCTTAAACACCTAAAACCCCTAACTCTTCCTCTTATGCTCTATAAACACCTAAACCCCTAACTCTTCCTCTTCTTCTCTTTAAACACCATCATTTATTTAGGTTTGGTCAAAGTCTATTTTGTCTCATACTTTTAAGGCTTATATTTTTCTTAAGCTTAGTCTTAATATCTCAAAAGAACATGAGTTGGACCAATTCGTCCAACTCATTTCTCTTTGTTTATATTTTTTTTATTTTGTTTTAATCTCAAAACTTTTATTAAATTTTTTATTTATTTTCATAACAAACCCATTAGGAAACTTATATTATTTACTAAAAGAACCCCAAAATTTTTAATTTATCATTGGTCACATGGCAGCCACCATGGCGTACACGTGGCTGCCATGTGGCATCCAATTTCGGTTTTATAAAAATCCCCAAACTACCCTTTACTTCTTTTATCCATAACTTAGTCTTTTGAGATCCGATTTGAGCACGGTTTGGTGCATTGGAATCGTCTCAGAATTCTATTTATTATGGGCTTATTATTTCAAAAAGACGGGTCCACTATAAAAACCTCGATTTACGTGCCCACATATATGCCGGTTTAAGATATGCTTCTTAGGCAATTTTATGGTGCAAAAATGGGATGCTTACAAGTTCATTTCAAACTTGGCAGGAAAAACTAAAGTGTTGTCTCCTTTGTTAAGACTAAAGGATACTAAAGAATTCGTCTGGAATAATGAACACCAGGCCGCTTTTGATGAAACTAAACGATACTTGGTCAAACCACCCATGTTGGTACCTCCATCCAAAGACCGGCCATTAAAGCTGTACATAGCGGCAGCAGAGGATTTAATCGGAGTTTTACTAGCACAGGATAATGACCAAGGATTTGAACAAGCTATATACTATCTTAGCTGCTTTCTAAGTCCAATGGAGGAAAAATACACTGGTTAAGAGAAGCTCTGCCTTACCTTGTACTATGCAACCACTAAACTTCGTCATTACCTTCTTTCGGTAAAAAAATTTTACGTCATTGCGACTACAGATGTGGTCAAATACATGTTGATATGCCCAACAGTAAGTGGCCGGCTCGGTAAGTGGACATTGGCTTTGATTGAATTTGATTTTAAGTATGTCCCATAGAAAGCTGTTAAAGGACAGGAGTTGGCCGATTTCTTGGCCGATCACCTATCCGGTATCCAGGAAAGTGAACCAGATATTCCGATTTTTCACTCCGATTTCTTTTATTCAGAGTTTCAGCTATGGACTTTGAAGTTTGATGGATCAAAAACAGAATCGACTTCTGGAATTAGCATCATCATAATCTCGCCAACCGGAGAAAGACATGAATATGCATTTCAACTTGAAGAACCATCAACAAATAACCAAGCGGAGTTTGAGGCTTTGATTATTGGCCTAGAGATTTTATGGGAAATGGATGTTCATGCCGTTACCATCATGATTGATTCGCAGCTAGTTCTAAAACAAATGGAGGGCCATTATAGTTGAAATAGTGAAATGTTGATACCTTTGCTAAAAAAAGGCAAGGTTTTTGGCCGGACAATTCAATCGGGTGGAATTTGAATATCAGCCGAGGAACGAAAATTGTGAAGCAAATGAGCTTGCCCAAATGGCATTAGGCCTTAGACTCTACAGCCCATCCCGAATGGTGACAGTGCAATCTTTGTCGTCCGCCGGAAAAAGACATTTTTTGGTAGATTCCCATGCATGTTTCAACCAAATAATATAGTTAGATTGGAGGAAAGAGATATGAGATTATCTCCGAGATCCTACTAATAAGGTAAGTAGGGCAGTTAAAAGAAGAGATGCTACTTATTTTATTTTTGGCAATGTGATATACAAAAAGGGTTTCGATGATATACCCCTATGATGTGTAAGTCACTCAGAGGCGATGTTAGTCATGGCCAAAATACATGAAGGAATCTGTGGTGCACATCAAGCTGGTATCAAGATGCGATGGATGGTACTCCAGCATGGTTACTATTGGCCAACCATATTGAAAGATTGTCAGGCATTTGCAGCCAGCTATCAAGAATGTCAAAAACATGGACCAGTTCAGAGGGTGCCGTCTATCGACTTACAACCGATAGTCAAGCCATGGCCTTTCTGAGGATGGGCAATGGATTTGTTAGGAAAGTTATATCCTCCCTCATCTGGGTTACACAATTTTATCATAGTTGTTACCGACTATTTAACTAAATGGGTTGAGGCTAAACCTTTGAAAAAGGTGGAACAATCGGACGTGATTGAATTCATCAGACAACAAATTATTCATAGGTACGGTATCCCGGAAACCATTACAACGGATTCCAGCACTGTTTTTGTTGGAGAAGTAGTGACCGAGTTTGCCAAGCAATATGGCATAAGAATGATCCGGTCAACCCCTTATTATGCCTAGGAGAATGGCCAAGCCGAGGCAACTAATAAGGTATTGAAAAATATTTTGAGCAAGATGATAGAAGACAAGCCAAGAAATTGGCATAAGCTTTTGTCAGAAGCTTTATGGGCATATCGAACTTCCTTTAAGACTTCTATAGACACATGATTTTTGCACCCCTAAAATGAAGAAAAATGAAAAGTCAAACTAAAAGTCAAACCCTGAGGGGGTAAAAAAAATTGACTTTTTATTCAAGTGAATTTGGCCATCAAACTTCATCTCATTGAAAAGAGCACTTCGACACGATTCCAACGCAACTGAATTTGCTGGAATCGGAGTCAGAATGAAAAAGTTATGAATCGGTCAAACTTTTTGGGAGCGAAAAGTTGACTTATTGCTCCACCCCAATACAGCTACTCAAAATGATCTCAGTGGATAGAGGTTTTCGAGCCGATTCCAACGACACCAAGTTTGCTGAAATCGGACACTGGACGAAGAAGTTATGGGCAGTTGAAGTTTTAAGAAAACTGTCCATGTGGCAAAAACAACTGCAAAAGGCCAAATAAATTAATAAAATAAATAAAAGAACATTTAATAAAAGATATTTTAATATTTTAAATATTGTAATGATTAAGAATCTTAAGATTTTTTAATAAAATAATAGCAAAATCGAATAAAATCTTTAAATAAATCAAATTTAACAAAAATTTTCAAATCCAACATTTTAAAAACGTGCGCGCCTGTCTTTGAAGTACGGGCAGGGCATGCTTGTACTTCAAATACGGGCAAACCTTCTAGAAGTGGGACACGCGTCCCGTACGGAGGATTCGTGCAGGATTTGCGCACGAGGGCGACGCGCTCGTATTTGAAATACGGGCAAGGCATGCCCGTAGTTCAAGTACGTGCAAGGCATGCCCTTAGTTCAAGTATGGGCACGAAATTTTGCCTATAAATAGAAGGCCAGCCCTCCCCATTTGGGGTAAGCTGGCCCCCACAGCCTCTCTACTCTCTTCCTTGACTTTTCCACATCCAACCCCTGCCCAAGTTTTGTCACTTTCAATACCAAACCCCGAAATACCCAAAATACCCTTGGATTGCACCATTCCCTTTCACATTTGATCCCTTTTCAACCCCGAAGTGAAGAATCCCTTTTCCATTCCATTTTCGGAACTTAACGGGAGTGCGGAACCGCTGTTAAAATCATACGAAGAACCGTAACACATTGAAGGAAGAAAATAACAGTATTGTAAGCTTTCTGACCATCTTTTATTTAACATACATAACAATCAAATTATTCTATTAAGTTTTATTATTTTTTTTTTTACTTGTTTATGTCTTTTCTAACCGTGTTTTGCTTTCTTATCCATGACACTTGAGCTACCATGATAAGAAGAGCTCCTATATCATAAGACGGAAAGGATGAGATGCATCATTCATTTAACTAACATTTTATTCTCAGTTTTGCTCATTTGAAAGGTAGAGGTTTTGTCCTTGCTCACTCCTAAATGCACCCCTGTAATTTCTCTCCCCTTCCTTTCTTTATAATGGCCATGGACGGCTAATAAACAACCCCGCTTCTTTGAAGAATGCAAAAGAGAAAGGAAAAAGAGGCCTTTTAGGCCAAATACAACAAATGAAGCACTGTGAAGATGTTGAAGAACTCCAGCAGAAGTTGCTAGACGTCCCAAGAAGGCCACCAAACTGATCCCGGCCAAAATCAATGCAAAACTGTAAAATCAGGCGTGCCTGTATTTACTATACAGTCTAGGCATGCCCGTATTTGCAATGCGGGTAGGCCTAAACAGTATTATATTTACAGGCAAGGCCAGCCCGTATAGCAAATACAGGCAGTTTTAAAAATAACTTAAAAATCAATTTTTCTGGCCCGGTTGGACTTGATCCGAACCGAACCGGCTTGACCCGACCTTGTAAGGTTGCTTGGGCTATCTTGAGCCCGCTTGTGGACCGTGGGCCTATATAGGCCCACCAAGACCTCCCGGACCCACCTCTAAGGCCACTTGAATAATTGCTAATGGGCCAAATCCAAGCCCACTAAGCCATTAAAATGTATAATTTCTTAAATAACCCAAACCAACCAAAATAGGGTTACCCAATGAATCTACTGGGCCAAAGCCCAAACTTGACAACCTACAGGCCTTCCAACGGGGCATGTATTCGACCCACATGACTTAAGTAAAAAGATAAAAAAAAATGAAATAAAAGGGGCCCACACCTCCAAAGGACCCTGCCAGACCCAAAAAGACACATGCTGGTCTAGGAAGGGTGAACTTGACTCAAAAACCAGGGAGACTCGAGGGACTTGTCAAACCGACGGGGTGGGCCGGGGTGTCTTCGGACTTCTTCGAACGTAACCAAGGACTTAGCTAGATCTCTAATAAGCTGCAGACCAGACTTAGACCCGGATAGGCAATTCCCGTGTCTGCCTGCACCTCTCAGGCAGTGGCAACTCCGAAATAATCCGAGGCACGCACGATCTCCCATGAGCCCCATGTGCGATTCAGATTTAGGTGCGCACAACTTCTATTGGAACGACTCCATTTGCCTTAACTTTTGGTCATGAGGTAATTATTCCAGTAGAAATTATTGTGAAGTCATTGAGGGTGGCTATCCAGAATAATTTTACACCCAAGGAATATTCGGAAGCCATGTTGGCAGAACTGGAAGACCTGGAGGAAGTCAGAAAGATAACTGTAAATAGACAACTGGCGCTTAAACAAATAATTGCCAGATTTTACAACCGACGGGTCAAACACAAGTCTTTTGCTCAGGGTGATTTGGTATGGAAGATACTCCTTCCGATCGGCAAAAAAGACTTTCCCTATGGTAAATGGTCACCCACATGGGAGGGACCATTGCGAATTAGAAAGGTAATTCCCGAGGGGGGGGGGGGGGGGGCGCATATTACATCCAATCACTAGATGGCCAGGAGGAAAAAATTATCAACGGCCAGTTTTTAAAGAGGTATTATCCCACATTATGGGAAAACCACGAAAATTGTAACCAACCGAGAGAAAATCAAGAATAAACTAACTCCCAATAGCTCAGAATTCATGAGGGCAGATGAAGGGCGTCGTTATATCGAAGCGTCGCCAGTTGTACGACATGGATTAAACTGAATAAAAGATTTTCTCGAGATTCGTGGGGACAAATGAAGGGCGTCGTCATATAGAAGCGCCGCCAATTGTACTGTATGGATTAAACTGAATAACAGATTTTCTCGAGATTCGCTTGATCTCATTGATCATTATCTACGCACTCGACTTATAAATACCCGAGCCAGGGATGGCCATCTTCGTTTCAAGTAAAATGTAGAAATCAGACGAAGATGTTGAAGGCAGCAGACTACCAACTGTCGACTGCGGCCGTCAGAATGATGTTTGAAGACAGAGAAGCCAACCTAGCCGAAGACTCACTAGGATTGGGCGAACTAGGAAAATTCAGTTTCTATTCTTTCAAAAACTCTTCCCTTCTCGCTGACCCCATCACGGTGGTTTTCCAATGAGAAGGGCAGAGAAGGGAGAGTTCTTTCCCTCAACTGGCATTTACGCTAGTCGAACGCCTCCGCCTCCTCTTCCTCTTTCTCTTCTGCTTCCTCCCTCACTCACGCCATCCTTGTGGCATAGGTAGAAGAGGAAACTGAGGATTTCTCAAGACCTTCCGACCCAGGCTGGATTATTCGGTCTTGCTTGTATGAAAGAGCCATGAGGCTCGGCTTTAGTTGTATGAAAGATCAATGATGATATGAATTATTATATTTTTCAGTTTACCCTAGTTATCCCGAGCATTTTTTATATATAAGAATGAATGGCGATCATATTACGTTAGCAAAACATGCAAAAAAATTGCCATTTAATGAAAATTAAGCTGACCAACCGGCTGGTAAATGAAAAGTTTAAACTTGCCACCCATATGGCATAAATCAAGTAAATATGGAAGATACGGTATGGTCTTACGTAAAGGTTTTGAAAAATAAAAACTTACCCTTCAAACAAAGATTTGAACCTTGCATGGTCATGCTCCGCTCGCTCCCACAAGCACCGTGCCTCCGCCCGACGCATCTCCATCTCCTGCTCATCCTCCATATGGCTCCACAACCGAGAACAGCTTGACTCGATCAATATCCATTGAGTCTTAATAGACTTCCTGGTATTTTCTTCCTCAATTTTTAACCAAGACAGTTCGGCCGAAGCAGATGTCGACGAACTAGATTTGGCAAGAGAAGCCCATTCAAAATAATTGCTATGAAGAGTCTGCTTCAACTCCTCAATCCGACGGTAGTAGCGGAGCCTAGCATAAACTTCCCAGCGTAATTCAGAACATCTCGCCACAACAAAACGAAGAAATTCGATTGCCTCCCTCAACCTCGGAACGACACTATAAAAGTCAAACATCGAAAACAAATTATCCATTTCCGAAGGGTGCCCATGAGAACCCGTCCTGATAGCCCGACCAAGCAATGTCCGTTAGGGCTGCAACTCGGTCCGAGTAAAACCGAACCCAAACCGACCCAAACCGACTTCGGGTCGGTTTGGTTCTGTTTTTTATATGCATGGTTCAGTTTGGTTTCCAAATCCTAAAACCGAATTAAATCGGTTCGGTTTTGGGTTGTATGGTCGGGTAAACCGAACCGAACCGAAAGCATATATTTCTTTAAACCGAACCGAACCGAATTGAACCGAAAATACATATTTTAATATAATTATATATATATATATATATATATATATATATATATATATATATATATATATATATATATATATATATATATATATATATATATATATATACCTATTACCTTTACCCCTTAAAGTTTTACCATATTACAAAGTCGCCCTCTTAAATAGAACGAATCCCTCTCCCAAACCCTAAATCCCTAATCGTGTTTGCTGGTTTTCCTCCTCTCTCTCAGCCGAACAGCAACCTTGGAAGAAGAAGATGAATCACTGAACAGCAAAAACGATTCGTGTAACTCGTGTTTGCCTCCTCTCTCTCAGCGAAACCCTAAATCCCTAATCGTGTTTGCCTCCTCTCTCTCAGCCGATCTAATCGTGTTTGCCTCCTCTCTCCGCAGCTTCCTTGGTGGCATCGTTCTTCAGATTTTTTTGGTGTGACAGAGAAAGAGGTAGCTTCTCTTCTCATTCTTCTTCTTCTTCTTCTTCTTCTTCTTCTTCTTTTTCCCTATCCCTCTTTTCGTGAAGTTCCCTTTCTAATTTTTTTGGTGTCATCGTTCTTATTTTTTTTTTATGAGTAATGAAAGAGATCATTGGAACTTAAAAAGAAAGTATAAAAAGTGAAAGATCCAAGATCAGAGGACCTGAACGCCAAAAAAATAGAGCAATACATACAGCTACCTCATCTTACATTATGTCTGATCACTACTAGAAGTTATAAGTACCATGTAAGCAAAACTCCATTCCCCCAGTTACAAGCACCTGTAGCCTGGCTCCTACTTTGGCTAGTCTGTCAGCGACCCCATAGGCTCTGGATTAAATGAACTATTCAAATCAAATGCAAGGTCTCTAGCATGGCCTATGAAATGACGGAAACGTACTTCAATATATTTCTGCAATATTTGTGATGAACTCGTTTTATTACATGGTCACTTGCTATGGACAAATTTTTTCTTTGATGAGTTAGCTCTTTGCAATTATATGTAGGGTTGTCCAGTATTTTTCTGATTTGCTCTATCAAAGGACTACTAAAATATATCTGCCTATTGAAAGAGTGAATTATTAATTATTGTAAGGTTTGGTAACTGTTTGCTAACTATTTTTCAATTGAGAAACCCATTCCCTGTACATCTCTAAAGTCTTTAATGATTCAGAATTTTAAATTCAAACCATATGAGTTAAATGAATATTTCAAAATGATGTATGTGGCCATCTTTTTCCAGTGATAAGACTACTAGGGGTGGAGGTTATTTATCAATTGAAGATGCTCAAGGTTATGTCAAAAGTACTTACATAGAAGATGGATTCCTTGATTTTTTGAACAAGGTATTTTACTCTGGTTACCTTTCCAAGTTCTTTATGTGCTTCTTTATATGGTGCTTTTATGTGAAAATCAAGTTAGCCAGAAGTTTCTGGATGCTAGTAAGGCTATGTGGATAACACTAAAATGTCCTGATGTATGGACGCCGTGTTTATACATGTATTTGTCACTTGCATTGAGCTTGAACATCCATGATGGCCTGTTTTATTGGTATACAGACTCAAAGGAGGGCCCATCTTTCTCTCAGGTTTAGATTCTTCTCTCGCTTGGCAGTCCTGAGGAATTGATATTAAACCCATCCTTGTAAACTCATAATCTAAATTATGTGTGCAGGAGAGTGTTGGTTCCATATTCTCCATTGGCTCCGTGGGCTCTCTTTTTGGGGTGATACTGTACCAGCACTTTCTGAAGGACTACCCTTTTCGAAAATTGCTATTATGGGCTCAACTGCTTTTAGGATTAGCAGGGATGCTGGACTTGATGTTTGTGTTGAGGTTAAACTTGAAACTTGGCATTCCAGATTACATTTTTGTTGTGTTCGACGCAGGTGCTTTTCATATGATAGGACGTCTCAAATGGACGCCACTTCTTGTTGTCAGTTCAAAACTTTGCCCCTCTGGCATAGAAGGCACTTTCTTTGCTCTGTTAATGTCAATTGACAACATTGGAATATCCTCATCATCATGGGCAGGAGGCCTCCTACTACATCTCTTGAAGGACACTCGAACAGAGTTCAATAACCTTTGGATTGCCATCCTTATCCAAAACATACTGAGAATTGTTCCAGTTGGCCTTCTATTTTTGGTGCCGAGAAGTGATGCCACCTTATCGATCCTTCCTATTGAAATGTTGAGGAAAAAAGAGGGTGAACAAACTCTTGAAACTGAAAATGTTGAACTTGCATCCCTTGTCAACAACACCTAACAATAACATGACAAAAAAATGCTTGTAGGCCAAATTCATCCACGAATTCCACTTGGAGAAAAATGGATAGTCTTACATTATATGAGTTTTGTAATCTTTATAATTAATAAAGCTAAGGCGTACAGACAATTTTTATCTTTGTATCGCAAATATGGTGCATTAATTTTATAAATAAAAAAACCCAAAACCCAACCCAAACCGAACCGAATTGCAAATTTCGGTTCGATTTGGGTTGGGTTTTGGGTTTTATATAAAACATCGGTTCGGTTTCGGTTTGGGTTGTTCGGTTTTGAGGTCGGTGTAGACACCTGATTTTTGCACCCCCAAAATAAAGAAAAATGAAAAGTCAAACTAAAAGTCAAACCCTGAGGGATCAAAATTTGACTTTTTGATTCAAGTAAATTTGGCCATCAAACTTCATCTCATTGAAAATAGTATTTCGACACGATTCCAACGCAACTGAATTTGCTGGAATCGGAGTCTAGATGAGAAAGATATGAGTTGGTCAAACTTTTGGGGAGCGAAAAGTTGACTTTTTGCTCGACCCCAATTCAACTACCAAACTTGATCCCAATGGATAGGTGATTCCGAGCCGGTTCCAACGACATTAAGTTTGCTGAAATAGGACACCGGACGAAGGAGTTATGAGCAGTTGAAGTTTCAGAATAACTGCCCATGTGGCAAAAAGGCAGCAAAAATGGAATAAACCAATAAAATAAATAAGATAAATGTGTTTAATAATATTTTAATAAAAGGAATCTCGCTTTTCAATAAAATAATCAAAGAAATCGGACGAAATCTTGCAAAAAAAACCAAATTGAATAAAGGTTTGAAATCCAAACATTTTAAAAACGTGCTGGACCGTATTTGAAGTACGGGCAAGGCATGCCCGTATTTCAAATACGGTCAGGCTTCTAGAAGGGGACGCGTGTCGCTGTACGGCGGGACACGCGTCCCGTACGGCCGATTTTGCGAGATTTGAGAATGTGCGTTTTTCGCCCGTACTTTAATTACGGGCAAGGCACGCCCGTATTTCAAGTACAGGCAAGGCATGCCCGTACTTCAAATACGGGCACGAAAATTTTGCCTATAAATAGAGAGGCCACCCCCCTCATTTCAACAAGCCCTCTCCTCTGGCCATAACCCCTGCCCTCTTGAAGCTACCCACGGCCGAACCCTGCCATCATGCCACCACTCCACCACCCTAAACCTTTTTAATGCCCAAATTGCCCCTATGTCCCAAAACCATGCCCAAACACCCAAAACCTTGCCTAAATTTTGATCTTTCATCTTCTTGGATTGAAGAACCCAACCAAACCCTTTCCATACCATTTTAAGAATTCCCGGAGGACACGGAAGTGCTGCCGGATTTGTCGGAGAAATCATCACTAGCATTGTAAGTATATTACATTTTCTAATATGATCAAAGTTATCATTTCAAGCTTTCTCCACCTTCCTTTGATTATTTCGTTTTGATATCACTAACCTGGTTGTTGTTGATAGCATTAAGTCAAGTCCTAAAAAGGTGGTCATAAGCCAAAAAGGAAAGAAAAAAAAGGAAGTGTTCTAAGAACACTTTTATTGACTTGAGAAATATGTTTTTAGCATGGAAGGAGTGGACTTCTTTAAAGAAGATTCCTAAGCCCTGTAAATTCCTGTCTTTTCCCCTGGAAACCGGCTATGAACAATCAAAGGGAAAGGTGATCCCCTCCAAGAACTAAAAAGAAAAGAATAGAATGGTCATTTGAGCCAAATGAGGCAAATGAAGCCCCTGGAAGAACCTGCAATCCTTTCTGAAGCTGCCAGAATACCTGAGAAGGCCACGGAACGGATTCCGAGAAGAATCGGCGCCAAAAATGCAAAACTAGAGGTGCCCGTAAACTCAGAACGGTCCGGGCTGGACCGTGTTTGCTTCACGGGCAAGGTGGAACCGGATTTCATTTACGGGCAGCGGCAGCCCGTATAACAAATACGGGCAGATATAAAAATAATGTTAAAAACTTAATTTTCGGTCCGGTTGGACTTGATCCGGCCTGAACTGGCTTGAACCGATCTCATATACATTTTGGGCTATTTTTTAGCCCATTAAGGACTTTGGGCCTAGATGGGCCCACCAAGATCACCTTGGGCCCACTTGTGGGGTCCACTTTTGACCGGCCCAAACCGGGCCCGTTTTCAATAAACGGGTCCAAGGCCACTTGACCCTTGGCTAATGGGCCAAATCCAAGCCCATCAAGCCCAAATAAAGAATGTAAATGAATAAAATTTAAATAACCAAAGAAGGGTTACCCAATAACCCTACTAGGCCCAACCATGGCAGCCCATGGGTCTTCCAACAGGACCCAGATCCGACCCATTTCACTTAGATAAATAAAAAAGATAAAATCAAACCAAAAGGGACCCACACTTCCAGAGGGCCCCGCCAGACCTAACAAGGCAGCATGCTGGTCTAGGAAGGGTGAAATTGACTCAAAAACCAGGGAGACCCGAGGGACCTGTCAAACCGACAGGGCGGACCGGGATGTCTTATGGCTTCCCCGGACGTAACCGAGGACTTAGCTAGAACTCTGAAAAGCCGCAGACCAGACTTAGACCCGAATAGGGCAAATCCGTGTCTGCCTGCACTCTCAGGCAGTGACGACTCCGTAAGTCCCGTGGCACGCATGAAAAGTGCGCCCGGTGTGCGATCTAGGCGAGGTTTAGGTGCGCACAGTCGGTTCGGGTCGGTTCCGAACCGACCATCAATAACTTTGGTTTGGTCCTGGGTTGAGGCCAACCCGAACCAAACCGCACCGAGTTGCAGCCCTAGTGTCCGTATCTCGTTCACCTCACTGTCAGAAAGATCTTTGGGCCGGCAGAAGACAAGGACGAGAAGCTGGTCATGGTCGTCAAAGTCCGGAAGAAATCTTGGACAAAAATCATCACTAAACTCGGAGGATCTAAGACAACGATCTATCTCCCTAAACCACCCTCTAACAAATCCGAAACAGGTGCTGAGGAGATCACGAAAGTCGTCTTCTTCGGCTGAGGGATCATGTGGGGGAGAAGGCAATTCATTCAAAGAAGAACTAAAGGGACTGGCTTCAACGACATTGTAGGGCGAAGCTTGAAGGACAGGCGTCGTATGTTTCGGTAAGCCGGATGGAGGATTTACTGGGATAGCAGCAAGAATGATAGTCTCTACCGTAGGATGGGATGGAAGGGAATGTAGAAGGTGGAGTAGAGAATCAACTCGGCTATGCCGAGTCTGATCCATTCATTCATGAAATGGGGCCGTAATCTGTCGACCCATCGGTTCCATCACTCAGCACGTCTGGGCTACGAACGAGGGAGAGTAGCCAGATTACTCCAGTTCACAGCCGAGTTCTCTGGAATCAGATGATAAGAAGGAGCCCATACACACAGAACAGGCGCGCCGTCAAGATCGAAACATGGGCCAAGAACGACGCCCTCTGTACCTTCGAAGAATAGGTTTAAGTCATTAAAGTTTTCTTTCATCATGGCTAATGAGAGGTAGGAGGAAGGAAGCAATTGCAAGAAGGAGAAGGTAGAAGGAGACGCAGGCAGAGAAAGGACGATTTGAGAAGAAGAAAAGATTTGAAATGATCACCATATCTGGTAGGGCCTTGATACAGCGGTTTATCTTCTCAAAGAAACCAAGATGACGATTTGAGATCGCATCAGTCGAAACACGTCAAAGGCAAAGATCATACGGATGAAAAGAAGAAGTTGATTCAAAAAGATAATTTTCGCCGAAAAAGGGGGCCGACTTTACTGGCCATGATAGTTATATTAATGAATGTCAGAAGTTATACAATTTATCAAATCCATTAAACATATTCAAAATAAAACGTATTTAAAATCTGAATACAATTGATTGAAAGATTCTTCGGAGGATCGTATCGAATCCGTTAGCCCGAATTTAACCAGTGTCAAGCCGGATTTGCCTTCTCGGTAAGGTCTTTGTCGCCACCAGTCCTTCATCCACTGGATTGGCGTGAAGTACTTTCTCATGCTAACAAAGCAGGTCCGACCTCTTGTTCTGCAGTATTTCAATATGACGGTCAATATCTGCCACACCATCATTGATTTCTGCCAACCGTCGGATCTTCTCAGAATATTGCTATTCACAGTTGTCCTGGTCATTTTCAAATCTTTGATAAGCTAATACCGAGAAGGCAAAGATTTGAATTTGTTGGCTATCTCTTCAATATTGGCCCGAACCACGGTCGAAAGACACCTTTAAAGAATAAAAGCAAAAAGCCTGTGAAAGCACCGCTTTTACAGAAGGAGAAACCACGAAATTGTTTTGTATTGCTGTTGCCAATTCCATGACGCGGTGAAGACCAGCAGTTGAAACTTCAATTATGCCAGGACTTAGCAGGTCAAGGATCTCAGCCGCATAGAATCAAGAGTATGGGAAGAGGGCGAAGCGTTAGGAGAAACAGATGAGAATTCCGACCTAATCGTGGCCAGCAGGTTATCCAAATAGGTGAAGGGATTACAATCAGATGAAGAAGCTGGTATGCCCCTTGATACAGGAGCTGGAATAACTAGCGAACTGGAGTCTTCCATTTCATATTCTTCAGGTCAAAGTCTCACCTTTTCAGTGCCTCCTTCAATTCCTGTAAGAGAATTGCCTGGAAGAATATCAGTCCCGGTAGAAACAACAATAGTGGTCACTTCAACAGCCAGAGAAACAAGCTAGGAATATTCTCTCTCAAGTTCAGTATCCACGGCTTCAAAACCAGGAGGTAGAACCAGGGAATAAGTTCCAATGGGAGAGTCACCGGAAGACAAAATTACAGGAGGATCGTCGAAAGAAGGTGCAGAAGTATCTCCGGTGGAACTACTAGGAGAACCCACGGCAGGATTAGATGGTTCCGGAGGAACCGTGGGGCCCATCTTATTTTATGAAGGAAGGGGAATGGCAGGAGCAATGGGAAAAGGGACAATGTCCAAAACGGCCGGTGCAAACCGCATCGTAAGAGGTTCCAAAGCACCAGCAAGAGGAGCAGCCAAGTTTGAAAAACTTTCTCCCTGAGAAAAGTAGAAAGTCAGAAAGTGGATGAAGAGAAGGAAGGAAAATGAAAGCTCACCTCTTCTAGTCGGGGGCGCTTTGGAGAAGGATCAGGAAGTTGGCTACTATCGAAAGGGGACGCAACAGCATGCACTATTACCACCGGTGAAGGAGCTTTTGACTTACCTGCCAGAAAAGAAGCATTATTAAACCACAAAATTTGGAATTAAGGAAAGTACAAACAGAAAACACACCTTTCTTAGTTGGTGCAGGGAAAGGCCGCAGAAGATCCAGCCACTGGAGATATTCCCTTTCTTGATAACTGCAGATTTCTCCCCAAGTAGAGCTCCACCATACTGAGAAGTCTGAGCGAGAATCAGGAATGGAGGGGAGAAAGGGGAAGCGAAATTTAGCAGCCACCTCAATATACTGAGCAGAAATGTGAGTAGCTTCATCCTTAGAGGTGGAATCCCGGACAACGGAGGTAGTCTTGATCGAAAACAGCCGGTCAAAATCAAGGTTGGGTATCCCCTGAGCATAGTTGAACTGCCGGCTAACACAATCCGGTAGGTAAACTTCGAAACCTGGCCTTTTATTGGTGGCTGTCACGGAGTAGTTTAAATTCCGGGCCACTAAGAAGCTGGCCCAGATTAAATGTTGCTCGTCAGTTATTGAATCATTCATGGAAAGGAAGCCGGGCGCATCCACAAAGACTGTGAAAGGAGGTTCGAGGTAATGTTGGAGAGTAAAAAAGAGATGAAAATAGTCCGAGACAGAGCAGTCAACAAGATCACCATCCAAACATGCGTGACCAAGGTATTCGGAGCATAAAAGGCGCTCAACAGGAGTAAAGAACTGATTTGGGAAATACTAATATAACCAGAATTGAAGGAACCATAGAGCACCTCCAAAACTTTGGAAGTTGCTCTGGACAATCTCCTGTAAGGAACGATACAGGACAGACAGAAAGTAGGGAGCAATAGCAATTTGAGAGTCCCCCATGACTAGCTTGACTAATGGGATATACTCCCTAGTAACTCCTTTGGCTTTGGAACAAAAGACGAAGTTACAAAGTGAAAAAGAGGAGAAAAAAGAAATGATCCATCTCTGGATTAGAGCGAAACTGGGTTCAATCCTCAATATAGGACTGGTAAGAAAGGCGGAGTGATTTCCTTGTAGATTTCTTATCTGCCTTAATAGAGATTTTCCCCGATAGATAATGAAACACGCCAAGATCAGACATACCATTTCTAACCTCGTGACCAATGGGAGAGAGACCGGTGATAAAACAAACATCCATTATGGTGGGGGTCATCGGTCCACATGGAAAATTGAAGGTATTGGTTTGGGCATTCCAAAACAAGCAAACTACATACAGCAGGTTTGGATGAATGGGAATCCTATGGCATGAGAACTGATCATATCGTAAATACCTGTTTTCTTCCAGGCTTTTGAATAACGTTCTTCTAGATGATCAACCCAATCCAACCATTCGGCGTGCACAGTCGGCCAGCTTCTTCTGGGGAATCTTCGTCCAAGAGGTTTTCCACTGTTAAGAGGAAGAGGTCCCTTCATTTTTGTGTTTGGGACATCGAAAGGAGCATTGTGGGCGTCAGGGAAGGGCCGACGACTATCGCGTGATTTTAGGGTTCAAAAGGGGAATTGTAAGCAATAATGTTGCCCGCCATGGAAAACGAAGTGGAAAAAAGAGGAAAAGTTGAAAGAAAATGAAAGATGCAGAATTACCAGGGTTAACTTTAATAGACGGCTTCGGAGGATGGAGCCAAAGAGATTGCAATCGTATCGATCGTGGGGAAATGGTGAAAAGACTGCGAATCATCCATTTAAAACAACGGACAAAAAGTTGAAAAGTTAAATACTTACTCATCACGCCGACAGATAATGGCGTAATAATTAAGTAGAAGGCAATGTTTACACCATCCATAGACCGGCAAATAAGGAAAGGCCACGTAACATCTACATGGCCTAATTCAACCAGATAGGCCACGTCAGCATCCACATGGGCCAGACACCTAGCCGAAGCCACGTAAGCACATATGACAACTGTGCTATTACGTTTAAGGGATGATGTCACCGTCAACATAGGATTGACTGCCGAGAGCACATGAATGGGCAGTGATGAACAAGGAAGTTATTGGCTTATGATCGTGGCAAAGAGGTTATCTCACATGGCCAAAAAGGAAACAAATAAATAACTTCCGGAACAGACATGGAGATCGAGCAAAGAAGGGACGTTGAGCAACTGTTGGCAATTGGCTATAAAAGGCACAATGACGAAGAACTCAAGGATGAGCTCCACTCAATTGCAACCAGTTATTATGATTATTACTTGATCATCCGTGATCACTATCCAGTCTCCTACACCCATACTGTAGCAAGAAAGGATAATCTAGGACCCATCTCATTGCTTTCTATCGCAGTGACACTTCAGGCTACTATTTACTCCATTTGAAGTAAGGACCCTGCCATTGGCAAGAAGGTTGCGGCCGCCCCTGATTTCTAATCCTGTACTCTGATTACGGCTACAGGGTTACGAACAGCCGGTTCCGAAACCATCTTTGGTCAAGCCAGGTGATTGCTGAAACATTGGCTAAGTAGTACTCCGGAGTGAACCCCCCTGAATTGACTTCATTAGAGCCGCCCCTACCTCCTTTCCTTATACTCCGATCACGGCTATAAGGTCAGGAGAGGCCAGTCCTGCCGACCCAGTTGATTTTCTTTTGTTTTATTCCCTTTTGAGTTACTTGAGGATTTGTTGTAATCAACAGTTGCATTTCGGGTGACCGATATTTGAATAAAAGTACTTCCTTATCATTTACTGCTACTTTCAAACACGAACAAGAACCCAAACGAAGACCGAACCCCTTGTTTTCATTCTATTGTCTGATTAATTTTATTACTGGTGACTTGCAATACGGCTAGACCGACACCGGTTTAGATCCGGAACAGGTGCCCGGGGTCAAGATCCGACCCAAATCATCGTATCGAAAGATACTAGCACGCCCGCATGAAGACACATTATCCCCATGGCCACATGTCATGCCCGGACCAATTTGGAACCAACAGACTAGAATCTCGAATGCCCACCAAACATCCCATGAGAATTATTGCTTTAAGCCCTTATAAAGCACGATACATGCTCTAATTATAACCCCCAAACAAACTTTCTTAGTGATCTTTGTAGAAATTAATTTAATTGTGCGCATATGCATTCAATAATTAAAGCAAAGTTAGTGCTTTATACGTGGTTAAAGACAATTGGGGAAGTTATAATTAGAAATTAATTTAATCGTGAGCATATATAGGCATGCCACAATTAAAGCAAGCTTAGTGCTTAATTTATACGTGCTTAAAGACAATTGTGGAGGCTATAATAATAAACTTCTCTCTAAAAAGTCACAACATTTTTAAATTGAATAAACTAGTCACAATGATTTTTTTTCAAAGCCGATGAACCAATCGCTGGTGCATGACTTTCGGTCCGGGCAATTCAGGATTCAACCCTCCTTTTGTCATTTTAAAGTGGGGTGAAGCCTGAAAATTATTGCTACATATATTTCACCTTAGCTTAACAAGTACTCAAGAGAAAAGGAATGAAAGCTAAGGACCATTTGATCGACGTTCTCATAGACTCCATTGATGAACACTTTGTGATATCCCGATCCCACATCGGAAACTGATGAATGCCCATTAGGGTATAAGAATCAGGGAGAACACTTAACTTAGCAAGGCGCCTTTTGAGGACAAAACCATGCGAGCTTAGGCCCAAAGCAGACAATACCTCACTGGGTTGGATCGTTACAAATGGTATCAGAGCTGATTCCAGGTCCAGTAGTCCGTGGCTGGTGTGGGTCCTGGCATTGCCCGTAGAAGATGGTTGGACCGATGAGGGCAGGCCCATGAGGGGCTAGTAGGCTTCTACATGGCCACTGCATGGGGACATGCAACCCTGAAGGGGGAGATTGTGATATCCCGATCCCACATTGGAAATGGATGAATGCCCGGTAGGGTATAAGAGTCAGGGAGAACAATTAACTTAGTGAGGCGCCTTTTGAGGACAAAATTGTGTGAGCTTAGACCCAAAGCAGACAATACCTCCCTGGGTTGGGTCGTTACACACTTAAACCTACCAGACCGGCCCTGTTGTACAGTTATTAAAGCATCCGGCTTCCGGATTCCAGCAAGTGATGGCAACCATTTGGAAGATGGCTTTCCGACGAACAATTACCACCCTTTTGTCATTTTTCTGGTCACGATTTTAGTTCTGGGTTGAATTGCTTGTGTTGAAGCAACCAGACAACTAACTGTAGATGATGATTTTAAGCCTAATAAGAACTTGGCGAGAGAGTCTTCTTTCTACAAGGTAGCCGTGTCACGTTGGCTGAGAGCATTGTCACCAGGACGAAGCTCATCTGTAAGAAAGCTCTTCTTCTAGACCAAGCAACCGTGGCAGCAAGCACTAGTTATTCCAAGTGTTGTCTATACGGTCTTTGTCTCAAAGGACATGGACAACCTAAATCTACATGTCTGGATTAAAACAATTAAGCTAGTAGTAGTTTAGATCTTGTTATAAAAAAAAAAAACATGTACAATAACTAATGTCGATAGTTATTTGGAGATGTTGTTCTTATTAATTATATTGATAGTTGATACTAATATGACAATGAAACACAGATGAACACATTTCCTCTAGTATTAAGTGGCATTTATTTGTATCTAGGATATTCATGCTCTATCTTTGTCCTCCTCACTTTTGCTCCCATACGAAGTCGAATGTGCAAAGAGTGTTGAAATATCATATTTGGGCCCTCTTATATTCATATATAGTTGCGCCTTCCTATTAACTTAAGTTTTTAGGTGCAACGGTTGTTAACAGTGCCACGCTAGGATTTGCATTTTGGGTGATCAATTGTTCATGATTCCATGAAATGTACTAGAAGAAACCATCTCTTATAAAGGTTTAGCTAACCTTATTATGTTGGTAAAGGGTGGGTCAGAGGTTGACTCAGCTCAACTATTAAACTTAGATATTTAAACATAAACTATGGATTATTAATGGATTATGCTAACCTTATTAATGTATTATTATGTTGGTAAAGGGTGGGTCAGAGGTTGACTTACCTTCTAGTTTGCTCTTATATAAGTTGAATTATTATCTCCCTTTACATTTATATACTTATTAAACTTAGATATTGAAACATTTTTTACAAGGTAAGCAATATGACATTCTTTTAGACATATGTACAATAACTCTATTGAGGTAAAACAATTTGAACGAGTGAAAATTCAACAAATTTGGTTAAAAACTCATAACTATTTCTTGACAGAATTATATTAAGTGTTAAAACAACAAAATTTCAATAGAAAGGAGTGTAATTTAAAAAACATGAAGGAGCTATAATTTTTCGAAACCTAGCTAGAGAGCCTGTTGGAAAGGCTCAAGAACTTGCTAAATAAACCTTCCCTACAAGAGCAATTAATTAATTTCAGAGTAATGTAACTTTTTACACCCTCCATAGACCAGCAAATGAGGAAAGGTCACGTGGCATCTACATGGCCTAATTTAACCAGATAAGCCACATCAGCATCCACATGGGCCAAACACTTAGCTGAAGCCACGTAAGCACATATGACAACCATGCTCTTATGTTTAAGGGATGATGTCACCGTCAATATAGGAGCGACAGTTGAGAGCATATGAATGGGCAGCGATGAACGAGGAAGTTATTGGCTCACGATCGTGGCAAAGAGTTTATCTCACATGGCCAAAAGGAAACAGATAAATAACTTCCGGAACAGACATGGAGATCAAGCAAAGAAGGGACGTTGAGCAACCGTTGGCGATTGGCTATAAAAGGCACAGTGACGAAGAACTCAAGGACGACCTCCACTCAACTGCAACCAGTTATTATGATTATTACTCGATCATCTGTGATCACTATCCATTCTCCTTATACTCCGATCACGGCTATAAGGTCAGGAGAGGCCAGTCCCACCGACCTAGTTGATTTTCTTTAGCTTTATTTCTTTTTGAATTACTTGAGGATTTGTTGTAATCAACGGTTGCATTTCGGGCGACCAATATCTAAATAAAAATACTTCCTTATCGTTTACTGCTGCTTTCAAAACACAAATAAGAACCCAAACGAAGAGCGCGCTCTTTGTCTTCATTCTATCATCTGATCATTTTTATTACAGGTGACTTGCAGTATGGCTAGACCGATGCTGGTTTAGATCCAAAACAAGTGCTTGGGGTCAAAATCCGACCCAAATCATTATTACTGGCACGCTCGCACAAAGACACATCATCCCCACGGCCACGTGTCGAGCCTAGACCAATTTGGAACCAACATCCTTCTTTGGCATGCCCGGTGGAACCCATAATCTTTGAAAGAGTAGTAATGGCAAGGAGGAGTACTCGGAATGCTGACAATATGATGCCAAAGGAACCTACCGAACCACAGGTAAATCCTACCCTTGTATCAGAAATTCCGGCTAAAGGACCTTCAAATCCACAGCCGGAACCTAATGAACGTCTGATCCAGGCTATATAGGGTCTCAGCTAACAAATGGTAGGGTTTGTCCAAGGTCTTAATAATATTTCCATCGATAACGGTAGAATTTTAGCGGCGTTACATAAGGGATTTTCAATGATAGCCAAACCGGCCTTAGGGGCTGAATCGGCCGCATCCGGCTCAAATGCCCAAGAAAGACCAATTATTATGGAACAACCACCACCTGAAAACCCAGGGGGCAACGAATGAAATAGGCCGGTCGGCAATAACGCCGTTGGAATAGAAATCCCTCCTGCCATCCCTGTTCTTGTTAATGTGCCTCCTCCCGAGGTGCATATAGGGGGACAACGGGAAATACATGAAAATCATAGGGAAGAACTTGGCCTAAGAAATATGGCCATAAACCGAAATTATATTCAAAATTTAAGTCAAGAAACAGTCGAAGATCCATATCATCGACGGATGACCAGACTGGTCTACCGAAAACCATCCTCAGCTTGGATAGACCATCAATTTGAGTTTCCTAGGGGGTACAAAATTCTAGAATTAACGCTATTCTCTGGGGAAGATCAACAATCCGCTATAGAGCACATTGGCTGTTTCACAGTACAATGCGGAGAAGCTTCTGGCAATGATTTCCTTAAGTTGAGATTTTTTGGGAATTCATTGACTGGACAAGCTTTTACCTGGTACATCACTTTGCCAGCTAATTTTGTTGTGAATTGGGCAATGATGGAGGAAAAATTCCATTCCCAATTTTATCAAACAGAGCCCAAAGTAACCATGGTTGATCTTTGCTTGGCTAAGACAACAATCAGGGGAATCGGCCGATAAGTATATCACCCGATTCAAACGCCTAAAGAATAAATGCCAAATTCTCTTACTTGAATCAGAATTTGCGAATTTAGCCTTGAAAGGATTAGATTTTGAACTTCGAAAAAAATTCAAAGACGAACAATTTGAGGACTTGTTTGAATTATTAGCCAAAGCCACCAAATATGAACGGCTCTTACAAGAGGATGGGGAAAAGAAAGTTTCATCCTATGGTTCATATTACAAAGATCCTAACTTTGAGTTAGGGACTGTAGAGGTCATCGGAAAACAACCAATGACTTGCCCAATTTTGCTTCGAAAATCTAAGGATGCCGGAGAATCAAAGGCTATGAACACCTTCTGCCGAAATTACTCTTTCGATATAAATCAAACGGCAGAGATATTTGATTATCTTTTGAAAAATGGATTTTTCCGATTGACTAAAAACCATCCATTTGTCCCGACCAACGTAGTGGCTAAGGGCAAATATTGTAAATGGCATGGGTTAAAAACTCACGAAACTAACGAATGCATCGTGTTACGAAATGTGATACAGGAAAACATTGACAAAGGCCTGTTGAATTTTTCGGAACCAAAAGAAGAGCAAATGCAGATGGACACACAGCTATTTCCAAAGAACATGCCGGTGAATATGGTGTCTATAGGGTTGTTGAAAAGGATCCCTGGCAGGAAAATTGATCTGAACGAGATCCCTTCTAAAGAGGTCAAGGACCGGCCGTCACCAAGTTTTCAACCCAATCTGCAACCAAGAGATTATTGGCGTTACATGGTTACTCAAGGCCGAGCCTAGCACAATGAAAGGCGTGACATGATTTGGGGAGAATGGTGGCACAAACCAAGGCCATTTCATGGTAATGATGCACAAATTAAAGGAAAACAAAAGCCTTTATAAATTTCGGCTTCCTCCTGCTTTTCATTTACAAGGGTCATAGATGCTAAGGGATTGAGGGCGACTTTAGAATCTTCCGAAGATGCTCTCTTGGGTTTAAGTTTGGCACCCAGACCATCACCAAAGAAGAAAAGGCATCAGAGATTCTTTGTAGTGAATGCAAGCAAAAAATATCATCTAATCCTCGCCACCCACAAGTTGGCAAAGGAAAATCCTTATCATTATGCTGGCAAGCACAAGGCTGGGGGTCAAGAAGGCAACCCAACTCTTCACCGAAGGCTCAGGGCTCTAGGTGGTCGCTGAACAGAACGGGTCTACAAATAAGACAAGTTGGAAGGGAGATTTTCTAACTTATGAACAAGAAATGATGGTAAAAGGGAACACTCACAGGATGGTAAAACCTCCTCTCATTAAAACTAGCCATTGGAGAAAACTAACACATCCCAAATTTCCTTCTTATTCACAGGAAGAAGCCGCAGCCATGACAAGAAATCAAAAGAGGCAATGGTAGCAACAACAAGCCAGGTGGCAACAGGAGCAAAGCTCAGGGTCATCTCGGGCCTACAAATATTCTCGGTTTGCAGCAAGGAAGTCTACTCCTGAACCACTGAAAATCAAGAAGAGTCCGCCACACAAGACATCTTCTATACCGGAGATAATATTGGATCTTGCTCCTAACAAAGCATCCTTAACAACCGATAAGTCTTTTTCTGAAGAAGATTTAGTCGATAGTTTTGCAGGAGGGGATGAAGAGCAATTGCTGATAGACCAAATTCTGGCAGAGTACGGCAAAGCACTAGCACCGTTAATAGAGGAGAAACCGAAGGAGATGGTGTCGAAGTCCCTGGAAACTAAAGGATACGATTCACCGGAAAGTCCAACATCAATGAGTGATGGTGCTACACTGCCGGAAATTTGTTTTGGCCGAATGCCCCCAATTCCACTGGATTGCCACATGGTGTTTACCTTACCAATGACACCTGGAGCGAACTTGGAATTACCAAGGTCAAAAGAGATAAGTGAGGAAGGGGACCCTATAGCACTATACATGGTCGATCCAGATTAGTTTGAGTCCACCAGAGAAAACCAAGGATCAGCCACTAGCAAGCAAGTCGGCCCGATTGAAAAGGTAAGCTTCACTAAACCAACAAAAGCTATGACCCGGCATTTGAAACCTTTATTTATAAAAGTTCACATGAATGGGATTCCTGTGAATAGGGTTTTGATCAACAATAGGGCAGCGATTAATTTCATTCCGATCAGCACTATGAAAAGGCTGAAAAAGAATTTCCAGGATTTAATTCATTCAGATGTAACTGTTGCTAACTTTGCAAGTGGAGTTACAGGAACAAGACGAATCTTCCCGATCGAACTAACGGTCGGGATGCGGTAGTCTCTCACGGCTTTCTTTGTCATCGAATCGTCCGCTGGATACAATGCGTTGTTGGCTAGAGATTGGATCCACTCGAATGGATGTGTACCATCGTCTCTACATCAATCATTGTTCTTTTTGGAAAGATGATGACATGGAAGAGATTAAATCCAATAGCTAGCCTTTCACCTTGGATTCAAATGCTGCACATGCTTCTCTTTTATGGGGAAGGGATAGCACCCATATTTTCGTGGGTTATGATAAGAATGGACGGCCGATTTCTTCGATTTCAGCAGGACAAGACATTACTCAACAACGGCCGGTAGAATAAGAACCAGCCGAAGTTGCCAAATTAGAAGAATTACAACATGATAGTTGACCCTCAGCAATCATTGGAAACAGCGAGTGCCGTCATGAGGAAGATAGCGGCTTACATACAGGAATTAAAGATATTGGAGCTACGGGATTTAGAGCCGCCAGAGAATTTTGAGGTAACGGCAAGTTATGCCAAATTCATCAACGAACAAGATGACAGAACAGTAAAGAATCAGGATTAAATGACTTTCGCCGATCTACAGGCAGCACCAGCCAAGCTGGAAGACTTGAAAGTTGATACTTAAGACCCATTAGAAGAGATGAACTTAAGAATAGGAAAGGGGCGGAGGCCATTGTATATAAGTCAATTGCTGCCACCGAATGCCAAAAAAAACGTTGAAGCAATTACTAACCGAATACTTGGATTGTTTTGCTTGGAATTATCATAAGATGCCGAGATTAAATCAAAAAATTGTGGAACACCAGCTTCCAATCTAACCTGGATACAAGCCATTCAAGCAACCTCCCCGGAGGATGTCAGATGATGTAATTAGTAAGGTTAAAATAGAAATAGAGCGGCTTTTAATGGCCGGGTTTATCAAGCCTATTTGGTATGCCGATTGGCTCTCTAATATTGTACCAGTTGTTAAGAAGAATGGACAAATTTGGGTTTGCATAGATTTCCGAAATATAAACTCTGCAACTCCCAAAGATGAATATCCTATGCCGATAGCTGATTTGCTAGTCGACAACGCCTCCCGGCATAAATTTTTATCTTTTATGGACGGACATTTTGGGTATAATCAGATTTTTATTGCGGAGGAAGATATATCGAAAACGACGTTCTGATGTCCGGGGGCTTTAGGAACTTATTGTTGGGTAGTCATGCCTTTTGGATTAAAGAACGCCGGGGCAATGTGCGCGCGCGTCGGAAACGCCGAATGGGGAAATTTGGAGTCGGCCACCGCCTGATGGGGTGCAGGTGGACACTTGGGTGCCTAAGTTAGTCTATTTTGGGCTTTGGTCTACGGCTTGAGATTCTCAGTAGGGTCTCGGTTGCGGTCTGGGGAAGTCCGTAGACACCCCAGACCACCCCGTCGGATGACGGGTCCCTGTAGGTTCCCTGGTTTGAGTCAGCTTACTTTGGTTCTCACCCGATTCCTAATCCAATATGCAACTTGGTTAAGTCTAGCGGGACCACTTGAGTGGTGTGGATTCCTTTAATTGGTTTTATCTTGCTTAATTTAGGTGATCTGAGTCTGCCGGGGTGGGCCCCGTTGGAAGACCCACGGTTCCCTTGGTGGGCTTTGGGTAAGCCCACATGTCCCATGTGGGCCTCTGTCTAAGCCTAAGAGGCCCTGTGGACTTGGGTGAAATGAATTCATTTTACTTAGTTTATCCAAGTTGGAGATTTATGTGATTTTCATGCAATAGGTGAGTTTGTATCGGTTTGTGGGCCCCCATGGTAGTTGCCAAAAGGATTTTATCTTTACTTCAATTCTCCAAGGTGTTTTGGACATTGGTCTTGGGGCCCGTAGTCCAGTTCCGGGCTTGAAAGACCATGTTCTAGAAGTGTAGGGTTTTGAACCCTCACTTGGTTTATTAATGGGCTTTGGCGGGCCCAATAGGCCCTAGCCCAGGGTCTCAGCCAAACCACGCATTTAAACGCATCAATTCCAGGAAACAAGGTCCGGGTGGACCGCATTGGGTTTGGCCCGTCCAGTTCAATTAGTTCAGTTTACTCAACTTGCTTAATTGCATGCTTTTGGGTTTATCGGGCTGGGTGGGCCCCAGTTGGAAGGCCCACAGATGTACCAAATTGGACCGGCGGTCCAGGTCCCAAGTTGGGTTTCCGGGTCACCCGGAAACCCTATTGGATCACTTGGTTGGGTTAAAACTATCACAAAATTCGACCAAGACCAGAAAACACAAAACCTGGAAACCCTATTGGATCACTTGGTTGGGTTAAAACTATCACAAAATTCGGCCAAGACCAGAAAACACAAAAAAGGGCATTTCTGCCATGTATCCTGCCTTAGTTGCCGGATACACACAGGCCATAGGTGATCCAGCCTGAGTTGCTGGATCACCCTAAAATGGCCTTTTTCCTGGGTTTGGCCATTGGGGTGATTTCCAGGGGTTCCTAAGGGCTGTCTACAAGTCATGTGGGCCCTTGGGCAGGCCCACATTGGTTCTGGTATGGGGGAGAGGTCTCCACTTTGGCCTCCTTTGTGGTCTCCAGCAAAGACCAAAAAGAAAAAGGGACATGGGAGTTGTTGCCCCCTTACTTTTCTCAGCAATGCAACAACCTCAAGGCAGGGGTCTTGGCACCCCAAATCCCATGATTCCATATCATCAACCAATAAACAATTAAAGATAAACAACCAGACATTTCAAGCTAAATAAACTAATCACCAAAGACCCCCATGTTATAAGGCATGGAACAGCAACAATTGGAGAGCAGGGACTAATGGGCAGGGATTAAAACATTACTAAATGGGGTGAGGGATGCATGGGGTTTAGTGTGTGGGGCTACCTTCATTCATGGGTTTGGGGATCATCCTAGGGATGCAAAATTGGCAATTAATCTTGCTGGGACAGCAGTCGTCTCCTGTGGCTTTGGGTATGCTAGAAATCAGCTAAGGTAAATGAGGTGGGAATCATGCTTTCTCATGTATACGAACAGCAAGTTACGGGGAAAGGGAACATGCAATCCTACCAAAAACAAAAGGATAAAATAGGGAAAGAAAGGCACACGTATTGGCCAACTTGCTGGGAACAGCAGTAACGTAGGGGCTCCCTGCTGTTCCCTACAGCAACTTAAGTGGATTAATATAAAGGGGGGTTGTGGAGTGAGGGGAGGGTGCACTTGTACCTTGGGAGACCTGCTGGGGGTGCGGGGCAGCCACTAGCAACCTGAAACTACTGCTGTTCCCAGCAGCAGTTCGCATGGATTTTGGGTGGGCTTGGGGGGCAAGTTAAACAAGGTAAAGGCATGCCAACAGAACACAAAAGAGGACAGCCTACATGTGCATGTATGTGCTTCTCACACTTGCTGGGCATACTCATATATATGTAAAAAAAAAAGGACAGAAAGGACCTGCTGTACCACGGAGGAACAGCAACTACCCTAGTGAATTTGCTCATGCCAATGGAGCCAAAACAACATACGGAGAGGGTAGGAACCATGGAGCTGTTGGGACAGCAAGCATCACATGGATGGACATGGGTACAGCAGTGACTCAACCCAACAAACTCATGGGGAAAGGTCTCCTGTTCCCATGCACCCAGAGAGTAACAGCAGCAAAGGATAGGGGGATTGGGGAGCATGTTTAAATATACAAACAAAAGGACAGCAAAGGGAATAGGGGTTAGGGGAGCATATACCAACACAAAGAAAAGAAAAACATGTAGACAGGGGTTGAGCAAGCAGGTTTGGGTCTCCTGGGATTAGAAGAAAAAAAAAAAAGAACACCAAAGCATGCATGCAAAAATAGGAACAGGAACTTGTGTACATGCAAGAAGACCTCAAGTGGAACTCTAACTAGCATGTGTAACCCGCAATCCTATCAAGACCTGAACCCGAGACGCATGCTTAAACTCATGAAAATTTAGAAGAAAAGGAAGAGGAGGGGGCTTATATGGGGATACAAGGGATGACCAAGTATGAGGAGACATGCCTCCTCTCGAAATAACCCAACCAAACCCGAAACAATAGCTGTAGTGGCCGAAAATGCCTAGAAAATACCTCACCTTCTCCCTTTTAAAGCCATCTACGTACCTCTCCCTTACTTGGAGGGCTTCATGTGGTGAAAAGAGAACAAATACATGCTTAAAACATCATGGAAGTGGGCTCATGCACAAGAAGAAGACAGGCATGGGAAGGGCTATAGAAAATTCTAACTTTAATATATGTGGAATACAATGAAAAGAGGAACCTCACCTAAGGGTTCTTGAACTTCTAGGCAATGTGAAGGTACCTCTTTGGGGCTGGACAGCAGCTGGGGACTCCTGGGAGGTTCACACCTTGCTCCAACAGCACTTGTTCACTCTTTGTGTTAGTAGAGAGGTGGGGAAGAAGAAGGATGCAAGAGGTGGAGTGGCCTTGTAATGGTATGGGGGGTTATGGAGGGCAAAGGGGGTTGAAGAAGAAAGGATTCAGGTGGGAAAAAGTGGGGGAAGAAGGTTGAAAACCAGCAAGAAAAGCCCATCCCCGCCCAAAGGTGACTGCTGTGTTTTTATAGGCAATTTTAATGTATCTGGCATTATATGCCGGATATACTATCCATTGTTCATAGCCGGCCTCCATGGCCGGCTACACATATGTCCCTTTGTATCCGGCATTAAATGCCAGATACAAAACACAATTATTCGAAAATTAAATGCTACCACGAATTTGTCGGGCGTCCGGCACGAATCTCACTGATTGATCTTCTTGTATCCGATGAATAGTGTCGGATATACACAAGGGTATGTGTATCTGACATATTTGGTCGGATACAAATCAAAAAATTACGGATTTGCCCTTGGATATTCGCAGATTCATCCGATACTCTTAGATATTCACAGATTTGGTCCCTGCGAAATTTTGCTTTAAACCCTGGGATATTTTGCATGTTTGGATATTTACGGATTGCCCCTCGAGATATTTTCTTGCGCTTCTTGCCACGTGTGCGGCTTTTTGCCTCATGTGCAGCTTTCTGGGTTCTGCTGTTTAGAAACTTCGACAGCTCATATCTCCTTCATCCGGACTCCGATTTGAGCAAACTCAGCTGCGTTGGACTCGTATCGGAGCACTCTATCGAATGATATAGAGCTAAGCACCTGACTCAGGGTTAAAAAAAATCAACTTTCGGCTCACCCTCAAGTTTTACCGGCCCACAGAACCTTCATCCGGACTCCGATTCCAGCAAACTCAGTTGCGTTGGACTCGTGTCGGGATTATCTATCCATTGAGATAAAGTAAGGTTGCCAATTTTCACTTGATCAAAAGGTCAAATTTCGACCCCTCAGGGTTTGACTTTTTAGCCGGGTTTTGCATTTCCGGCTCTTCTGGGAGCGCAAAAACGAGGTACTTACACAACGTACCAAAGGCCAATGAACTTAATTTTCATGACATGATAGGCCAAATGCCAGAGGTATATAACGATGATGTAGTCATAAAATCTCAAAATGGAATTGACCATTTATAGTATTTAAGATCAGTGTTTGAGCGATTACGAAAGTACAATCTAAGGATGAACCCAATAAAATGTGCCTTTGGTGTTACAACTGGGAACTTTTTGGGTTTTCTTATTCATCAAAGGGGGATAGAAGTGGACAAAAACAAAGCAAGAACAGTCATATAGGCAAAACCCCCGGCCGATAAAGACAGTTACAGCGATTGCTCGGCCAAGTGAACTTTTTAAGGAGGTTCATTTCAAACTTGCTAGGAAAAACTAAAGTGCTATCTCCTTTGTTAAGACTAAAGGATACCGAAGAATTAGTCTGGAATAATGAACACCAGGCCACTTTTGATGGAATTAAACGATACTTGGCCAAGCCACCCGTGTTGGTACCTCCATCCAAAGACCAACTAGCAGCAAAGGATTCAATCGAAGTTTTACTAGCATAGGATAATGACCAAGGATTTGAGCAGGCTATATACTATCTTAGCCACTTTCTAAGTCCAGTGGAGGAAAGATACACTAGTTTAGAGAAGCTCTGCCTCACCTTGTACTATGCAGCCACTAAACTTCGTCATTACCTTCTTTCGGTAAAAGAAGTTTACGTCGTTGCAACTACAGATGTGGTCAAATATATGCTGACATGCCCAATAGTAAGTGGCCAACTCGGTAAGTGGACATTGGTTTTAATTGAATTTGATTTTAAGTATGTGCCATAGAAAGCTGTTAAAGGACAAGCGTTGGCCGATTTCTTGGCCGATCACCCGTCAGGTATCCAGGAAAATGAACCAGATATCCTGGTTTTTTACGCCGATTTCTATTATTCAGAGTTTCAGCCATGGACTTTGAAGTTTGATGGCTCAAAAGCAGAATCGACTTCTGGAATTGGCGTCATCATAATCTCGCCAATTGGAGAAAGACATGAATATGCGTTTCAACTTGAGGAACCATCAACAAATAACCAATCGGAGTTTGCGGCTTTGATTATCAGCCTAGAGATCTTATGGGAAATGGGGGTTCATGCCATTACCATCATGGGAGATTCGCAGCTAGTTCTGAAACAAATGGAGGGCCATTATAGTTGCAATAGCGAAATGTTGATACCTTTGCTAAAAAAGGCAAGGTTTTTTACCAGACAATTCAATCGGGTAGAGTTTGAATATAGGCCAAGGAACAAGAATTGTGAAGCTAATAAGCTTGCTCAAATTGCGTCAGGCCTCAGGCTTTACAGGTAGTCTCAAACAGTGACAGTACAATCTTTGCCTTCTGCCGGAAAGAGACATTTTTTGGTAGATTTCCACGCATGTTTCAATAAAACAATACAGTTAGATTGGAGGAAAGAAATATGGGATTATCTCCGAGATCCTACTAGCAAAATGAGTAGGGCGGTCAAAAGAAGAGTTTCTACTTACTTCATTTTTGGCGTTGAGCTATACAAGAAGGGTTTCAATAATATACCCCTACGTTGTCTAAGTCACTCAAATGTGATGTTACTCATGGCAGAAATACATGAAGGCTGGTATCAAGATGCGATGGATGGTACGCCGGCATGGTTACTACTGGCCGACCATATTGAAAGATTGCCAGGCATTTGCAGTCGGCTGTCAAGAATGTCAAAAGCATGGATCGGTTCAAAGGGTGCCGTCCATCAATTTAAAACCCATAGTCAAACCATGGACTTTTCGAGGATAGGCAATGGATTTGATAGAAAAGGTATCCTCCCTCATCTGGGTTACACAATTTTATCATAGTTGCTATCGATTATTTCACCAAATGGGTTGAGGATAAACCTTTTAAAAAGGTGGAACAATTGGATGTGATCGAATTCATCAGAGAACAAATCATTCATAGGTATAACATCCTGGAAACCATTACAACAGATTATGGCACCATTTTTGTTGGAGAAGCGGTGAACGAGTTTGCCAAACAATATGGCATAAGAATGATCCGGTCAACCCCTTATTATGCCCAGGCGAATGGCCAAGCCGAGGCAACTAATAAGGTATTGAAAAATATTTTGAAGAAGATGATAGAGACAAGCCAAGAAATTGGCATAAGCTTTTGTCAAAAGCTTTATGGGCATATCAAACTTCCTATAAGACTTCTATTGGAACGACTCCATTTGTCTTAACTTTTGGTCATGAGGCAGTTATTCCAGTAGAAATTACTATAAAGTCATTGAGGGTGGCTATCCAGAAAAATTTTACACCCAAGGAATATTCGGAAGCCATGTTAGCAGAACTAGAAGACTGGGAAGAAGTTAGAAAGATAACTTTAAATAGACAACTAGCGCTTAAACAAAGAATTGGAAGATCTTACAACCGACGGGTTAAACACAAGTCTTTTGCTCAGGGTGGTATGGAAGACACTCCTTCCGATCAGCAAAAAAGACTTTCCCTATGGTAAATGGTAGCCCACTTGGGAAGGTCCATTACGAATTAGTAAGGTAATGCCCGAGGGGGCATATTACATCCAATCACTAGATGGCCGGGAGGAAAAAGTTATCAACAGCCATTTTTTAAAGCGGTATTATCTCACTCTATGGGAAAGCCACGAAAATTGTAACTAACCAGGAGAAAATCAAGAATAAATTAATTCTCGATAGCTCGGCATTCATGGGGGCAAATGAAGGGCGTCGTCATATAGAGGCGCCGCCAATTGTACTGTATGGATTAAACTGAATAACAGATTTTCTCGAGATTCGCTTGATCTCATTGATCATTATCTACGCACTCGACTTATAAATACTCGAGCCAGGGATGGCCATCTTTGTCTCAAGTAAAATGCAGAAATCAAACAAAGATGTTGAAGGCAGCAGACTACCGACTGCCGACTGTAGTCGTCGGAATGATGTTCGAAGGCAGAAAATCCAACCTAGCAGAAGACTCACTGGGATTGGGCGAACCGGGAAAGTTCATTTTCTCTTCTTTCAGAAAATCTTCCCTTCTCATTGAACCCATCAAGGTGGTTTTCCAATGAGAAGGGTGGAGAAGGGAGAGTTCTTTCCCTCGACCGGCATTTTATGCCAGTCAAACGCCTCCTCTTCCTCTTTCTTTTCTGCTTCCTTGCTCACTCACACCATCCCTATGGCGCAGGTAGAAGAGGAAACCGAGGGGGTTTCCCAAGACCTTTTGACCCAGGCTGGATTATCCGGCCTTGGTTGTATGAAAGAGCCAGGAGGCATAGCTTTGGTTGTATGAAAGATCAATGATGATATGAATTATTATATTTTTTTCAGTTTACCCTAGTTATGCTGAGCATTTTTTTATATAAGTATGAATGGCGATCATATTACATTAGCAAAACATGCAAAAATTGCCATTTAATGAAAATAAAGCCGACCAATCGACTGATAAATGAAAAGTTTAAACATGCCACCCATATGGCATAAATCAAGTTAATACCGAAGATACGATATGGTCTTACATAAAGTTTTTTTCATGAAAAATAAAAACTTCCCTTCAAACAAAGATTTGAACCTTGCATGGTCATGCTCCGCTCACTCCCACAGGCACCGTGCCTCCGCCCGACGCATCTCCATCTCCTGCTCATCCTCCATACGGCTCCGCAACCGAGAACAGCTTGACTCGATCAATATCCATTGAGTCTTAATAGGCTCCTTGGTATTTTCTTCCTCGGTTTTTAGCCAAGACAGTTCGGCGGAAGTAGATGCCGTCGAACTAGATTTGACAAGAGAAGCCCATTCAAAAGAAATGCTACAAAGAGTCTGCCTCAACTCCTCAATCCGACGGCAGTAGCCAGCATAAACTTCCCGGCGTAATTCGGAACATCTCGCCGCAACAGAACGCAGAAAGTCGATTGCCTCCCTCAACCTCGGAACGACACTATAAAAGTCAAACATCGAAAACAAATGATCCATTTCCGAAGGGTCCCCATGAGAACTCGTCCCGATAGCCCAGCCAAGCAGTGTCCTTATCGCGTTCACCTCGCTGTCAGAAAGGTCTTCGGGGTGGCAGAAGACAAGGGCGCAAAGCTGGTCACAGCCGTCAAAGTTCGGAAGAAAGCTTGGATGAAAGTCATCACTAAACTCGAAGGATCTAAGATAACAATCTGTCTCCCTGAACCACCCTCTAACAAATCCAAAACAGATGCCGGGGAGATCACAAAAGTCGTCTTCTTCGGCGGGGGGATCATGTGGGGGAGAAGGCAGCTCATCCAAAGAAGAACTAGAGGGACTGTCTTCATTGACATTGCAGGGCGAAGCTTGAGGAACAAGCGTCGTATTTTTTGGCACGACAGATGGAGAAATCTCCGAGATAGTAGCAGGAGTAGCAACCTCTGCTGAAGAATGCGGCAGAGAGGTAGCATAATCAAACGACTTGGGGGAGTCGACGGAGAAGATGATGAACCGTTACTTACAAAACTAGCATAAGGACCATATTGAGGACAGGATAGGTCGATATCTTCCTCCTCAGCCAATGAATCATCAGCAACAGTGATATGTTCTCCAGGATGCCGAACTTGAAACTACGTTCTCGAACGGGTAATATAAGCTCGGCTCTTTGATGATTCACCGACCTCCATGGTCCGGCTCTTTTTCTTCAATGGCTCTTGGGAGGACGGCTTGGTCCTGGCCACAGCAACCTTCCGTTTCATTTTACCGTTTGACTTCTTACTCGCCCAACCCTTCAACCGACGGCCGCTGGCATCTGAAGTTCATGAGTAAAGTCAGAACAATGAAACAAGGTAAACCAATCCAGAGTTGATAAATATGGTTACCTGAAAACCGAGTCTCAAAGGAGAGATGAAGTCCCTCAATACTCTGAGCATCAAAGTCTGCCAGCCAGAAAACTTCAATGTAGGAGGTTAGGTCAAGCAAGACCAAACGAGAGTAAGCTCAGGACCACCACGGTTGGAATGAGGGTTCGGCCAAAGCATGACGGGGAGCAGGAATATTGCGGAACCTGGCGGTGAGATTGAGGACTTGTGAGGTAACGACAGCTAAGTAATGGGTTGTAACACCTCAGATCCAGGTTACGTAGTGAAACCGTAACTCGCGCCCGTGGTGTTAGTTAAATAATCCACAAAATCTATATCAAAGTGTAAGTAGACATGAACTTTCATTTATTAACCTCAATTCACCAATATCAAAGTCAACTATATAATCACATCACCAATCCACAAATGAAATGAATCAATTACAACTCAAAAGTTTACTCACTATATCAAATGTATCAACAAGTCTAAAGAATCACACTATATCACTCAACAAAGTAATCCCCCTTCCTATACTTAGGGAATTCAGCAACAGGATCAACTCGCTCAATATCGTCCTCACCAAGATCTGAAAACAAAACAAAACGTAATGAGTTACGAATATCCCCGCAAGTAGCACATGCATGCAACAAAACATTTATAATAGTTCTAAAGCATGATTCAATTGTAAAACATGCAACAGTAGCAATAACCAATAGTTACGAGTAATCCGAATAGTCCAATCACAAACATGTTATCATGAATAAGGAAAATACCATAACCAACATATAACAAAAATCCATAGTGTGCAATCAACAGAAATAAGTCCCAGGTGGACTCATGAAATAAGACTGCCTTTAACTAGGCTAATGACAATGCCCACTATGCCACCTCCCAGCTTATGTGTGAAGCTGAGTACACGATAATCATCTTATTGCGGGAGAACCCAACCAGTACAGTGAAGGGTTGGCATGTACTAATCCAGTCATAGTCCGAGTACACGATAAAATGAGGGATAGCCGCAGTCCTCCGAGTACACGATAAGGCCTCACCGAATACACGGTGGAAACGCGTGCATGAACAAAGTATTGCAACTAGTAAATATCAATCCCTTCCACTACCTAGCTCTTAATTTGACAAATGTGGATCCACACTGAGCTATGCCATCTAGACTTAAACTAAAGCCAAATCTGAAATCTCGGTAATCTCAACTCGTTCCAATCTCATACATATCATCCCAAGTACACGGGGCATCTCTGAATACATAGAGGAAACAACATCCCAAGTACATGGGCATCCCCGAGTACGCGGAGATAAGATATCCATCAAATCATTAAAAACAACAAAACCCTCCTCCAAGTACATGGAGGAATCCCAATAACCAACTTAAACCAAAATAATTTGTTTAAAAGCCTTTTCCCATAAGCTCGCATAAAATCCCTTTTTCAGTTCAAAATTTAGTAAAAGTGTCATTCTCGGCTAAACCGGTACATTCAAATGCTAAAAATCAGAATTCAATCCTATATCTAAAGTCCAGATTGTATTACTTATTTTATGACCAAACAGTAGCTTTTCCTATAGAAATTATCCATATAACACTCTCTTCTAAATGAGCCACTAATTCCCTCTTCTAAACTTCTAATTTACTTAATTGAGATAACTATTTTCTACTTCTTAGTTTTCTGCAAATATCACTTAAGACACCTCCATTTAGTTTCAGTTATATACTACACACATTAAATTTCCATGATCTACACTTATGCAATCTCAAAACACTTTAGACTTATACCTTATCTCACACACTCACCCATTTTCTTTAAGTTAGATCACTTCATTTTAAAATCCTAATTTCAGCCTCTTGTTACTCCCCCAATTTCCTTGATCATCTTTAATTAATTCCCTAAAGTAAATCTCTAATTGAAATTAACCAACACAAACAAATAAAATTGATTTCTATGCTGGGCACCAACCACAGGGCCTAGGCTGCCCTGAGTGCCCAGCTTAAAAATGTTAATTCTGGCTATGGGCGCCAATCCTGGGAAGGTAGGCGCCCCTGAGGCCTCCTAAGCGCCCATACATAATTTCACAGATTGAGTTGGGGCTAATAAAAATTTACCATGACTGATCTAACATCTTTCATTCAAACCATTTCCAGCATGATTCTAATCCTCTAAACAATCATTTAACATACATTTGAATTTAATTTAGATATAAAATCATTCTACTCAAGTCTAGGTGCCATTAACAACCAAAAACAGAGGTTCGATAGATTGCTTGCTCAAAACAATACCACACTTCGATTTAAATCATCCAAATCAAAACCAAGTTGTGCTAATTACTTGAATGAAGACAATTCACAGCTCAAAACCTCTTAATTACTCAAACACAATCTCAACAGTCCAAATCAACTCAACCGCCAACTCCTCTTCTGAATTTTATCTTAATTAGATCAAAATATTTGAGATATGAGATCTGATCCGAAATAGCAATAAGTTTTGAATGAAAGGACTATAATTCAATGCCAATTTACTCCAACAAATCTGAATTACCTCGAATTTGCTGGAAACACAACTCCTGGACGGATTGAAGTGCTGCCGTAGGTGCTCTCAGCTCTACTTCAAACAAAGATGAGATGATCAACTCAGTCTCTCTCTCTGATCACTGCAACCACTCCGAATTCTCCTTCACAAAACCCTAGCTCCCCTTCCTTCTGCTCAAATCTCAAATTTCAGTCGCTCAAAATGCCAAACGAACCTACGAACTGAATTCCTTCAATTTATATAGTTGCCGCCTTCGGGCAACTTAAATCATGATCCCATAATGCGACACTCCACCAAAACTCCCTACACCAACACCCTTATTTGTTTAATATCTCCAGCATGCCACATCATCAAACCAACCAATTAAAATTATATATTCCTTACCTTTATAAATAGAATTTTCCAAGCTGATTCACCCGAGAACTCCGATCGAACCCTTTTTGATCGCCTTTTTTGCAGAATTGTGCCAATTAGCATTATTTTAATTACTAAAATAATAATTTTAATTTAATTAAAATTAGGGATTTTACATGGGTGCTGATAGTCGGCCTCGAATTGCCAGGAGGACCATTCACGAAAGAAAAATGAATAAACAGGATACCTTGACCATAGCCTAGTTGCTGACTGACGAAATGTGGCAGGTATACTTCAACACCTTCTCTACGAGAAGTTGACAGAATATCACGATTATACAGGCCGAAAGGAAGTTCCTGGGTGATAAGAAAGCTAGCCATTGCACGGCGAAAACTATCAGGAGAAGCATAGATAGACTCATAAAGGGGAGTAATGATATATTCATCCAAAGAGAAGCAGTAGAACAAAGGTAAACGACGTTCTCGCATTTCTTCAAAAAAATAGCGGAAAACATCGCTAAAAGGACGACGCGGGGGTGTTGCCACAACCCAATAATGTCCGACATATTGAAGTTCAGGGAGAGGGCTAATCTAGGACGCACTAAAAACATTGGAAAAATATTCATAAAAACAAAACTGAAGAAACCAAAGTGGACCACTAACAGCTCCAAACCGACCAAGAGAAATATTGTAGAGACCCCGATAAACATGACTAAGGAAGAACGGAGCCAAAGCAAGACAGCAACCTCGAGCAAAGGCCACCGCAATACCGACAAACTCTTTGACCATCTGGGCGGAAGGACTACAAAATATGAAATGGCAAAGGAACATTAATAAAAAGGAGCAATGCTCCTGCAAGGTAGGAGGAGTATCAGGGTTCACAATGCATTCAGCACGGAGGAAGGTGCCGAAAGCACTACTGGCTTATGAAGTGTCAAAATCCATAGAAGCAAACTCGGACAAACAGTAGTCTATCTCTTCACCAAGGACCGGAAGACCCGTAATAGAGCAAACGTCGAGGACAGTCAGAGTCATAGAACCATGGTAGAAAGAGAACGTGTTGGAACTGTGAAACCAAAAGAGAGTGGCGACCCCGAGCAGGATGGGATTAAAGGGAATGTAGAAGGTGGAGTAGAGAATCAGCTCGGCTATGCCGAGTCTGATCCATTCATTCATGAAATGGGGCCGTAATCTGTTGACCCATTGGTTCACGTCTGGGCCATGAACGAGGGAGAGTAGCCAGATTACTCCAGTTCACAGCCGAGTTCTCTGGAATCAGATGATAAGAACGAGCCAATACACGCGGAACAGGCACGCGTCAAGATCAGAACACAGGCCAAGAACGACGCCCTCTGTACCTTCGAAGAATAGGTTTAAGTCATTGAAGTTTTCTTCCGCATGGCTAGTGAGAGGTAGGAGGAAGGAAGCAAATGCAGGAAGGAGAAAGGATGGATTGAGGAGAAGAAAAGATTTGAAATGATCACCGTATTGGGAAGGGCCTTGATACGGTGGTTATCTTTCCGAAGAAATTGAGACGACGGTTCGAGATCGCATCAATCGAAACACGTCAAAAGCAAAGATCGTACGGATGAAAAGAAGAAGCCGATTCGAAAAGATAATTTTCGCCGAAAAAGGGGGTCGACTTTACTGGCCATGACAGTTATCCCAATGGACTTCAGAAGTTATACAATTTAACAAATCCATTAAACATATTCAAAATAAAACATTTTTAAAATCTTAATACAATTGATTGAAAGATTCTTCGGAGGATGGTATCGAATTCGTTAGCCCGAATTGAACCAGCGTCAAGCCATGGTAAGACTTCGCTTCAACTTCTAAATCCCGAGGCACCTCCTCATATTGGCGCATTTTTGTCACCACCAGTCCTTCATCCACCAGATTGGCGTGAAGTACTTCCTTACGCTGACGAAGCAAGTCCGACCTCTTGTTCTGCAGTATTTCAATCTGACGGTCAATATCTGCCACACCATCATTGATCTCTGCCACACATCAAATTTTCTCAGAGTACTGCCGTTCACAGCTATCCCGGTCAGTCTTCAAATCTTTAATGACCTAATACCAAATTGCTAAAGATCTACATTTTCGAACCAACTAGGTGAAGGGATTACAATCAGATGAAGAAGGTGGTATGCCGCTTTACCGGTTCAGTGCCTCCTTCAATTTCGGTCAAAGAATTGCCCGAAAGAATATCAGTCCCAGCAGAAACAACAAGAGTGGTCATTTCAACAGCCGGAGAAACAGGTTGGGAACCTTCTTTCTCAAGTTCAGTATCCATGGCTTCAAATCTAGGAGGTAGAACTGAAGAAGAAGCTCCAACAGGAAAGTCACCAAAAGACAAAATTACAAGGGGATCGCCGAAAGAAGTCGCAGAATTATTTCCTGTGGAATTGCCAGGAGGACCCTTGGCAGGATCAGATGGTTCCGGAGGAACCATGGGGCCCGTTTGATTTGATGAAGGGAGGGGAATGGCAAGAGCGGTGCTAAGAGAGACGATGTCCAAAACAGCCGGTGCAAACCGCACCGTAAGAGGTTCCAAAGCACCAGCAAGAGGAGCAACCAAGTTTGAAGAACTTTCTCCTTGAGAAAAGTAGAAAGTTAGAAAGTGGATGAAGAGAATGAAGGAAAATAAAATCTCACCTCTTCTAGCCGGGGCGCTTTGGAGAAGGATCAGGAAATTGGCTACCATCGAAAGAGGATGCAACAGCTGGCACTATTACCACCAGTGAAGGAGCTTTTGACTTATCTGCCAGAAAAGAAGCATCATTAAACCACAAGATTTAGAATTAAGGAAAGTACAAACAGAAAACACACCTTTCTTAGTTGGTGTAGGGAAAGTCCACAGAAGATCCAGCCGCTGAAGATATTCCCTTTCTTGATAACGGTAGATTTCTCCCCAAGTAGAGCTTCACCATACTGAGAAGTCTGAGCGAGAATCAGGAATGGAGGGGAGATAGGGTAAGCGAAATATGGCAGCCGCCTCAATATACTGAGCAGAAATGCGAGCAGCTTCATCCTTAGAGGTGGAATCCCAAACGATGGAGGTAGTCTTGATCAAAAACAGCCGGTCAAAATCAAGGTTGGGTATCCCCTGAGCACAATTGAACTGCCGGCTAACAAAATTCGGCAGGTAAACTTTCGGTAGTTCAACTTCGAAACCTGGCCTTTTATTGGTGGCTATCACGAAGTAGTTTAAATTCTGAGCCAATAAGAAGCTGGCCCAGATTTGATGCTACTCGTCAGTTATTGAATCAACCATGGAAAGGAAGCCGGGCACATCCGCAGAGACTGTGAAAGGAGGCTCGAGGTAATGTTGGAGAGTAAAAAAGAGATGAAAATAGTTCGAGACAGAGCAGTCAACAAAGTCACCATCCAAACATGCGTGACCAGAGTATTCGAAGCGTAAAGGGCGATCAACAGGAGTAAAGAACTGATTTGGGAAATACTGATATAACCAGAATTGAAGGAACTATAAAGGACCTCCGGAACTTTGGAAGTTACTCTGGACAAGCTCCTGTAAGGAACGATACAAGACGGACAGAAGCAGGGAGCAATAGCAATTTGAGAGTCCCCCATGACCAGCCTAACCAATGGGATATACTCCTTAGTAACTCCTTCGGCTTTGGAACAAAAGATGAAGTTACAAAAGAAATAGAGGAGAAAAAAGAAATGATCCTTCTCTGGATCAGAGCGGAACTAGGCGTAGTCCCCAATATAGGACCGGTAAGAAGGGCGGATTGATATCCATGTGGATTTCTTATCTGCCTTAATAGAGATTTTCCCCGGCAGATATTGAAACACGCCAAGATCAGACATACCATATCTGACCTCGTGACCAATGGAAGAGAGACCGGTGATAAAACAAACATCCATCACAGTGGGGGTCATTAGCCCACATGGAAAATTGAAGGTATTGGTTTGGGCATTGCAAAACAAGCAAATCGCATATAGCAGGGTTTGGATGAATGGGAATCCTACGGCATGAGAACTAGATCATATCGTAAATACCTGTTTTCTGCCAGGCTTCTGAATAACGTTCTTCTAGATGATCAACCCAATCCAACCATTCGGCGTGCACGGTCGGCCAGCTCCTACTGGGGAAGCTTCGTCCAAGAGGTTTTCCACTATTAAGAGGAAGAGGTCCCTTCATTTTTGTGTTCGGGACATCGAAAGGAGCATTGTGGGCGTCAGGGAAGGGCCGACGACTATCATGTGATTTTAGGGTTCAAAAGGGGAATTGTAAGCAATAATGTTGCCTGCCATCGAAAAGGAAGGGGAAAAAAGATGAACAGTTGAAAGAAAATGAAAGATGCGGAATTACTAGGGTTAATTTTAATATACTGCTTCAGAGGATGAAGCCGAAGAGATAGCAATCGTATCGATCGTGGGAAAATGGTGAAAAGATTTTGAATCATCCGTTTAAAACAACGGACAAAAATTTTGAAAAGTTAAATACTTACTCATCACGCCGGCAGATGACGGCTTAATAAATAAGTAGGAAGGGCAATGTTTACACCCTCCATAGACCGGCAAATGAGGAAAGGCCACATGAAATCTACATGGCCTAATTCAACCAGATAAGCCACGTCAGCATCCACATGGGCTAGACACTTAGCTGAAGCCACATAAGCACATATGATAACCGTGCTTTTACGTTTAAGGGATGATGTCACCGTCAACATAGGATCGACCATCGAGAGCATATGAATGGGCAGCGATGAACGAGGAAGTTATTGGCTCACGATCGTGGCAAAGAGGTTATCTCACATGGCCAAAAGGAAACAGATAAATAACTTCCAGAACAGACATGGAGATCATGCAAAGAAGGGACGTTGAGCAACCATTGGCTATTGGCTATAAAAGGCACAATGACGAAGAACTCAAGGACGACCTCCACTCAACTGCAACCGGTTATTATGATTATTACTCGATCATCCGTGTCATTATCTAGTCTCCTACACCCAAACTATAGCAAGAAAGGATAATCTAGGACCCCTCTCACTGCTTCCTGTCGTAGTGATACTTCAGGCTACTATTTACTCTAGTTGAAGTAAAGACCCTGCCACCGGCAAGAAAGTTGCAGCCGCCCCTGACTCCTGGTCTTGTACTCCGATTACGGCTATAGGGTTACGAGCAACCAGTCCCGAAACCATCTTTGGTCAAGCCAGGTGATTGCCGAAACATTGGCTAAGTAGTACTCTTGGGTGAACCCCCGAATTAACTTCGTTAGCAGCCGCCCCTTGCTTCTTTTCCTTATATTCCGATCATGGCTATAAGCTCAGGAAAGGCCGGTCCTGCCGACCCAGTTGATTTTCTTTTGTTTTATTTCCTTTTGAGTTACTTGAGGATTTGTTGTAATCAATAGTTGCATTTCGGGCGACTGATATCTGAATAAAAGTACTTCCTTATCATTAACTGCTACTTTCAAACACAAATAAGAACCCAAATGAAGACCAAACCCCTTATCTTCATTCTATCGTCTGATCAGTTTTATTACAAGTAACTTGTAGTATGACTAGACCGACACCGGTTTAGATCCAGAATTGGTGCCAAGGGTCAAGATCCGACCCGAATCATTGTATCGAAAGATACTGGCACACCCGCACAAAGACACATCATCCTCACGGCCACGTGTCCAGTCCAGACCAATTTGGGACCAACACTAATACTAGCTAGTGTTAGGGTTCCCCTACTCTAGATATTTTAAACCTCAGGTCTTTCATACCCTTCTTGCTTTACCAAACAGGTCTTAATTAATAAGGGGAAATTAATAGGGGGAAAGTGCGGTTAGGTTATCACTATTTTGATCCTCCCCTACTCATCTAATGAATCATAACGGTGGTGGTGATAAATAAATATAATGGCTTCTTTAAAAATATATACTTTCTTCTGTACGTAGATGGACCGTGCGTGCCTCCAATTTCAACATTATGGGCACAGTCAGAATCCTCTTTGGTTGAATCATGATCACTCAAAGAAGACAAAATACCCCAACAATGAACTTGTATTATCTGGTGCAGTTCTTTTCCCGCTATTAAAAAAAAACTTAAATTACTGTCAAAGCCGTTTGGTTTTCTTCTTTTTTTATTTACAGGAGATAACAAGAATGTCCCCTTCCTCTTTGTTGATCTGAGCTATTTTCACTCTCAAAGGTACCTACGTATGGTTATCTGCCACCACTTTCTATATAATGCTCTTCTCACTATAGGAAATAAATGATGAAGTAAATGGCTATATCCATGAAAACGACTTAAAATTTATGATTTGAGGTTTGAAACAGCTATTCTTTAATGCGTTTTGAAAATTGAAATACGGTGGAGTTAATGAAACATGATAATCAAACAAACTAACTTAATTTGTTTTACAGTATTGTTTACAGGCAAGTATAGGTGTGACGTCCCTGAGAATGAAGAGAAAGCTTGTATCAGTTTTACTGCTTTTAACGCTCATTTTCCATGAGAAATCGACTGCACATCCTCCGGTGACTGAAGAACTCCAGAGAAGTACTGCTTCTCTGAAGATGTTCGTCGATGAGCTCCCCCAGATGCCCAGCCTCTATGGATATTCTTTCCGACATGGCCGCTCTCCTGCTCCGGGAACCCTCACCATAGGCATGTTTCAGAAGAAATGGGTATGCATATTTTCTTCCTCGAGCTCAAGCTTGAGGCCATATCAGCTGGTCCCTCATGCTGGAAGATCTGCTACTCCAACGGTAGAAGGTGTGTACACATAGGCTTCATGCATTTATGTAGACACATATATCACTGTTGAACCTGCAGATCTTCCAGTCAAAGGCTCCAACAGATTTGAAGTCCTAAAGCTCTATGAACCATGCAAAGACCATTAATTGAAGGCTCCGGTTTGATTATTTTGACTGACCCGTGCAGCAATTTCATCGCGATCTACCGGCGACGACTGTGTTCGCATACGGCACATCCAAAGAGACGGCCACAGTACCTGGTCCCACGATCAAGGCCTTGCAAGGAGTACCAACTTTTGTCACGTGGCAAAATCATCTCCCTCCAGCTCACATACTTCCGTGGGACCCAACCGTCCCCACTGCCATTCCAAAAGAAGGTGGTGTCCCCACCGTCGTCCATCTCCACGGTGGGGTCCACGAACCCCAAAGCGATGGTAATCCTCTTGCTTGGTTCACCTCCGACTTCAAAGAAACCGGTCCCGCTTGGTCCAAACCCGTCTCCACTTACCCCAACATTCCCCGACCCGGTAACTTATGGTATCACGACCATGCCCTAGGATTAACACGTGTCAACTTGCTAGCTGGTCTTATCGGAGCTTACGTCATCCGCAATCCAACCCTCGATTCCCGGTTAAAGCTACCGTCAGGACCAGAATTCGACCGCCACCTGGTGGTTTTCGATCGCAGCTTCCGTACGGACGGTTCGCTTTACATGAACTCCACCGGTAACAACCCGTCCATCCATCCCCAATGGCAGCCGGCATACTTCGGTGACACCGTTATAGTTAACGGCAAGGCATGGCCGTTCCTTAAGGTCCAAAGGCGGAAGTACCGTTTCCGAATTATCAACGCCTCCAACGCACGATACTTCAAACTTTCGTTTTCCAACGGTCTCACTTTTGTACACGTGGCATCCGACACCTCTTACCTCTCTGCTCCGGTCAAATCCCGGACAGTGCTCCTATCGCCGTCGGAGATTGCTGACGTCATCGTTGACTTCTCCACGTCAACAACCAACGAGTCCGTGTTGGCCAACGAAGCACCTTACCCGTACCCGACAGGCGACCCGGTGGATCAGCTAAGCAGGAAGGTCATGAAGTTCGTCATCGTACCCGGAAAACCGACCCACCCAGATATATCGCAAATCCCAATGAGACTTCTAAGCAATCCAAGGGCCACAAGAGAAGGTGCAGCAACTACTCGGTACATTACGTTGTACGAGTACCTTAGTGAATCCAGGTCACCCACTCATCTGTATATAAACGGGAAGAGCATTGAGGACCCGGTGACTGAGAACCCGAAATCGGGTAGTACCGAAGTGTGGGAGGTGATCAACTTGACTGGAAATAATCATCCGTTGCACGTTCATTTAGCGACGTTTCAGGCAATTAGGGTTCAGGAGCTGGTGGACCTAAAAACGTTCACCGACTGCATGAAGATAAAGAAGGATGCAATCGCGTGCAATGTGACTGCACATGTCACCGGAAAGTTGCTGGACATACCTAAGTACGAGAAGACATGGAAGAACTCGGTGAAAATAGCGCCGGGACACCAGACGACTGTTGTGGTGAAGTTTAATCTGATTGACTCTGGTCTGCCTTACCCATTTGATGCAACGGCTGAGCCTGGTTATGTCTATCATTGTCATGTAAGCTTCCATTGTGATACTGGTATTTGTGTTTAATTACTAATTACTGCCTTGTTCACTATCTCTTTTACTTGTCACTTGCGCAGATTCTGGACCATGAAGATAATGCCATGATTCGACCACTGAAGCTCATTTCGTGAGAAGATGTAGAGCAACAAATAAAGACAATAATGGGACACTTAGTCTCTGTAATTGTAAAATAAGAGATCGAAAATAAAAATTGCTGTTAATGGTAGGGATGTCTTTTAATGTGTATGATAATGTCTACACCTGATGTAGCCCAACGAATAGGGAAGAGCCACGTGGCACCCGCGTAGAGTAGATTTAAAAGCAAAGACATGTAAGCATATATGCACGTGAATGCCAAAGCAAGAGAGCCACTTCCATCTATGTGAAAAGTGACGTCATTAATCCAAATAAACATTATCGAAATATGATGTGTGATTGAGTTTGGTCCATAAGTAATGCAACCGTCTTAACGAACAACAGCAACCCTAGAAGTTAGTCATTAGGATTGTGGCAAGCAGTTGCTCAATCAGAATCAAGTGGGAAGATTGATAACTCCAAAAACCGTCATGAAGACCTTGCAATAATAGGACGAAAAACAATCGTTAAGGCTCGGCTATAAAAAGCATAATTGCAAAGTGTTCTGGGACAACATTCACTCAACCGCAACCGGTTATTATTATAATTTGATCATCCGTAATCACTATCAAATCTCTTATACTCACACTGTAGCAAGAGAGATAACTTAGGACTCCTTTCACTACTTCATGTTGCAGTGACATTCTAGGCTACTATTTACTTCGATCGAAGTGAAGATCCTATCACCGATAAGGAAGTATAGACTACCCCTGTTTCCTAATTATTTACTCTGATTACAGCTACAGGATTAAAAGCAACTGGTACCGAAGCTCTCTTTTTTCAAGCCAGATGAGTAGCCGAATGTCGACTAAATAGTACTCTTGGGTGAATCCCCGAATCAGCTTTACTATCAGACACCCCCTGTATCCCTACCTTATACTCTAATCATGACTATAAGGCAAGGGGAGGCTGGTACTACTAGCATTGTTGATTTTCTTTGATTTTATTTCTTTTGTGTTATTTGGAGGTTTGTTGTAATAAACGGTTGTGTTTTCAACGACCGATATTTGAATATAGTACTTCATTATTGCCATTGTTGTTTTCAAACACGGATAGGAACCTAAACGAAAACCAAACCCCTAGTTTTCATTATTTCGTCTGACCGATTTTTTACAGGGAAATTGCAGTAGGTTAGACCGATTTCAGTTTAGACCCGAAATAGGTGCCTGGGGTCAAGACCCAACTCGAATTACGTATCAACAGATATTAGCACACCTGCATACAGACACATCACCCCTACCGCCACGTGTCAAGCCAAGTCCAATTTGGGAGGAAAAAATAATGAATTGAATAAGCTGCACTGAGTCAACATTAATTAATTGCTGTGTATATCCGATTCACATGTTGGATTTGGGCTTTGAAATTGGATTTAACTATTTCAGCAGATTGTACTCTGTCAAATAATGCACGGAATTTGAGGGGTTTTTAGTTGAACGGTGAAAGAACATTGCCCTAAAAATGGAATTTTTTCTACACGTGGAAATTCCTTTTTTCAACGGGTGGATTGAAAGTTTGAACCTAGGGTCATAGAGTTAACCTGACTCTGATACCATGTAGAAACACCGTTCCTACTACAGGGTTAAGCTTATAATAGAGGTGGATATTATTAAAGGCAGGTTCAAGATAAGTCTTAGGTAAGTCCAAGGAGTCTTGCCATTTGTCTAACGCCTGAAATATCCTTAGATTGGCAACAAGATGTTAAAGCTAGTTGCTATATAATGACTCTGATGCCCTTTCCCATAATACCAAAAGGACTGCAAAAAGCCTCATTACTGGGGCTATGCCAGGAACAATGATCTCCTCTCTGGCAAGTCTCAAATATTATTTGGTAAGCAAATGCGGCACTACTACTTGTAATAAATTTTCCAAAGCTAGGATCCTTACTCAGATAAGGGCAAAATTGTCATTTTTTGCATGTCTATGGGATGTGTCAAGGTAATATTTAGATATGATCTAATTCACAAGCATATTTTTGTCATATGTGCCAAAGAAAAAAAAAAAAGAAAACTACCAAAAAGTCGATAAAAATGCACCAAAGATTGCAAAATTAAGGTTTGTCAAGTATTTACCCACGCTCGGCGGCTTTTTCGGCCACATGAAAGCGGGTCGCCCGGGCAAGCTCGCTCGCGAGGCTGGAAAGGGTACGCGGTGAAAATTGCTTCTGTTTTTTTGTTCTTTTTTGGGCAATTTTCACCAAGGCCCAACTTTTAATATGCCAGAGGGTTTTCTAGGGCTTTTCGGGATTCTAAATTCATTAGTAATGTCCATTAATCCATGCAGTTTTTGGGCCAGCAGATTTAGCAATTTTTGTCTTGATTTTAGGGTGAAGCCAACAATTATTTCATGACAGGCAAAATAAATACAAAAGAAGCAAAATTAATATCTAAGAAGGCTTTTTGGTGATAAATACCATGTTTAGGCTCTCTACACTCTACAGTTACATCTTTTTTGTGGGTTCTGCGACTCCTCTCCTCAAGAGATGAACTTCAAGGGCCTCATCATCACATTGTCTTCATGGTCCAACATCTGCACCAAAATTTCATTTCCAAAAACACCCTGAGCTCCTACAATAGGTTTTTCTGGAGAGAGCTCTAAACTTCAAGCTCTCAACCCTCGTAACTCCACGTCACAGCTGATATGGCAGCTTACCATTTGAACATTGAAAAAACGGCTTTCCTAGGATGATCCAACCCTTCCTCTTCCTCTACGACCGTGCGTAAGTGTTACCTTATGCGGTTCATCTTACTGCAACGCCTCTTACTCTTATCAATATCGCCAAAAGCATTAACCTCCGTCTGCTTTTTATTCTCACTACAAAAAGGAATGGTGTTCAGAAACGTTTAGATTTCGCTGATTAGTTTACATAGGAGGTATTTTTTTAAATCTCTTTCCTAAGTTCTATCTTGTTCAAAGATTTCAAAGATCTGAGTTCCAGTTTATGGTTTTGGTTTCTAGAATTTCTATAATATTAATTTTATGGATTTGATCCCTAGATATGTTGTTCTTACTCATAAGATAGTTAGCATTTTTTGAAGAGAGAATGGAAATGGTTATTCGTCTATTTGAATTCTAATAATCAATTTCTAAATCTATCGAGTTACTCTTCGTTGTGTATGTCTTGCCTTTTGGTCAAATATGCATGTCTTGTGTGTGGACGTCCTTGCATCCATATTGTCTCTGTGCATCAGCAGTTTTTGCATGTCTACGGATTTATTTGCTTATTTTTCTCTCTTCTGGATTTAACTTCATAATTGGTTCTTGTGTTGAATGAATAATTTTCACTACTTTCTTTGGCTTCCATACTCTATAAGCCTGCTGGACAACCAAATATTACTATACCTATATCCTTGGTTGATATGAAGATATACTTGGAATTTAAACAGGAAAACCCACCAATAGCACTCAATAAAACAAACTTGTGACTATTTTTTTCCTTACAAAAAATAGCACTTAACCCAGTTGAATGGTGAACTAAGATCAGACGCTCTGAAGCAAAATACGAATGTTTTTTGTTGTTTGTAAATCTTTGAAGACTGTATAAATGGAGTTATGTAGTGCCTTTTTTTCCTTACAAAAATGAAAAGAACTGCACCGTAACTCCTTTTTTTTCCCTTATATTTTTACCCTAAGGTCTGAATTGATTATTGACTTGCCTGGGACTTTGAATCAATGCTGATTGAACTTATTTTCCATTGCATTAATTGGTAGGACAATAGGACATTGACCTCAAGATTGAGCATATCCTTGTTTTAAAGGATATAAATAACCGATGCTATTCAAATATAATTAGTCATCTCTTTCAATTGCAATTCCTTGCTTCAAAGAGGTTTACCGTGAGTATTTTTGCATGTTCCTTTGTGTTTTAGGCTTCGTTTGTTTTGGTTTAAAACATTTTCTTCTGGAAAACATTTACGTCGGAAAATATTTTCAGGAAAATCAAAGTTTTTCAACTGTTTGGACGGACATTGGAAAATAGAGTTGAAAATGAGAAATTTTTATTTTCTTATGTTTGGAATAAATGAAAATAATAAAGGAAAACTTAAAAAAATATATATACATGTAAATAGGGGTGCAACTCTGTCCTGTTCAAACCGAACCAAAAAACCGACCTAAACCGACTTTGGTTTGGCGTGGATAGTTGTTTGGTTCAGTTTCAATCCAAAAATTCTAAACCGAACCAAGTCGGTTCGATTTTGGGTTGGATGCTCGATTAAACAAAACCAAACCGAATTCAGATATTTGCCTAAACCGAACCGAACCAACCTAATATTATATATATATATATATAATACCTAATATTATATATATAATAGAATATATATTAAATTTGAAAGTTTACCTTTAAACTTTGAGGATATTACAAACAATACCCTTGTTTGAGCACAAGAATGTGTTAGTTTAACCTGAACCAAACCAAATAGAATTGATTTCATGGAATTCTGTTCGGTTCAGTTTGGGTTTTGGTTTTCTTATTTATTTTTGGTTCCGTTTTCAATCCGGTTCCATTCGGGCACAAGCATGTGTTGGACTAACCTGAACCAAACCGAACATAATTGATTTCATGGAATTCAATTTGGTTCGATTTTGATTTTGGTTTTCTTATTTATTTTCAATTCAGTTTCAATTCGGTTCGGTTCGACTATAAATATTTTTGGTTTGGTATTGGGTTGGCCTCAACCCCAACCAACTCGAGTTGCACCCCTACTACATTTAAATGGTATGTCATTTTCCGGAAAATGACATACGGGATTTTCAATGGTAAGTCATTTTCCGGAAAATAGCTATCTTTTAGAAAAATCATTTTACACGGTATTATATTTTACATGGAAACAAACACGTGAAAACCCCCATTTTCCGCCGAAAACATTTTCTGCATTAGATTTTACATCGAAACAAACGGAGCCTTAATTTTTCACTGATGTCTTATCATTGTATGATTTGTCAAATGAAGGATACCTTTACCCCCAAATGCTTATCATTGTATGATTTGTCAAATGAAGGATACCTTTACCCCCAAATGCAAAAGAAAGAAAATATAGGCCGCCTGGCATAAACTAAGCTTGAAAGCATGGTCAGATGAGGCTTCCGAAGTGGATCATTTCTCTAAGCTCTGGGGCAATACCATCCAAGAAGTAACTATCAATAGAATCGATTTTGTCCGTAGATGTTTCCGGCCAATTAAAGTGAATTTCCCTTTTTTTATAGCAAGGACTGTACATGTTTTAAATTTTTATTTCCCATATCATGCTTGTGTAGATATATTCTGTGCTTTATATATTTCAGTACTAATGATATATTGTCTTATAATTCCCAGATTACAAAATGGTTGATAAGTAATGGAGAGAGATTCAAAATTGCGTTAAACATGTTTTTGATAAAATTGAATCCTGCAATGCCTCTCCCCTTGTTATCCTTAAAAGATATTCCCGCCCGCTTCAGAAGATTGGGTTTAATAAAGCTACATAAGTGGGTACTTCGGAATAATAGCAATTAACAAGCCAACTATAGCATACAACGGTGGAAGCAAGGGAGGGCAAGGGTTAGAGGGTAGGGGCAAGAGCGTGGGGTGGGGTCACGGGCTGGCAGTGTTGCATATCATCTGGTAATAGAGGTCTTATTTTTGTTTTAGAATCCTTTCTATAATCTACAGATTGTTTTTGTTGGTTTTTTTTTTCAAATGCTAATGGGTGTTTTTGGATTCGTTCAAAAAAAATGGCAGAGTTTATAATTTGACTCCTCTTCTCCAATAGTGTTTTCACCAGAGTGAGCTACTTTGTTCTTCTTCTTGTTTCCCTTGTGACTTTTGTTTCGTGGGGTTCGCTAATTTAATGTTGAGAATGTTGTTTATGTTAAATCTATAGCTTTTCTCTTTTATTCTTTGTTCTCCTATGGATGTTTTTCTTTGCATTGGAATAGAGTTTCTGTTCACTCTATTTGATCTGCTTGTTTCACCCTGATTCACTCTCAACTTGGTTTAATGAAGGTGATGGTAAGGCCAACTTTTAGTGTTATAACTGGAGTGCTAATCTATGTAAAGTTTGCGAGGATAATGCAAAACAACAAGGTAACACTAATCAAAGCCTAGCTTCAAATTGAACCATTCAAATAAAAGGAAGCAAATTTCAAGGCTATCCAAACACCCTCCTCAAGAAATACTTTTATCTGTATGGCAAACCCCTTACTTAAAACAACTCAAATCCGTATAGCCCCTTGCCAAGAGCATTGGATATATCGCAATATATATATACATATATTGGACAAAAAATCTGAATCTCTAAAAAACAACCACAAGTAACAAATTTCTACGATCCATTGTTTCTACTATTAAAATCTATCCCGACTTTTGGTAAATTTCAAGTGATGCCATCCGTAGTTTAACCACGGGTCGGAGCAAAAAAATTTTAAATCTATCCTGCCTTTTGGTCTATGTAAGCAACAACATCTTCATTGTAGAGAACTCACCTAGGTAAATAATCTACTATCTCTCTAAAACCTTTTGTATAAGAATCCTCAGATGGAACCCACAAAATTATATACTGATTTTGAAGGCCAAAAAGCTCCTAAACCAAATAACAAAAACATTCATAAAAAACTTTTGTATGGGGACAAAAAAGAATAATAATTAAAGAAAGTTCCAATTGTCCATACTCAAGTTATAAATTTTTGGTGGCTGTTTCTTGTGTGTGGTGAAATTGTTAATGAACCTCAAAAGGTTCCAAAATATTTACTGCCACATTACACTATTGAATGAAGCATTCAATACCTAGAGAAACATTGAAGTGGGTCCAATTATGTCGGGGAAATTAGTTTTTAGTGATGTTTTTTTCAAAATAATTCAGATGCAATAGGCCAATTCTTGCTAATTGGCTTTTAGTGATGTTTTTTTAACATTATTGAGAACCTCAAAAGACTTTGAAAACCTTTTCAGTAATTTTGTTGCAAGTGAAGTTTGTAAATTTTGTTGAAGGCATTTTCGAAAGAAACTTTTAATGAACAGTAAAATGATATCGATTCTCAATTATATGTTAAAAACGTATCATTAAAAATCCAGTGCCAAGAATTGATTGACTGAATCTGAATTATTTTAAAAAAACATCACTAAAAACCGACTGACTGAATCTGAATTATTTTGAAAAAACATCACTAAAAACCAATTTTCCGAATTATATTTGACCCTTGAACATCAAAATTACTATGGCATGATACAAGTTACATACCACAAATTAACTAGCAATACATTTACATCACAAAATAACACCCAATTATCATCTCATGAAATTTTCCTTTAATTATCGAATTGGCAAATATTTTTCTATTAGATAACTGAATGCAACCAGCTTGAACATTTTTAATAAATTAAAATTTACCAATCAAAAACAAAAATATCATTCACCAAATTAACTTTGTGAAACTCACAAGCACTGTTCAGCTGATGCATCGAAGCGGGCAATGGTACACGTAACCGGGCTCCGCTGATGCATCGAACGGCTAGGACGCGTTCGAATGGATGAAACCCGGTGTCATCTTGAACACGTTCTTCCACCCCCTCTCATGAGCTAGCACCGGTATTCTGCTGCCACGTGTATACTTGCTTACTTGGCATTTGATCGCATCGTTTGTCCTCGTCATGCATTCTCGGAACTTGTACGGCTTGTTTTCACTTTATCATCAACCCCACAATCACCATGTATGACTCAGGTTAACTCTTCAGAGCTCTAAGACTAAAAGAATTCTTATAATATGGTAAGCTTAGTATGTAGGAAATCTTGCAATGAACCATCAAAAGCTATATATTTATATATTTATATATTGGTATGTCTAAACGCTCTAAAGGCGCTCTATACCATAGGTGACTTTTGAAATTGACGCTCTCACTCTCACTTTCGCTTTCCACTCTGTAACTAAAATCCTTCCAATTGAATGAAAGTGCACAAACAAGACTTCCGGGCTTATTTTGCAGGTCCTAAAGACTAACAATCTTAAATATCTTATAAATAAGTACAAATCCTTCCAAAGTCTATCTTAAAATCATAAAGATACACCGTCTTTTTTTTTTCCAGGTTACTTTAAGTTACCGCTCGTGAAGCTTTTACCGGATGGTTGTCATGTAATTACTTACGTAGGGTTGTAAACAAGTTGAGCCGAACCGGGCTTTGTACAACTCAGCTCAGGCTCAAAAACCTTGGGCAAGGCTCAGGCTCGGCTCAAGCTCTTTGAAAAATGTGGGGCTCAAGCTTGGCTCAGGCTTGTTAAACATTTTTGTGCTTGGCACAAATCGTTGAGGACGATGCTCAATAAAGGCTCGATTCACTAAAAATGTCTTTAACCTATGCTTCATTTATATATGTGTAAAGGAAAATAATACCAACCTAGATCATATAATCAACAAATTAATATTCATTCTAAAAAAATTATGAAGTAGAATCTCAAAAGTGATCACAAATGTAAAAAGTATCAACTCCTAGTACATGAGATAAGGATAAAGATATTCAAAAATTTTAAAAATAATGTATGACTGAAAACAGAGTGAACAAAAAATATAACAAAAAAGTAAAAATTAAATAAGTTAAGGTTTCTTTATCCATAGTTATTGTGTCCTTTATCCATCAAATATTAAGAACTAATAGAATCCAAAACTTGCATTTACAAGAAAAAAATAAAAATTACTCATGTAATCATAATAACAAAGAACAATATAAATAAAAAATTCAAATTTATGTTTTATAACTTATTAATTATGAGTTATATATACACACACATATGTTTAATGTAATAATATATTATATATTATATATTATTACACTTAACAAGCCAAGCTTTAACTAATTAAGTTGAGCCCACTCAAGTGTGGCTCAAGCTCATTAAGTTAACGAGCTATTTTTTAAGCTCAGCTCGTGAGAACCGAGCTCGAGCTTGAGCTAAGCTAGCTCATTGATAGTCCTATACTTACGTATTATCGATGGAAATTTACCGCCAGTGAAAGGATTTAAAAAAATTTTTAAATGTGCCTGCGTCCACTACTTTTCGGATGGCAAGTATGGATATGAGAGAGAAAGTGAACCAGGGGGAAAGAGATAGAAACACACCTCTAAAGAGAGATACAGATTTAGAGAGAGAGAGAGCTAGAGAGAGAAACACACAAGTAGATTAAAATTAGAATAAAAATTACGTGAACTTTCATTTCTTGATATAAACTAGATATATTGGCAGAAGAATCATAAATTATGTCAACTTTATTTTTAAGACTTAAAAATTATATCAATTTTCTTGCAATAGAGGTTATTTAGTCTTGATGAAGCAATAAAATTTTGCTTCTCAAGAAAACCAAAACCACTCGGTGTCCAAAAATGCTTGTTGCTCCCAAAAGCAAAAAAAAAAACAAAAACAAAACAAAACAAAACAAAAGCAAAAGCAAAAAGCAATGCTAAATGCAGCCGAATTGAACACAAAAAAAAACCTAACAATGCTATTTACTATTTTGAATACATTGTTGGTGAGCTTGCTGAGGAATGAAGATAATCCCACGCAAATCATTCAAAACAGAAGCACTCTATTGGAAAAGGTGGTTTCACCCTTGGACCTATTAGACATACACAGTGGACGTAGGAACATTGCCGAACCACTTAAATTTTCATGTTCTTCTTTTACAGAGACTTCATCCTATCATCCACTACAGTTTTGCACAATTTCTTCTAAATTTGTTTGTTCAAAGCAACTTTCTAAATGACTTCCAATCTCCTAACCAAGAAAAAACTTATATTAAAAAAGGACCAACAAACAAAATAGAACTATATATATATTGGTTTTATTCAAAGACACGAGAACAAAAAAGGGCTAGGTGAATCATTCATGACAGGTTGGTTACACTGGGCGAATGTTGCCAATAGTTTCCAAATCAGATGTTGAAAGAATCATCAGGCTTCGTCAATGGCGTGCTGCTAGTCAAAATGCCAATCCCTATACAACCAACGATAATAAATTAGTATAAAAGTTATCCAAAGCGAGCTCCTTGATTCCTTGTTCCTAAAGTTATGAAAACCGCCCTGGGTATTTATAAGAACATGGATTTAAAAGTTAAATTTTCAAAAACTAGCAACTTTTTCTATATAATTGTGTTTTAATCCAAAATCAATTTCATTCGATTAATTACATACTTTGCTAGATAAAATGTTAAATTACATCAATCGAACAATCAACATTGAGATTTGTCGATTAATCGAGTGATAGTTTCGATTAATTAAAAAGCCGCGACGATTATCGAAGATTCACGATGAACTAACGTATATCTTTAGATTATTAAACTTGTATCTTTCGAAGATTTAACTTGTATCCTACGATGATCATACTTGTTTTCATGATAGTCAACCTAATATTTTAGGTTTATGTTTTATGTATCCTATGAAGATCATACTTGTATCCGTCGATGATTCGTCTAATATCCCTGAAGATCTAACATGTATCCTTCGATGATTTGAATTTTCAATTAACCAAAATCTTAAATCGTTGTTTTGTGATTAATTAAAAGTTCTTCAATTGATCAAAAATTCATGGACACATGATGAAAGCTCGATTAAACATTCGTTCGATTTCTATTAATCATAATTTTTTATGATTAATCGAAAGGCCATTTTTTAAGTTTGAAAAGTGTCTGGTACGCTTGTCATCGTATGATACAAGTAAAATCCTCGATTTCAGACTAAAACGCAATTATAGAAGAAAAGTTGCACGTTTTTTAACATTTGACTTTTTCAAAGCATATTTTTATAAATACGCGGAAAAAATGTGTGGTTTTCTTAATTTTCCCCTTCTTTTTTTTTTCTTCTTACCATGGGAAGTGTGCCACTTGATTATTTTTATTTTTTTTTTATGAAAAAAGAAAAAGAAAAAGAAAAAGGTGTCTGGATTTATAAGGGGAGAAACTTTATATAAACCTAAAGTTGAACGTCCTGGTTCAAAGTCCAAACCTCCTTTTGATGTTCGACTTAATTGATACATGGCCTTGCGGGTAGGTTTTTTTATATGAAGTTTACTCCCTTGGGTGGTCTAAATGGGCCCTGTGAGGTTTGTTTCGCACTCCCAAAAAAATAAAAATAAAAAAGAAAGCGAGTAAATTACACTTACCTCCCTTATGATTTTTGACAACTATAAATACCTCCCTTGAGGTTTTCTAAATTTAACTTATACAGTATATATATTTTAATAATTATTATATCATATGATACCAATGTATAATATAATATTGTGTATATATAATATGCATACAATATTATAAATAGTATAATATAGTGTAATTTTATAGATACAATATATAAATAGTATAATATAGTGCAATTTTATAGATACAATATAATAAATATTACAACATATTATATTACATAACGTTATATATACAATATCATATGTATTTTTATCTAATACTATAATATGTGTGTGTGTGTATATACATATATATGATATTGTATATAACATATATAACATAACATGGAGGAACGCATTTCCTCTAGCGCTAACGCTAGGATTTGTGTTTTGGGATATGGTTCATGGTTCCATGAAATGCACAAGAAGAAACCATCTCTTACAAAGGTTTAGCTCATACCAAACCCACTCCTAATTAACCCTATTGTGTTGATAAAGGCTCAAACCTACTAAATATTAAAATATGAATGCTTTGAAATACAAAATGCAAATTACTCGCGCATTTATTTATCTAATATGCGTTAATTAAATATATGATATTTGTGAAAGTTATATATATGTTAATGAATTAAGGCTGGGTGGATTTAACCCTAGGCCTATTTGGGGCTTAGCAAACACTAATCATTAGGAGCGGATCGGGGCAGGTTTAATTTCCCAATTAACCAACCCTTTTTTTTTTTTTGGTAGTAAGCCATCACTATGGCATTTCATTCAAACAAAAGGATATTCCAGCAATGATAGCTAAGGCCAACGGCATTATAGAAGACAATGCACAAAAAATATGAACAAGGATGGACGCTAGAAGTAGATAGTCAGAACGCCTAAACACAATCCAAAATTGAGCAGGTGCGCAAAGATAATATATCAGCAGGCTATCGAGGTTCCGTGATACAGGGTCCGCAAAGCGGATTACAAATCCCCAATTAACCAACTCCATGACCATCCCTACTATCTATACCATTATAAAAAATAAAAATAAAAAGTTTTTCAAATTTGTATTGCAGTGCTCTTATATATAAGTTGAATTATTATCTCCCCTTTAATTACATTTATATCCTTATTAAACTTAGATATTTAAACATTTTTTACAAGGTATGTAAGCAATGACATTCATTTAGACATGTTGTAGAATAACTTTATTCAGGTAAAAGAATTCCAACGGGTGAAAATTCAAAAAATTTGATTAAAACACAACTATTTCTTGACAGAATTATAACGTACTGTTAGAACAACAAAATTTCAATAGAAATGAGTGTTATTTCAAAAACATGAATTGGGGTAGCTATAATTTTCCTAAACCTAGAGACCCTGTTGGAAATTAAGTTTCAAGAACTTGCTAGCTAAACAAACCTTACTTTGATGAACAATTTCAGAGTAATCTCATACTCTAGTGTGTTAGGGTTCCCCTGCCCCAGATATTCCACACCTCAGATGTTCCCTACACCCCCCACCTCTCACAGCAGAACCTAAATCATCCTGGTGTTAGTGGGGTTGATAAATAAATGTAATGGCCACTTTAAAAATACTCTGTACGTTGGCGGACCGTGCTTACCTCCAAATTCAACATTATGGGCGCACTCAAAGGAAGACAAAGTAATACGCAATTTTATAATATTCTGGTGCAGCTGTTTTCCCGCCATTAGAAAAAAAAATATTAAAAAAAAAAGACTTAAAAATTCCTGTGAAAGCCGTTGGTTTTGTTCCTTTATTTATAGGATAACAAGAATGTGAGATGTCACCTTCCTCATTAGCCTCCTCGCGTGTCTGCCACACGCCTCGCAAGCCTTCGTCATTCTTGCTCCGACTTCCGAGCTATTTTCATATCACTCTCAAAGGTACGTACGTACCAATGGTTATTTGCCACCACTTCGTCATTCTTGTTCCGACTTCCGAGCTATTCTCCCTTTAGGAAATAAATTTTTTTTTTTTTTTTGGTATAGCACTTTAGGAAATAAATGATGAAGTCCATGAAAATGACTCAAAATTAATGATTTGAGGTTTGAAAGATCTATTCTTTTCTTTAATCCGTTTTGAATCAGCTGATGGATTTAATGTACGTATAACAGGCAAGTATAGGTTGACCGGCCCTGAGAATTATGAAGAGAAAGCTCGTATCAGTTTTACTGCTCTTAACGCTCATTTTCCATGTGAGAGCGTCTGCACATCCTCCGGTGACTGAAGCAATCCTCCAGAGAGTTGCTGCTTCTCTGAAGATGTTCGTCGATGAACTCCCCCAGATGCCCAGCCTCTATGGATATTCTTTCCCACATGGCCGCAGCTCTCCTGCTCCGGGAACCCTCACCATAGGCATGTTTCAGAAGAAATGGGTATGCGTTTCTTCTTCCTTAACAGTTAACACTTTCACGATAACAAGAAATCCAGTGTTTTAATTCTTTTGATTGACTGTGTTCGCAGAAATTTCATCGCGATTTGCCGGCGACGACAGTGTTCGCGTACGGGACATCCAAAGAGATGGCTACAGTACCTGGTCCCACGATCGAGGCCATACAAGGTGTACCAACTTTTGTCACGTGGCAAAATCATCTCCCTCCAGCTCACATACTTCCATGGGACCCAACCGTCCCCACAGCCATCCCAAAAAAAGGTGGTGTCCCCACCGTCGTCCATCTCCATGGTGGGGTCCACGAACCCCAAAGCGATGGCAGTCCTTTTGCTTGGTTCACCTCCGACTTCAAAGAAACCGGTCCCGCTTGGTCCAAACCCGTCTACACTTACCCCAACATTCCCCGACCCGGTAACCTATGGTACCACGACCATGCCCTAGGATTAACACGTGTCAACCTGCTAGCTGGTCTTATCGGAGCTTACGTCATCCGCAATCCAACCCTCGATTCCCGATTAAACCTACCGTCAGGACCAGAATTCGACCGCCACCTGGTGGTTTTCGATCGCAGCTTCTGTACGGACGGTTCGCTTTACATGAACTCCACCGGTAACAACCCGTCCATCCATCCCCAGTGGCAGCCCGAATACTTTGGTGACGCCGTTATAGTTAACGGCAAGGCATGGCCGTTCCTTAAGGTCCAAAGGCGAAAGTACCGTTTCCGAATCATCAACGCCTCCAACGCGCGATACTTCAAATTTTCGTTTTCCAGCGGTCTCACTTTTGTACACGTGGCATCCGACGCCTCTTACCTCTCTGCTCCGGTCAAATCGCAGACACTGCTCCTATCGCCGTCGGAGATTGCTGACGTCATCGTCGACTTCTCCACGTCAACAACTAACGAGGCCGTGTTGGCCAACGAAGCACCTTACCCGTACCCGACAGGCGACCCGGTGGATCAGCTGACTGGGAAGGTCATGAAATTCGTCATCTTACCCGGAAAACCGACCCACCCGGATATATCGCAAATCCCGATGAGACTACTAAGCAATCCAAGGGCCACAAGAGAAGGTGCAGCAACTACTCGGTACATTACGTTGTACGAATACCTTAGTGAATCCGGCTTACCCACTCATCTTTATATAAACGGGAAGAGCTTTGAGGACCCGGTGACTGAGAACCCGAAATCGGGTAGTACCGAAGTGTGGGAGGTGATCAACTTGACTGGAGATAATCATCCGTTGCACGTTCATTTAGCGACGTTTCAGGCGATTAGGGTTCAGGAGCTGGTGGACCTAAACACGTTCACCGACTGCATGAAGATGAAGAAGGATGCAATCGCGTGCAATGTGACTGCACATGTGGCCGGAAAGTTGTTGGATGTACCGGAGTACGAGAAGACATGGAAGAACTCGGTGAAAATAGAGCCGGGATACCAGACGACTGTTGTGGTGAAGTTTAATCTGATTGACTCTGGTTTGCCTTACCCATTCGATGCAACGGCTGAGCCTGGTTACGTCTACCATTGTCATGTAAGCTTCTCTTCTTAATTATTCTGGTATATGTTTGTGTTTAATTATTAATTACTGGGCTGTTCACTATCTCATTTACTTGTCACTTGCGCAGATTCTGGACCATGAAGATAATGCCATGATTCGACCACTGAAGCTGTTTTCGTGAGAAGATGTATAGCAGCAAATAAAGACTACAATAATGCATGGGACACTAGCTTGGTCTCTGTAATTGTAAAGTGTATGATAATGAATTGAATAAGTTGCACTAAGTCAACATTAATTGCCGTGTATATCCGAATTCACATGTTGGATTTGTAATTTGAATTTTGAAATTGGATTTAACTATTTCAGCAGATTGTACTGTATCAGAATTTGAGGGGTTTTATATATAGTCGAATTGAACGTCGAAAGACCATTGCAGTTCATCAACAACTGATTTTTGCATTCACAGTTTTCGACATTTTTATTAACTTCCACTACAAAAAACTCGGGTTTTAGCGGCGGTAGAAAATTCCCGCCACTAAAGGGGCGTAAATAAATTTAAGCAGCGGGAGACACTATACCGCCATTGAAACAAGTTTTTAGCGGCGGTAGGAATTTACCGCCGCTAAAAAGAATACCGCGAAGTTGGAATTTCGTGGGGGTATTGCGCAGGTATTTTTACCGGCGGTAGTGCTAACCGGTAATAATGCAAACTACCGCCGGAGAAAATAAAATTTGTTATGTTTTTTTAAATTAAAATATATATTTTTAGCGGCGGTAATTACCGCCGCGAAAAATGGTTTGAGCAGCGGTAAATAGTTACCGCCGTAAAATGGTTATCATCCGGTCGCACGAAATGGGGTTTTTAGCGGCGGTAACTAATTACCGCCGCTAAAAGGGTATAGTCCGGTCGCCAAAATGGGTTTTTAGCAGCGGTAACTTATTACCGCCGCTAAAAGGGTATAGTCTGGTCACCGAAATGGGTTTTTAGCGACGGTAATTTATTACCGCCGCTAAAAGGGTATAAAACCCCAATTCGCGCGAATTGGGGTTTTCTTCTCTGCGCAAATTTGGGGTTTTCTTCACTGGGGTTTTCTTGCTCCCGCCATTTGCTCTCGCCGTCACCGTCGCCACCGTTTGCTCGTCGCCGTCGCTGTCACCGTTCTCCGTCAGCAAGCCAGCCGCCGTTCTCCGTCGCCTCGCTGCCGTCGCCATTCCCAGGTATGTTCATCGTCTTTAGAGTCCGATAAACGATTTAGTCTAGTAAAATTTCCTTTCCAAATTCCAAATGAAACCATCGAGGGAATATCATATGCCAAAAATACTATGAAGAGCTTTGCTAAAAAGCTTGAGAGAACTGGAAGAGATGCGAGATTGTTTGATAATTGACAAATTTAAGTTTCATTTTAGGTTTTGGATTCCTTCACGTATAAGGATACTCTCTAAGGCATAGTAGGTAGGTGCTGAATAAGAAGCTAGCGTTCAAAGAATATGGATCATTTCATATATACAAGGATATTGAAAGATGTAGGAGGGAAAGGAGAAGATGTTAAAAGCCAGTTCCATCATACTGCCAAAAGCCCCATGGGTGGGCTTATGCTCGGAAGAGGTGATGGGTAAGTCTCAAATATTATTTGCTTAGCATATGCGGAACTACTCTTTGAAATTAATTTTCCAAAGCTGGGATCCTTACTCATATAAGGGCAAAATTGTCATTTTCGCATGTCTATGGGATATGTCAAGGTAATATTTAGATATTTAGTCGTGGTGCGCGCAAGCTGGCCTGGATACCCCAAGTTTCCAATATATATATATATATATATTTAGATATTTAACCCCAAAGGGTTGGCCTAGTGGTCAAGGCTTGGGGCCTGGGGGTATGCTCCCTCCAAGGTCGATCTCAGGCTCAAAACCTTTTAGGTGTTATCAATTCTTTGGAGCTACCTGCATAAAGTCTATGGGCCTTAGACTTAACCGGGTCATGTGGGTTGCAGGGTCTTGTATGGGTCCTCAAGGATTAGTCAGTTGAGCGTAAGCAAGCCCGGATACCCTGAGTTCCAAAAAGGATATTTTTGTCATATATATATATATATATATTTAGATATGATCTCATTCAAAAGGATATTTTTGTCATATGTGCCTTCTGTCAAAAAAAAACTACCAAAAAGTCAATAATTCTAAATTCATTAGTAATGTCCATTAATCCATGCAGTTTTGGGTCAGCTGATGTCACAATTTTTGTCTCTATTTGAGGGTGAAGCCAATAATTATTTCATGGCAGGCAAAATACATACAAAAGAAGCAAAATTAATACCTAATAAGGCTTTTTGGTGATAATTAAATACCATGTTTAGGCTCTTTACAGTTAATCTTTTGTGGGTTGTGCAACTCCTCTCCTCAAGAGATGAACTTCAAGGGCCTCATCATCACATTGTCTTCATGGTCCAATATCTGCACCAAAATTTCATTTTCAAAAACACCATGAGCTCCTAATTGTACATACCCAGAAACTAAGACAAAAAAATGTTTAAATTCAAATTACAAATTACGTGTACTTTCAATGATTCCTCTGCCTTGCAGAACAGCTGGAAAGGCCACCAGTTCAGAAACCGTGACCCTCCTCCTATTCTGGGTTGGAATCTTCCGTTACGTAACTTATGTTTACCTGAATTTTGGCCTTGGTCTGAGACCTTTTCACTGTTGTAAAAGTTTCAAGTGGGACCACATGACAAAACAGCAAACCGTGATGTCTCAAGGCAAGTCAAATAAAAATAGCAACGTGGCAATTTTTAATTTTGTTTCAATTTATTTAAGCAGCAAGACGGAAAACTTACGTGGCAATGGTACACGTAACCAGGCTCTGCTGATGCATCGAACGGGTAGGATGCGTTGGAATGGATGAAAGAGAATCTGACGAGGATCCTAGTCAGGCAACCCGGTGTCATCTTGAACACGTTCTTCCACCCCCTCTCATGAGCTGTCACCGCTATTCTTCTGCCACGTGCATACTTGCTTACTTGGCATCCCATCGCGTCGTTCGTCCTCGTCATGCATTCTCGGAACTCGTCCACCTTAACCAGCTCCGTCTGATCTAACACCGTAAACAACCCCAGATGGATGTGCAACGGATGATTATCCTCCGTCAGATTAATCACGTTCCAGATCTCCGTCGTCCCCGTCCTCGGAGTCTCCGTCGCCGGCTCATCGTACGATTTCCCGTTCAGGTACAGGTGAGTCGGCTCGTCGATGCTGCTCGTGTACTCGTACATCGCAATATATCGACTCGTAGAAGCAGAAGCTATGTCAGGCTTAGGATAACGAATCAAAGTTTCCGGAATTTGGCACGTGTCAGCCTCTGGTTGTCTTTCGATGACGAACTTCATGATCTTCCCGTTGATCTCGTTGACCGGGTCACCAGAAGGGAAGGGGTAAGGCGCATCGTTGGCTAAAATAGCCACGTCAGATGCTGATGTGGAGAAATCAACGATCACGTCAGCGATCTCCGATGGACCCAGGAGGAACTTCTTCACCATGACCGGTCGTTCGAGGTAGGCCGAGTCGGAAGCCACGTGGATAAATCCCATGCCGTTGCTGAAGAAGAATCTGTAGAACCGGGCATTGCTGGCGTTGATGATCCGGAACCGGTACTTCCTCCGGCGCACCGTCTTTTTCGGCCATGCCTTTCCGTTGACGATGATCGCATCGCCGAAATACTCCGGTTGCCACTGCGGGTGCACGGAGGGGTTGTTTCCGGTGGAGTTCATGTACAGGGAGCCATCGACACGGAAGCTACGGTCAAAGACGATCAACGGCTGATCGAACTCGTCCCCACTGGGAAGTCGGAGTGGATTCTCGACCGTCGGATGACGGATGATGTAGGACCCAAGCAAGCCAGCCAGGAGGTTGACACGCGTTAATCCCATGGCGTGATCATGATACCAGAGGGATCCGGGGTGTTGAACGTTGTGGTAGCGATAGGTTTTCTTGGTCCAAGTGGGTCCGGTCTCTTTGAACCGAGCGGTGAACCATGAGTTGGAGTTGCCATCGCTTTCTGGCTCGTCGATACCACCATGAAGATGGACAACCGTAGGAACGCCTTTCCTGGGTGTGGCTGTGGGGATGGTTGGGTCCCACGGCAAGAGGTGGCGAGAATGGAGGTGATTTTGCCACGTGACGTAGGTGTCGATGGCATGAAGAGCTTCGATGGTGGGACCTGGTACCGTTGCAGTGTGCTTGGAAGTGCCGAAGGCGAAGACTGGAGTTCGAGGGAGGTCTCTGTGGAATTTCTGGGGAGGACAAAGGAAAGCGCTTTATTAGCTTAGTTAGCATATGACTTAGCGTAACTTTGAATCGATGTAGAAAAGTCAAGTGGGTCCAACAAAAATGGAGGAGATATGTGAGAAGGCCATGAAAGTAGCTTCCTTTCACTTTCTTTATGGAGCATTCGATTCCATTCCATTCCAATATGGAGCATTCGATTCCATTCCATTCCATTCCAATGCTTGCTCAGTGCAATGCTGACTGTATTTAGATTAGGCTAAAAAATGTTAATGCACTAAGCACTACTGGTAATGGCGGATATTTTTGAATTTTTCAACGGTTATGATTATAGAAGTACAGCTCTAAAAGGGGGAAGGTGATAAAATTAAATGGGTACATAATCTGTTGTAAAAGTAGTGGCATGAGTAGAAATTATTAAAGAATAGAGTTCACACCTTATCAATTTGATATATGGCAGGACCTGGAGAAAAATTGGTTGGATCAAAAGACCTCAACAGAACAGGTTTAAACTCAACACAGATGGTGGAAGTGGAAATGGAAACCAGGAAGCAAGTGTGGGTGGAATCATTGAGACGATAATGGAGATTGGAAAATTGGGTTTGCTGAAAAGGTTGGAAAAGTTACAAATAGTACTACAAGACTAGAAATTTGGACCTTAATTAAGAGAGGGGCTTAGAATAGCCTGGGAAGCTGAAATTCATTGTTTGGAAGTGGAAATGGGTTCAGAAACAATAGTAGTAGAAGTAAACAGAGATCATATCGAAGACCAGAATCTCAATTTCATCATATTGAGCGATATCAAGAACATGCTGAATAAGGATTATTGGGGTGTAAATCTTGAACATGTATTTAATTAGAGAAGCAAATGTGTGATGATTCTATGGTTAAGTTAGGTTATAACCTTAGTGCTGTAACAATATTGCATAAACAATCAGATAATATCAGACAAATCATGTATGATGACAATATAGGCAGGTCTTTTCCTAGACTCAGTCATAAGTAACGAATATTTATTACCTTTTAACAAAAAAAAAAAAGGAGTTAACACCTTATCAATGATATTTTTCTCAAATCATTCAAAAAAAAAAAAAAAGAAACAGAAACTTATGCAAAATCTCTGCAAGAATGCCCAAAAATTTAAAATAAAAAACTAAAACCCTCAAGAAAGGGAAAGAAATGGAGGTGGAGAGGAAGAACTGACTGAAGAACAGAGAGGAGCAAGATAAAGATTATTAAAAATGGTCTTCTTACCCATTTTTTCCGAAACATGCCGATGTGAAGCGACTTGGGTATCGGAACGCCATTTTGGATATCGAAGCCTCGAAGCCTGGGCATGTCTGGGAGCTCATCCACAAACATCTGCAACTGGGATGGACTGATGAGCGTTACATCATCTGCCGCTGTAGTTGTAACAGCACCTGAGAGAACTGTTAAAGAGAGGAGCACATACAGGAGGAACAAGCGACTCTCCTCCATTAAAGTAACTTTGTTTCCTGCTTGAAGAGAAGAAGAGATTAGGAAGGGAATGGAAGAGATATAGAAAGAGCTAGAGGTGGATGAGCCCGTGAGTTTGATATGTTAAGAGAGTACTTAATAGGGAAGTTTCTTGGTGACTATGATAGGAAGTATCGTTCTCCTTGGTGGGGTTCGATGTTTTCAAAAAGTTAAAAGGAGAAGGAGAAAGTCATGTTCATGTATGGCACTGCATGCGTTTCACTGATCTTTTCTTGTGATGACAGGCCCTCCTGTTTTGTTTGTTTCTCATCAGTCGTCTGGCGATGATTTTGTAGTTCACACTAGGGGTGGCAACGGTTCGATCGGTTTCCTTTTGGTTTTGAATAAAACCAAAACCGAACCAACATGCATATAATACAAACCGAAACCCCAAAACCAAACCAAGATCAAGTATTGCAAACCCGAAACCAACCTAATAGGATTGGATTGACTCGGTTTATCAGTTTTAACTTTTAACCAATAAAACAACCATCTGTAATTGGTGGTCTAACTTCAACATGTGTATGTATATTGTTGGTTTGGTTTGGTTCGATTTGACGTTAAAACTAAAACCGAACCAAAATCAAATCGGTTTTTATAGTATATAACCGAAACAGATCAATAATAACCTAAAACGAATCTAATTGGTTTGGTTTGGATTGGATTGGTTTATTGGTTTTAGCTGAACTGTATCAATCCTTAGTTCGCAGTTCACAATGGGGGTGGCATTGTGTCACTTTAAGTCTACCATAGACGTTGTTCATTGCATAAGGGGCTACGCCATTTTCAAAGTGGGACTATAGAAACCACTATATCACAGGTCTTGATCAGTAGAACAAGAGAAAACGTAGGAATCTTTCACTTCAAATTTTATTGAAATGGTCAATTTTTTTGAAACATACAGCAAGCAAGGCATTAATTGGTGAGTCCGTGGAAGAGTTTTGTCTATAGGCTTTCATATATGTGCAGCCATAGTTTTGTGGGGCAATTAACTATTACATCACCACAAAAAATCTTCCTAACGCCCATTGTTTGGTCGAGCTACTTAGTGTGGGATCTTTTAAGTCTTCATGGAACCATAGAAGTGAATAGTGTTGGGACCAACTGAAAATACAATTGAGATCCTATAGGGCCTTTTATCTACAACCTTATAGGCAGCCTGGGATCATGCCATGCGTACTGTGAATGGTATACAATATTGTTCTGACTATTAGACCAATTTTGGGTTCACTTGAATAGGATCAAGTAATTGGGTTTTTTCTTTTTTTCTTTTTTTCTTTTCAATTTTCAAATTGTTAAATTATAACTAAATACACAATTTTTTAGGCTTTTGTTGTTTGAAAAGGAAAAAAAATTTTAAACTAAAACCTTGTAAAGGATATCTATTTATTGAGTTCCTCAAGTCCATTAAAAAGATAGTGATGGGTGCATATAGAAGTTAGTTTGAATAATTCTTTAGGAATATAATCTAGGGGTATTATAAAGAAATAAGGATAGAGAAAAGTTGGGGAACATTAAAGTATTTTAAACTTTCTAAGTATAATGAAAAACCATATATTGGTTTAGAATCTCCACAACTTCCCTTTTATAGATGATTCCCTTATTAGTTAGAACAAAATTAAAGGCACCTCTATCAAAAGGTCCAAGTAATTAAAATCTAAATCACAAAGTAATTGGACTGAAAAGGTGTAAATTTAAGGTGGACACTTAGGTTCTGTTTGTTTCAACGGAAAATATTTTTCGTTCCGGATAAAAAATTTCCAAGAAAACATTTTCCGTCTTAATTATTTTCACATGTTTGGATGTAAGACAGGAAAATTTTTAGAATTTTTTTCTTTTATTTTCTTTTCAAATTAAAAATAATATTTTACCACAACAAAAATTCACTTACTCCATGTTACTTTTAGAATTTTTTTTCAAGTGTTTGGATTTAAGACAGGAAAACATTCTCATGTTATTTTTTTTCTTTTTTTTGAAATTTTGTCAACAAATCCATTATGCCGCTACAATTTTTTCCGTATTGAAAAATCTAAAAAATAAAAATAAAAAAATATTTATAAAATTAAATAATTATATATATTATTTTATTTACTACTTTATTTATATAAATACCTTTTTTTAGTTTATACACTCATTGTCAATTATTTTTAAAGTATCACTATTTCTCTATTACCAACAATTAGATGACGGAATCTTAATTATTTTTACAAAATATCGCTTAAACCCAATTCTCCTTTTCTTCTTCTCGGATACGGTCGAATTTCGATTTCCCCTGTTCTTCTTCTCCGACTCCCTCTGCAACAAAGGAGTCAGAAGAGCTGTTACAGGTCCCTTTGATTATGGGGAATAACAGACATTTTTATCTGTTCTTGCAAAATCCCACATCAGTTGAGGCTTAGCATTCAAAAAACCGGACGCGGATGAATGATCTAACCATCAATTACTTCTACAATTTTGGTCCAGTTCATCTTGAACAACATCATTTCTCAAAAGGCAGATGCTCCGATTAGGATCAATATTGTTCCGACTGTTAGACCCATTTTAGATTCACTTGAACAGGATCAAGTAATTGGGTTTTTTCCTTTCTTTTCAATTTTCAAAATTTTAAATTATAACTAAATACACAATTTTTTAGGCTTTCGTGGTTTGAAAAAAAAAAATTTTAACGAAAACCTTGTAAAGGATATCTATTTATTGAGTTCCTCAGTTCCATTAAAGAGATACCAGTGGGTGCATATAGAAGTTAGTTTGAATAATTCTTCAGGAATATAATTTAGGGGCATTATAAAGAAATAAGGATACAGAAAAGTTGGGGAACATTAAAGTCTTTTAAACTTTCTAAACAGTATAATGAAAAGCCATATATGATTCAGAATCTGTCGACTTCCCTTTGGGTAACATTAAAGTTTTTTAAACTTTCTAAAAAGTATAATGAAAAGCCATATATCGATTCAGAATCTCTTGACTTCCCTTTTATAACTGATTCCCTTATTAGACACATCTATCAAAAGTTCCAAGTAAAATCTAAATCACAGAGTAATTGGACTGTAAAGGACAACATTTAAGGAAATACTATATTCAAATATTTAATGGTACAAAAATATCGAAATATATGTCAAGTCATTAAAAGAAATAATATAAAATATGTCCTTGTCTTTTGGAGTTCAGTAACACTTGGAAAGTGTAGTTGACGCTTATAAAGGTTAAGTGAAATTTTTTGAACTAAACTTCAAATTTAGGTCGCGGGAGACTGCTTTTATATCAATTGGAGCAATTCAAAATTTGATTGGCTATTCCATCAGTGAAGCATTTACATGTCTGTGCATGAAGGTGGCGTGTATGCATTGTTCACGTTTGCAAGAGTCAATCAAACATGAAATTGCTCAAACTTTATGCAATTTGTTACGCCCCTTAGGAAATGTAGGAATGAAATCATATGTTGCTTTTACTGCAGCTATTCTTGTAGTTTCGCTGATATCTTGCCACTTGGAGCATCTCTCCATTTAAATTTTCAAAAGCAAAAGCTTTACTGTTGTTTGATGCTCCACATGACAGCATCCCAATCAAATTGCAGGGATTACCGTAGCAAAAGACAACAGATGATTTGAATCCAGAATTGCGTTCTTGAAATATGGGTATAGCCATGGACTTCATAAATACTAGGGGATTGCACGTTATGAACTATTATGGAATATATTAAATATATAAAGTTCACCCCCAACTATTAGCTTAAGCTTTTAGTAGGAACGGTGTTCTACATGGTATCAGAGCCTTAGGCAAACGCCAGGTCCTGGGTTCAAACCTCTACTCCACCCGTTGAGAAAAAATATTCCACGTGTAGGGCCTCCCTAAAAATGAGTCCCCTAAAAGAATGGGTTTGAGTCCGGCTCACACGTGAGGAGGAGTATTATGGAATATATTAAATATATAAAGTTCACCCCCAACTATCAGCTTAAGCTTTTAGTAGGAACGGTGTTCTACATGAACATATCAAAAGAATTAAAAACAAAGAAAATGTTATATGAACAGTTAGTTATGATACGAATACAAGTGGCAGTAACAAACCTTAGTATTAGAGTAAATTGAGAGAAAATTAGAATGTCTTTTAGGTATAAAATTTCAGGTAGGAGGTTGGCTTTACATACAGTATCCATTGAGAACACTAAGCAGATGAAACAACCAATGCTCCAACTGATATTTACTCTTCGAATTCAAATTTCATAAGTTTGTAAATATAATCGGCAACACTATAATTAGCATCATCTATACTATATATAATGAGAATAAGCCCCTTGGGAATCATGCCAAACAAAATGCGCAACTTTCCAAAATAGCCCTTATATACTATTAAGAAGATTTATTAATAAAAAGGTATAATGGTATAAAATTGACTAAATTTTTCCCAAACTTAAACATTAGTTTCACAACTGTTTCTCCCACATGGTCTCCTTCGTTCCTTTCCTTCACGTGCACCCTGCTGGTTCACATTAACATACAATCAAGAGATTTTAATTTTTAAAAGTTTAAAACGTGATTTAAAAATTAAAAAAAAAAAGTTTAAAACGTGATTGGATCGCGAGTTAACGACTCGCTCCATTACAGGAGTCGCGAACTACAGCTACGTGCTGACAGAAAAGGCAAGAGAACCTTCCATTCTGTTCATTCTATATCGCCTCTGTGTCTGCGGCTCTAGCTTGGAACAAAGGGAAGAGAAGACTACGCCAACAAACAGATCACAATCCCGAAAGCAAATAAAAAGAGATGGCGCAGCTTTCAGAAACCTACGCCTGCATTCCGTCGACTGAGCGAGGGCGGGGGATCTTGATCTCCGGGGATCCAAAGTCGAATTCAATACTGTACTGCAATGGCAGATCCGTGATTATTCGTTACCTCGACAAGCCTCTTGAAGTTTCCGTTTATGGGGAGCATGCTTATCAGGCCACCGTCGCTCGCTTCTCCCCCAACGGCGAGTGGGTTGCCTCTGCCGATGTGTCGGGAACCGTTAGGATCTGGGGAAGGCACAATGAACATGTCCTTAAGAACGAATTTAGGGTTTTGTCTGGTCGCATCGACGATCTCCAGTGGTCTCCCGATGGTCAGCGGATCGTTGCTTCCGGTGAAGGGAAGGGCAAATCGTTCGTTCGCGCTTTCATGTGAGTTCGATATCTTCGATTTTTTGTTTTTATGCAGGAATTGTACATTCAATCTGGTTTGAAATGTGCTATTTTTGTTTGATTTATTTTTCCTGGTGGTTGATTCGAAGGAATGTACGATATCAGTTTAAATTCCGCAAAACATGATTGAATATTTCCATCCGGAAATCGAACTAAGTAATATAAAGTCATTGCGTATTGTATTTTTAACTAGGAGAACAGAGAATCCAAATTGCAGGTATCATTTTTATCCCTTGGATTGACCTGAATTGTCGTGTCATTATGACGGATCTTTAGGAGTGTCAGGATTTGTCATGTTATAACCTTGAACCGTGTTGTGTAGGATATGTGGGGTGTTTGGGAGGAATCTGGCCTGCTAGAATAGTCATATAGCAGTGGCCTTGGGTGGAGACTTATTGATAGTTTTCGTACTTGAAGATCATTATGGTAGATAGACGGTAGTTTTAGTTGAGTCAATTGGCCTTATTTTGAAAAAGACTGACAGATGTGTTTTACCTCCAGTTTTCAGCTCCAATTGGTCATGCAAACTGCTGCTCAATCCAAAGGTTTGAAAATTATACCTGCAAGCTAAGGCAACTCTTTGATTCCCTTCCATCATCACCTAATGTCTCAATGAAGATTATGATTAGAGCCTACCATGCTTGCAAACAAAAGCAAATGACTCTTGAATACAATGTTTAAGAGACCACAATTGTTAGAAATCATTAGATGTCATACTTGGTGTGAAACACATTGGAAAAAGCTGAAATAATTTCGTTGTTACTATTTACTTGTAGAGAATATGAGTGATAGAACCAAAGGCTTTGGGGTATAAACAGGGGGAAGAGTAGAGGCAAAGAAAGATAAAAAATTGTGGGAGATAACTGATTTCTGATTTTATTTTTTTTGTTTTCCAATAAAAGAGTCCACGTCCCCTATTTATGGAGATATGTAAGGCTATTAGCCTTGCTTGCCTGCCTTCGAATGCCATGATAATGTTATCACTTTAATCTGCATATCTCCTAGGTCTTTTACTCACTTTCTAATTACAATGTCAATGTGTCTTTTATGTCATGTTGCTTGATTGCTTTGAGTGCTATTGACATGATATTTCACTTGACAATCATTCTTAGAATTATATTCCTATTACTCACACCAGGCAATCTAACTTTCCCTTAACCCCTTTTTGGTCTGCAGGCCTAATCCTCTAGGAACAGGGCTATGATCCTTCCCCTAAAGCACCACCTCTGTGGCCTCATTGTCTTTGAAAATGATGCTATGTTCCTCTGAAGAGGCATCATTCCTTTATAACTTCTCATTGAACTTTTTTGTATGATTTTGTCAACACGAGTTATAGTCTGAGATCAATAATTCAATAGACATATTATTTATTTATATTGTGAGGTTTGTACTTGTTTTCCAGAGAGATCTTTGATCCACACGAGAGCCTCCCTTTTCTCCTTGGGAGGTGGGAAGGGGTTGGATGATTTCAACAGTCCTTAAGATATAGCACCCAAGGTTGGCTGTTATTGGCAGCCGGGTTGAAAGCTATGTAGGCCTAGGGTCTTGGTATGTCCTATGGATCAATGGGTGCAGGTCAACCCTTTGAGCCATAAAGTTACCACCTTATTTGTACCTATAATTGCTATGTTACGAGAATGTAACTCCTAATTAAGAGTGCTGATGCATCACTTTCATGGCACTAATAGCTGGGATGATGACCCCTGTCACTATGCAAGAGGCTTCCCTTGCCTATATTAAGCTCTCTTGGGCTTGCTTGAATAGGTTTCCTCTCTCAGGTTTCTCTATTTTTCTCTTCAACCTTGAGAATAAAGAGTTTTTCTTTGGAAAGATATCCTCACCCAAGTGAGATCTAAAAGTGGTGAGGAAAAAGAAGAGATTAGGAAGAAAGTTCTAATGAAAATAGAGAAGTATTGTGATCTAGTGTTTGATGGTTGCAACATTTCTGTTTGTTCATATTTAACTTCTGGCTTATAGCTTTTGCCTACCTACCGCACCTTTTTGACACAACCGCTTATCTATTTCAAGCAACAATAAGGGATATAGGCCATATGATAAGTTTAGGCACTTGTTAGATCTATGTCTCCTACTTGGATCACATATTGAAGGTTATGCTAGCATCCATGGACACATGCATCATAAGCCTAAAGAAAGGCACCTAAATACATAGACGGAGCCTTTGATCTCTTCCTTTTTGGAGGGGCACAGGAATTGGCTTTAGCAACATTAAAATTGTGAATATGTAGTGGGATTTTGTGATGATTCCAGCTTGTGTCATGTGTTTGTGTTTGAACGATATGTAGCGGAATTGGCTCTAGCAACAAGTACATATTTCTGCATATTTGTGTAAATATATGTGGTTTTGTATGCATGCATATGTATGTGTATAAAGATTAATATGGAAAACTATTGGAAGGGTAATCCCCTAATGAAGTCAATTATGAAATTCAAGTCATCAAATCTCAATACTAAATTAATAAACCACTTAGTAATATCGGTATTTTTGGTATTTTGAAACTCACTCTGGTATCAAGCAATAAGTTGGCACTCTTGATAATCATGATTCTAATGTCTATTCTCTAGAGGTTTCTTATTTTTGAATGGTTTATGTGAAAGCAACAATAACTGCAACACAAAGCCTTATCTCAACTATCTGGAAATTTATTTATGCCCATCTACAAGGAGGGAAGAAAAGGATTATGGGCGGCAATGCATCCAAATGATTCTTGATTGTAACACCATTTGTAACAATATTTCATTTCTTCCAAATGAACCTCTTCACCCACAAAAGTTGTGCATTAAATTTCCTATTCAGCATGAAAAAAATTTATTGGACACTTTTGGCTTCTATAACATGAAACAGGTTTGGGGTAAATTTCTCTGGACAAATAAACTGATATATGGGAATAAAAAAAAAACATGTATGTGATGGTTCAACCATCTTTTAATTTAAAGGGATTTTTGCTTATTCCATTGTTCTTATTTTTTAAGTCATCTACGACGATGATAAGTTTGACCTTTCATTTCTGGTATAAACTTCATTTTTCATTCACGTATTTGGACATAGGATTTTTCTCTTTATTCATGGCAAGCTGGCATTTTTTTATAATTTAATATTTCCTTGTTATCTAGTGGTTGATGAACAATGTCTTTATTAGGTGGGACTCAGGTACTAATGTGGGGGAGTTTGATGGCCATTCAAGGCGGGTTCTAAGCTGTGCCTTCAAGCCAACAAGGCCATTTCGAATTGTCACATGTGGAGAGGACTTTCTGGTGAATTTCTATGAAGGCCCACCATTTAGATTCAAGTTGTCTCACAGGTTTGCTTTGTTGACCTCTGTAGGCATGATTATATATTAGGTGAGATGACATTCTTGCTTTCCCCAGACCACCCTCCCCTTTTTTTTTCCCCTTTTCCGGGTATGAAGGCATGTTTTTCTATCTCAAATTGTGTTTTTTTTAAATGTATGTGGGGTGTGTTCTTGTGTGGGTGGGGTGGGTGTGTGGTTGTAAAGAGTCAAATGTCTGCGGCTCTATCATATTTTCTCCGTCTCTGACTCCTCTCATCATCAAATTTGTATTGGCCATAAATTTGAGTCATTCTCTTTTAGCTGAGTTCAAATCTCATTTCAGATTTTAATTCATGAGGAATTCTGAATCTGCAGGGAGCATTCAAATTTTGTCAATTGTGTAAGATTTTCTCCAGATGGCAGCAAGTTCATCAGTGTAAGCTCAGATAAGAAGGGTATAATTTATGATGGTAAGACTGGAGGAAAGATTGGAGAGTTATGCTTGGAAGATGGCCATAAAGGCAGCATCTATGCTGTTAGCTGGAGTCCTGATGGTAAACAGGTACAATTTTTTTTTATTGTATCTTTATAAATACCTTAATGAAGAAACTCTGCTGATTGATTGTATATTTTTTTCTGTCTGTCTCCAATTTATATTGTGTAGCATCATCATTGATGGATTTAATCCTTAACTGACAGTAATGTTGTTGAACTCCTGTGGCAGCATTCATATTGTTGAATGCATGTGCCTGAATATATTGAATGCTTATAGTAATATCCATTGTGCAGGAATTTCCTATTTTGCAATTTGAAGAGTGTACCCACACAAGCTCTTTGTTTTTTCAAGGTTATATATACGTGCATACATATTCTTTCTTTGAAGTATTCGAAGTATTATCTTTTGAACCTAGCAGCAACTACAAGATAATAATGGACCTATAAACAGCTTTGATATGAAAAATCATACTCTGCAAAATTTGAAAGAAGTTTTAAGGTTTTTAAGTGTTGACGAAAATTTGACTTTCAAATTTTTGATCAAACATGATTACATAGCAAGTCCTACATCCTAATGAATGAAGGGGGCGAGGTTGTTCCGGCATTGATCGTGTCAAAAATAGCAATTAGTGGCTGAATATATTACCCACAATTATGAGCTTTTGTTTTGTGTGGTGCGAACCTATCAGTTGTAGTGTTTTATTAAATTTAAGGAAACTTATGAAAATACCATCAAAGGCGGTTGCTGTACAACATTTTCTAGTAAATTGTTTTAAAACCAATTTTAGTACTTAAAAGACTATTTTGACCTTCAAGCTAATTCTAACTTAAAATATCATTTTAAACCTCAAACTAATTCTAACTTAAGAAGACTGGTATCCTTAGTTATTTTTTCTTTTTTTGGATAATTGTTATCCTTAGTTATTACATATACATATGCTAGGAACTTTAGTACAGGTCGAAGTTTGAATATGAATGATATGTACAAGGAATTGACAAAATCGTTAATTGCAGATGTTTGTTATTGTGATTTAAAGTAGGAACAGTTATTGGTATGTGACCCACCTCCCCAAGGTGGGGAGTTGGTGTCTGTCACAACACTCCTAACCTTGAATGACATGAAAAGAATGCTATTGGGTTTTGGTATGTGACAATTTATTTCAAAAAGATAATTTATTTCTTATATGTTGCTTCCTGACTTTAATATCCCTTCTAGTATTTAACTAATTTTCAAAAGAAAGTAATTAAGATTATCATATCAATAAGGGTACTCTTGATATTATAAATTAACAATCCACATGTACATTCTTTTAAAATCTTAGTAAGAAAAAAATCAAAACATAAAACAAGAAAGAAAGGAAGAATGGACACAATATTGCTAGCAAATCTAATTAGTAACTCTAAATGAAAAGTAACATTTGTTTTTCTCATTCTAATCCTAATGGGAAAAGAACAAACATAGCTATAATCCAATTCTAGTTAAGCTTAAAAAAAAGTTTATTTTTGTAATTTCATTAATTTAAATTTTAATATAAACTTTTTATACTCGTAAAAGATTCTTAAGATAATATGATTTGTCAATATGTTTTTTCTTAAAATTTTGTATAGGTGGGATAGTAAATGTGTAATTCAAGTTTAACGATTTTGACTTTCTAAATCCTCCCGTCTTAAACACTACACTAACCAAGAATTATTTCTAAAATATCCATTATTAAAATATTTTTAGCCTATAGATAATTCCTTTTTTTTTAAAATGTCTTTTCAATAAGGTTAAGAAATGGACAATTTGGAAACTTTTTCACCTTAATCACATAACAAGTCCGTTATATTAGCTTATTTCTGAAACTTAATGTTCCTTCTTGAAGCATTTTTTGTTGCTCAATGTTGTCAATATGCTTGTTTTTCTACTTGAAGCCTAATATATTTTGTTCCATATTATATTGTTGATTGAGCAATTTCAGGTACTGACTGTGTCTGCTGACAAGTCCGCAAAAGTGTGGGAGATAACTGATGATGGTAATGGGAAGGTGAAGAAAACATTGGCTTGTCCTGGATCTGGTGGAGTAGATGACATGCTAGTTGGTTGTCTTTGGCAGAATGATCATCTTGTCACTGTTTCGCTTGGTGGAACAATTTATATATATTCAGCTAATGACCCAGATAAAGCTCCATTATCATTATCTGGACACATGAAAAGTGTCACATCATTAGCGGTACTGAAAATCAACCATAAGGTCATATTGTCTGGTAGCTATGATGGTGTCATAGTTAGATGGATTCAAGGCATTGGATACAGTGGTAAATTAGGGAGGAAAGATAGTGCTCAGATAAAATGTTTTGCTGCTGTTGATGATGAGATTGTTTCCTCTGGATTTGATAATAAGGTGATTGCACACTTGTATCATTTTTATCTGATTTTGCATGATGAAATCTACTTTCTATTTCTCCCAATTGTGATGAAGTTATCATTACTGGTTAGAAATATAAAAATAAAAACATAATTCTGATCTCTCATGTCCACAAACCATAAACATTCTATTAACCAAGGCTTTATGTTATTTGTGGCCCTTTTCCTTCTATATTTCATTTTTACTTTAAATTTTTTGTGTCTTGCTTGTCCTATGTATGCATGATGCATGAGCAACATGATTTCCACTTGCATAATTTTCTTCCCCGTCTTTCTTTTGATGAATATTTTCTTAATCTTATGAGTTGCAAGTGATATAGCATGCATATGAACCCATAGGAATACTATCTCATGTACATATCAATCTCAACCTCGTCTCATGTCTCTCTTTTTTATGTTTGTTTCTGTCATACTGGATAATGACGTAAACTTGCAAAAGCTATTCTGTATATTAACTATTTTTTAGTAACTTACACTTACCTCCCTTATGGTTTCTAACAACTGCAAATACCTCCCAAGGTTTCTGAAATGACAATTACCTCCCTTGTCATACTTATAAATTTTATTTTGACTATTTTATCCCTTATCAACTTTTTAGTTGAAATAAGAAAATTTTAAATAATAAAATCAACCAAAAATTCTAAAATTTATTTTTTATTATAAAAAATCTCAAAATTTACACTTTTTGTACTTAAAGAAGGGTAAATTTGTCAAAAAATATTCAAATTTTAATAAAATTTGTACAAAAGTGAGGGATATGAAATAGACAACAAAAATAGAAGGGAGGTAAGTGTCATTTCAGAAACCTCAAGGGAGGTATCTTAAGTTGTCAGAAATTAGAAGGGAGCTAAGGTAAATTTCTCTAATTTTTTTTGTTCTTCTTTGCTCTTTTACTTTTTCCTCATAATTCATTCTCTAGTATTAAAGCTGGAATTGTAATTTCTATAGTACTCACACTTTTATTGTACCTAAGCTGTGAATCTGAAATTAGTAGATAAAAATCAATAACGAAAATAAGAAACGGTGACTCCTCTTCTTTAGCTAGGAAATGGACATTTCACTAGATTAATGGCTAGTAACGATGCATAGTTTTGTTGAACGTTCACTCTTGAATTATAAAATTATTGTGTTCTTTCATGCTCATGAATACCAAAGCCTGCAGTAAAAAGATGAAATTTATCCTTTTTATTTTATAGAATAACTAAATCAAATAAATATGTCTTAATTCTTTTGAAATGAACATTCTTAAGATAACTTTTTAACCTCTGCCAACTTTCTAACTAAACTATATACATATATAACAAAACAAAACAAAAAAATAAATAAATAATAAAAATAAACTTGCTAAGTAAACCCCAGAACATATGTGACTTTCTCTGCCATTCAAAAATTTTCAGAAATGCCTTACTGGACATAAGGTTGAAGCTATTACCAAATGTTGGTCAACCACACCATAGTGTTAAACCAATCCTATTGTGCTTGAAATGTAATCAATGGAGTCAGATACACTGCTTATTTAACCTATTAGCCTACTAAATACAAGTCTTAACATAGAATGGATGGAATTTGCTGTGCATTCTTGCTTTGAAGTCATGTTCTGCAGTTTGCTGTCAAATATCTGTATGGTTACTGTCACTGATGAATAAAAAATAATTGAGTTAAAATGTGATATGCAGTTTGTCCTGACAAAATACAGTATTTAGAACATTACACAATATGAGCCACTTACTCTTGTATCAGAATAATTCACAAACTTAGAAACATGCTATATTTGTGATATTTTTGTTTATTTGTCATTTTGATGTCCAATGCTTCTATTTTGTCCCCGGAAAACCAGGTGTGGAGAGTTCCTTTGCATGGAGATCAATGTGGAGATGCAGAAGCCATTGATATTGGCAGTCAGGCAAAGGACCTGAGCCTTGCACTTCTTTCTCCTGAACTGGCCTTGGTTTCAACTGATACAGGAGTTGTTATGCTTCGTGGTTTAAAAGTGGTGTCAACAATTAATCTTGGCTATCCTGTGACAGCATGTGCTATTGCACCTGATGGAAGTGAAGCCATTGTTGGAGGGCAGGATGGTAGATTGCATATATATGCTATCACGGGTGACATGCTAACGGATGAGGCAATCCTTGAGAAACACCGGGGTGCTATTACTGTCATACGTTACTCTCCAGATGTTTCAATGATTGCCTCAGGGGATGTCAATCGTGAAGCTGTTGTTTGGGACCGTGGGTCCCGAGAGGTAGTGTCAACATTCTCTTAAGCTCTTATGCATGTAGTTATTTAAGCATTAGAACCTTTTTCTTGGGCATAATTTGTTTATTTTTATTTTAATCTTTTTTAAAGAACCTAAGCAAAACCCTAGCATCCCACATAATCAAGATTCTGCCAGCTGAACCTAAGAAAGACAAAATTCCCATTCCTGGTCCGTATTACCCCATAGTCTCCTCACCAATCTCCTCTCAATTATTTCTTTCTTGGTTTCTACAACCATAAAAATATCAGGATTAATTTGGTAGCAGATATCTTTATTTGCTCTTCTTTTACAATCACCACCCCCAAACCTCCTAATATTCCATGACTGTATCTTCATTGAAAATTACTCTTCTCCCTTCCGTCCCATCTGTACAGTTTACTAAGGCTCTTTGAAGAGGTTCTCAGACTTTGAATTCTCCATCCTGTCAATGACCACATTGTCAAAATTCTGAACCCTCTTCCCCAACTCCTCTGGCTCTACTCTATTGATCAAGCACTCAGAACCATTTTGGTTTGCTTTTGGTGAATGTTGTACGAAGGATTTATCTAGTTTCAGATAATCGAAGAAATAGAGTCCCCGAATTATGAGCAAAGAAACATAGAAATCTGATATTAAAAGATACAGTGTCCTTTTCTAGAATTTTTATTTAGGACCTACATGCAAAGACTTAAGCAACTTCCTTATCAATGTATTATTGATTATGGTCGATGTGTTGATCATATTCTTTTGGCCATCTTCCTTATGAAGTGAAGGACATATGTCAAATTAAATCTTGTCTAAAATTTATGAAATTGTAGAAATCAGATTTTCATGCTGTCATCTCATGGTTAAACTAATTATTTGTGAGAAACAAATAAATGAATACTTATTTACAGTCAATAAATTATTGATTTGTTATTTTGTGCATTATTATTTTCTGTCTTTTTTTTCCTTTCCTTTTATAAATGTTAAAGCAAGTGATTTCAAGCAACTTGATTTAGTATTGATGTTGGAAGCATGGACTTAACTGAGTTTTTCCCCATGTTAGTATTAGTAAACACTTAAACCAATATGTTTCAGTGATACACTTTAGTGTCAGCTAAAACATCATGATTAAAAATGTCCAGACTCACAGAAATTCGAAATAAATAAATATGAAAAAAGGCCATCTTCACAATGAAATGAGATTCTATCCATTGCTCTAAGTTTATAAGTTTATATATATATATAATACTTCCAAATTCCAATTGAAAAGATTGTGTGAAGAAAATACTAAATGCATCCAACCAAGCCAGGATCTCAATCTAATGAATAAGAAAAATTTTTGAAGGTACTGTTTGAGATCAAATCAGTAATGAAACTTGATTTGGATCTTAAAAATCAACCAAAAATCAAATGTGAGATCATTTCAAGAGTAAGGACCATATTTTCACAGTTTCCATTCTTCTTGTTTTAATTCTTTAAATAGAACCAATACGTTGCTGTGAAACGTCTCCAGTTCTTAAAATTTTCAAACTCACCACTGAAACTTTTTTTGAACCATGGATGAGCCTACTCATCTGTGTTTGTTTTGAATCTATATAGATTGTTGGTGGGCTCCATGTGTTCTTAGTTTCATAGATTTTACAAATCAAAGGATTTTGGACTGAGTTTCAATGATGGTAGCCGGCTTGGCTGATGGTGGTCATATCAAGAATTGGAGCTGAATCCCCACTGGGTTTGAAATCCTGTCTTTATCATAAATAGAAGGATTTAGAAACTTTCTTGAAGCATTTTCTTCTTTACAAGACATGGAAAGTTATCCAACCCCCAACAAATTGACTTTTTGGCTTAACATGTTTACTTATCTGTTTTGCTTGTTCTCAATGAACTTTTCTTAGAGTCAATGAAAATATACACATTCTCTTGATCAGGTAATTTCATGTTGACAAATTATTTATCGCAGGTGAAACTTAAAAACATGCTGTACCACAGTGCCCGGATAAATTGTTTGGCTTGGTCTCCTGATAGCACCATGGTTGCAACAGGGTCACTGGACACATGTGTCATCATATATGAAATTGGCAAGCCCGCATCGAGCCGAGTAACCATAAAAGGTGCTCACCTGGGTGGTGTATATGGATTGGCTTTTACTGATGAGTGCAGCGTGGTCAGTTCAGGTGAGGATGCATGTGTTCGAGTGTGGAAGCTAACACCACAGTAACAAAGACAAAGTGTGGTTTTTAGAAAACGTATTTTGCCTATCAATAACAGCAGAGCTTGGTGTTCAAGCTTGTTATATGCGGTTTTGCTTGTTCAGAGTTTGTGCTTGGCATTGAAGGCTGAAAGAAAGGGAAGTGAGAAAAATAGGTGATTTGGCATTGAGATTTATCCTTCTTGTGTTCATATTTCTGTTTTTCTTGCTGTGGTGGATGATCATCATGATTGGGTATTCTATGGACAAAGATTGATGTGTCTAAACAGAAAACAGTAGGTGTTCACTTTGTATAAATAACATCTATTGTCCCAAATCATACGAAGAAATTTTTTTTTATCAGGCTGATTCGGGTACTTTGTTGAGGATTATGTTAAGATAATGTTACATGGCTCTAATCATTTTTACATTGAGACTGATGCCATCATCTAGTTAACGTTCATACTTGTCATTAACCTGGGCGCTGGAAGTCACTTTAGCATATATAAATATGGTTTCTTATGTAAACCATATTTGATCATAGGCGATGGATTCTAGTCTGGCATGGTACCATTAGTTTGTAGTTGTGACAACATCACTTTTGGTGAAGTTGCTGTGTGTGCTAGTGGTAAGGTCCTAGGCTCGTCGTAGCCTTGACCAGGGATCTATTCCTGCATTCAACAAAAGGATACACTGTGAGACAACCAGCTGAGTTGTCTCACAGTGTAGCTCACGTGGGCTCAAGAATGTCATGCTCCCCTTTGGAGGTAACTGGTGGGAGTGTTGTACATCCTTCTTAGGCATTGCTCTAGTATCCTTCTTAGGCATTGCTCTAGCACATAGCCGTGATTTAGGGGTAGTTGGGGAAGGGGAAGGCGTACATACACCCACCACTCCAAAGGACAGCATGACATTCTTGGACTCGCGTGAGCCACATTGTACAGCAAATCGGACGACTGGTTGTCTGAACTGGAGGTAGACTTCCGAGCATTCTCCCTTTATTCTGCTGAAGGCGAGAGTGGATCCTTAGTCAAGGCTATGACAAACCCATGACCTTACAGCTAACGGACGCGGTATCTTCAAATACAATATCACTTTTGGTACGTAAAAATATGATCTTTGATACAAGAAAGAATGATCATGCTCGTACAAAAACAAGGATCTTCGGTGCATTCACCTTAAAATATTCATTTGACATGAAAGTCCTTTTTTTTTTAAATATATATATATATATATATATATATATCGTAGTTCATGAGTTTCATATACCTGAATAGTAGTCTTCAAAAAAATATACCTGAATAGTAATGACGGTTGCTTGCAGCCTTGCATGTAACCCGAAACTTGATTTTTGCTCAATCCAACGAGAAAAACAAGAAATTTCTAACTGAAACCGGTAAAAATTCGTATTCCTAGTGCCAAGTCGCTGGAGCACGAAATGCAATTCCCCGCAGTGAGCAACAGTGGTTTGGTGTGTGAAGTCACCAAACATTTTCTTTTGACTCGTTGAAAGATTTTCAAATGGCTCGGAGGGTATTTTGCCGCCTTTCAGTATTCTCATCTCTCCGCAGCTTTGGAAAATCGCATTTGCAACAACCAATTTCTGCAAGGTTAATCCTATCTTCAATAGTTTGCATCTATCCGTTTGAATTCGATTCTTACTTTAAGCAACATAGCGCTTTAGATACGTCCTGGAACTTCTACTGTTTTATCTCCATTTCTATATGTATGAAAAGATTACCCAGTTAGTCAACACATTTGCTTTTTCAGGTTGGAGTCTCAATGTGATTCAGTTGTTAGCAGCTTGAGAAATCGAATTTGCGGCGGATGTCGTCCAACTATTCAATGTTAGTTTTCGATACTCAGGTCTATTCACGCCTTGCAGCGTCTCCGTTTTCCTTTTTATCATCAATCTTGTTCAAGTAGGTATTATTGGATTTTCTGGGGAGTGTTGAATTGGAATGATATTGGCGTCGAGGGGTTTTGTCGTAGGTGGAGACACGGTTTCTAATGAATCTGTTAATGTTGAATGGAAAATGCACTCCATTTTCTTGTGAAAAGTACTTACAGAGACACTGTTGTTATCACAAAGCTGACCTGTTTGAGAAATCGTTCTCCGAAGGCTTATCATAGTTTTGAAGTGGAGGTTGTCTGTGGTTTTTAGAAAATAGATCTTTCCATTTACACTCTATTAAACGATTAAAGTAAGGCACAGGCATCCTACTTCCTATAGTTAAAAGCCATTAAAGACCATTGGGCTTGGAGGAAAGATGGTATGAGCACAGACCTTCCTTTGGGGATGTCATGGGTCAAGTCCTGCTGAGACTTTTGCTCAAGTTGTGGCTAACAACACTTGTATCTGCCCTATGGATGATAGCCACATTTGTTCTGATCCCCCATTAACGGTTGTTGTCTTTTCTAGGTTTATGATTCCAGTTCTCCATATGGCGATCAAGTATTAGAGGGAAATAAGACTCACATACAATTATGGCCAAGATTTTCATAGTCAAGATTTCTGGGTTGCCCTTGTAGATTCTTCTGTAGGGACTATTTTTATCAGGATGCTTCGGCTGCAAAGCAAGCATTTTATTTAATTATAGTGGATTAATATAATTGATTGGATGGTTATACTATCCTAGCAACTCCTTTTCAGTTGCTACACCATTGATGTCTACGTTCTGTGAGAAATAGAAACCAGATACTTCTTGAATTTTAGTTATGCATGTTTGAAATCTCACTTATGTTGCTTTGCACTTGTGATTTTCAAACAAGCACACAAGCAATAGTACCCCATAAAACAGAAAATGCATGCAGACTGGCAATTACAGTGTGAACAGTTTGCCTTAGTCCATTAGAGTATCTTTACTGGGTTTCCTTATGAATTTGGGACTGTTGTATCGAGAGATGTATTGCATTCGTCAAGGAAATTTAGTCACCAAAGTGCATACGTGATTACTGAGGCACAACAACTGTATAATTCCTTTAGTTGCCACCCCACTTTGCATAGAAATAACTTCCTCATCCAATGTTTTAGGAATCCTAGGGATTTGATGCTCTGTGATGAAGAAAGCATGGTGAGCAAGGCAAGGAGTCTGCCCTTAGAGTTTCACCAAGATTTAGGGGTACAAAGACTAAAAGACAATTGACTGTTTCCTCTTAGGTATAGACATTAGGTTCAATATCTTTTTACCATATTTTTAGGGCTTTAAAAATGTTTGATGTAGTAGAATTTCTGATCTCTTTTTACCTGAGAAAAACCTTGGCATTTAGATGTTGAAATATGGCCCAACTCCTCAAAAATGTATTTTTGTTCTTGAACTAGACAATTGATTTTTTATTTTTTATTTTTAACTTTTGTGGGATTTGTATTTGCTTTTTTTTTTTTTTTAATTCCAATTCAAATGGATGATATTTCCATTTAATATCAATTCAAATGGATGATATTTCCATTTAATATCTCAATTAAATAGGGATTTGTTATATTTTGTTACCTTAATCTTATTTTAGGTCCTAGGGTGCACATATTACTTGCCCAATCACATTGTCACCTTGGAGCACCTTGAGAAGTGTTAGTTAGGGTTTGTGCCCCCCTTTCTAATTTAAAACCCTGGAACATTATAAACATGATTATTTTCCTTGTCTTTGAAAACATTATCTCACCCAAATTTTTCCTTCCTAGAATTTGGTTTACTTTAGGGTCTGTTTGGGTAGTGGGAGAATGCGGGAGATTGCAGGAAACCACATACATTTGGATAGTAAGAAACATTGCAAGACACACCTTTTTGAGGTTTCAAGAGGGAAAAAAGGGGTACTCAAACAAATCCCATGTTTTTAGTTGGGAAATCCACGAAAACATGTTGTGGGAAATGCCAGAATCCTGTGATGCTTCTTCTCAGTATCTAAATACAGGCTTAAGCACCCAGTCAACCTCTCAATACTTGCAAGAAACCCTAAAGGATAAAGGACTTCTATAATTTCTTGAACCTTGCTTACACTTTCTTGAGAGCATTGGAGCACTGCTGTGTAATTTTTACACCACTTATTTGGTATTTCTCTGGTGTCACTTTTAAGTTTTTTTTATTTACTTTAAAATAATTCTTGTTGTTTCTGTTTGTAATTGAGAGTGACACGTGATTACATATTATTTCTTGACACCATGCTAAAATGCTTTATTAGTACTAGTGTGTGAAGTGCATGCTACACGTACATACACAAGTTGTTTGTAAGTTATGGTAGTTTCTAAGATGTAAGAGTCATCGATTTGAAGTTAAGTTACTTAAAAATATCAGGGAGTTATATGTCTTTGAGTATTTGTAATGAGTATTCTCGAAGAAGCAAATTTCAGGCCAAAATCTTTTGCTTTTTCTTTACAACGGTATAGATGATTATTATTCGTATTTTGTTGTATATCTTAATGAGCTTATTATTCATATTCTAGGTTCTTTCTTCTTTATTTCTTGATTTTTGAACCCCTGGCTGTTTGATAGAATTTTTGGGGAAAACCGATGTAGTCAGCTGTTAAAGAGCCACCACACATGTGGAGCCTCCAAAAAAGTGTGCCAATAAATCTGTTCACCCTCCTTGAACACTTTCTTTTTTTGATTAGAAATTTCTAATTTTTTTTAAAATTTTGAAAACTTCCTATTTGTGCTATTTCCTTTTCTAGATTTGGGAACTTTCCATTTGTGCTATTACCTTTTCCATCCATCACCTTTATCTGATAAAGCATAACAAAATTTAACTCCCTTCTTTAGGTAATATCCTTTTTATTTGAAGGTAACTTATTTAAGCTTCAGGAGTCATTTTTAGGAATACTAATATTTATTTCTTCACTATTTCTATGTTTCTCATTATACAGTGATTTATGGTTCCAAAAAAAAAAAATTCAATTTTTGATGTGCTTATATTCTTTACCTACCATTTATGTGGTTCTTCTATGGGTTAATTTTGCATTCTCTACTTATTCTGGCGAATTTTATGAATATTTTGCGTCTTCAATGCTCCAGCATCACGTTCATATAGTCGCGGAGGACGTAAGAATTATGACCTGTTTGGCAGTGGAAAACCAGGGGACAAGGAATTTAGAAAGACCTGGGAGGAGGAAATGGAGGAAGAAACAGGTCTTTGGACAGGAAGTGATGACGAAGGCAGTGATGCTGAAAAAGGCCAAAGCAATCTAAAGGAAGAGATCAGGAAAGCAAAGCAGAAGGCGAAGGAGCGCTCGGACCTTATCGATGCTGATGACAGTGATGAGCTAAGAAGTGTATGGTCTGGAAGTGATGAAGAGAAGACACTGTGGACTGGTAGCGAATGTGATGACGATGATGATATTCCATCTGAAGCCTACCCAAATGAAAGTAGTGATGCATATTTAGACAAATTGTTCGAGTTTGAGGAGACGCCAAAATATCGAACAATTTCAGAGCTATTGAAAGCCGAAGAGGAACCACCAGAGTTGTCACCGGGCAAACAAGCGAGGAAAATTGCTGTGGAGAATGCACTGAAAAAACTGAAGAAGGGACCAGATGGGCGCTATATTAATGTATGGGAGGTGATGAGTGACATCGACATTCTAATAGGAGCTTTTGAGAACATAGTTTCAGGGCCAGAATATGCGGAACTTAGACAAGGAGGACCCAAGAAGTTGAACATGCAATTCTTCAAGGACATACAAGCACGCATGAGAGATCCAAACTACAAGTTCTCGCCGGAGTTAAAGCTGAAACCGAAGAGCAAACTTGTCAGAAGAAAGAAATGGCAGAAGGCTCAGTCAAGACGACGAAAAGCACAGAAACGCTAAGTTATAATCTTTTTCCTGTTTTGCATGTACATCAGTTGGCTTCTATGTATCATATTGATATCTGATAGACTATATTCTTTGTAGTTATAATGCCTTTAAATGGTACACACATAGAGGCTAGTCATAATCATGAGAATTTTCTTCTTGTTTATAATCAGAAGGAATTCCTGTCTTTCAACTGTATTTTGTTCTTTATCTGCTGAAAGGAAATTTTCTAAGAGATATTGCAATGGGCTTAACGAGCTGTTCAACTAATTGCATTGAGAATTTGTAGGCTTTACAATGTATCTTATTTTAATTATTTTTTCATCCATTCTCTGAATTATTTGGGTACTTCTAACCTTGTACAATGGCAAAAACCTCAGGTTTCAAGCATGAGAACGAGGTTGACAATGTCAAAAGTATGTTTTGTTACTAGTTTATCTCTTTTAAGACACCTACTGATAAGCTACGAAGATCAAGGAGCCCAAAGATAAGGATGAGATTGTTGCATACAGGAACACAACGTAGTTAGGATTATGATATTTGATTTATGTTATTATCATTATCTTAGTTTTTGTTATCTTAGGCTTTGTTATTATCTTAGTTCCTTTATTTTAGGATTTTAGATGTAGCTGAATAGTAGTTGAGATTGGCTTATTTATAAGCCATGAACGAGAATAAGAAAGGAGGCAATTGTTATCTAATTATAATTGTGGTTCATCCTCACCCAAAGAGGAATTATAGTTACTATTTCTCATTGTTAAGCAAGTTCTTGATTGGGACCTATCACCTACGTTGATGGGTCTACATGTTGGGAAAAATTTTCACCCTATCCTCATTGGAAGCTATTGGCTCTTCTCAAATCAAAGGAACTTTGTGCTCAACATCTTGTTTCCGGCTGAGATACTATAAGTCATTCTAATTGTCCTAAGATATGTCAGTCTTGCAAGTTAGGGTTAAATGGGTAACCCTCCCCACCTTAACCCTAAAGGTTAGCGTTTGGTATTGCCAAAATGGGGTTAGGACTGATTTGGGGGTTTGCCCAACCCGCCCGACCAAGAATTCAACCATTCTTTTATTTAAAATATGTTTTTAAATGTTTAAAATACTATTTCAATATAAAGTGTATTATATATTAAAAAAATTAAATGAAATATTTGATATATTTTATTTAAAAACACATTTCATGCAATTGGATCAACCCTTGACCCGCCCATTACAAATCCGACAAAGGCGGATTAGGGTTTGATATTATCTAGAACCTTAGTTACCTAATCTGTCTAAAAGTCATGACGCTCCTGTAAAACCCTGAATTTTTAAGAAATTTTAATTAAGGGTAAATAGGGGATTAAAGGATTTAATGAGGTTACTTAAATCCAATTTTAAAGAAAAAGGCTTAATTGGGTTGGTTTGGTTCGGGTGGGTTTGGTTTATTTTAATTGGTTTAGGCGGTTCACTTAAAATTTATATATATGTGTTTTGATAGAAGGACCGAAGGTTCTTCTTTGTTCGTGAGGGTTAGAAGAAAAGGGGCGCAGGGAGAAGAAGAGAAGCAAAGGAGAAGAAGGGAAGAAAGGAAGAGGAAGAAGAAAGGAGGAGAGCTGAACTGAATTGATAAGTGGTGTTTTTGATTTCTCTATTCTTGTTTTCACGGTTATGGAATTTGTAGAGATTTCTTAAATGTTGAATTTCTCATGTTTAATTTACATTGGTATGCTTAAAATTTAGTTTAATGTGATATTAGATGATTGCAGTTGGTTTTAGGTGAATTGGAATACTATGTTGAGCATGAAAAATTTTCAAAATTTTCAAATCACCGAACGTTTGCTGTTCGATGGAGATGATGAGTTTTTCAAAAAGAATTAAATTTTGGTGCAAAACATCATATAGTAATTAAAAATTTAGTTTTATTTTAGAAAGTAATTAAGTTTTAGTATGAAACTTATAATGTATTAGAAATTAAACATATGTTCAAACATATGTAAATTTTAGTGTGAAACACACACTAACGAAAAGCTAGTTCATATTTTTTTTTTGAATATTAAAATATTAGGTAAGAATTGAGTAAGAAATTAATAATTAATGAAAACCCCTAAATTGTGCTTTAAAACTCAAATAAATAGACCACTGATTCTTAAACTTTGAAAATTTTGCTCCATGAAATTTGAATCAGCAAGTTAGTCCTACAAGTAATCACCCAGCCCTAGTTTTTGTTAAAGTTTAGAAAATTGCCATTTTAATTTCTAGAATTTCTTGTTAACATTTTAAGGTGATTAATACTTGTAACTAAGTATTTAAAGATGTTTTTTTTTCATGATCTAGAAATTTAAAAATGACAATTTTCTCATCCTTACACTCCAAGTCATGGGGCTCAATCTGAACTGTCCCCATGTCATCTGTGCAGGTGTTGCCTGAACTGGTCTATCAACTCCAACACCCTAAGGCCGAAGCCTATACAGAGTGCAAGGATGACATATGTTTTGCAGCAAAATTTAATTATTTTTGAAAAACTCATCTTCTCCAACGAATAGCGAACCAATTCAGTGATTTGAAAATTTAGAAGATTTTCATGCTCAACACAATACTCCAATTCACCTAAAACCAACTGCAATCATCTAATATCACATTAAACTAAATTTTAAGCATACCAATGTAAATTAAACATGAGAAATTCAATATTTAAGAAATCTCTACAAATTCCACAACCATGAAAACAAGAATAGAGAAACCAAAAACACTACTTACCAATTCAGTTCAGCCCTCCTCCCTTCTGGTTGTTCGTGAGGGTTAGAGGAAAAGGAGCGTAGGGAGAAGAAGAAGAAGGGAGGAGGGCTGAACTGAATTGGTAAGTAGTGTTTTTGGTTTCTCTATTCTTGTTTCCACGGTTGTGGAATTTGTAGAGATTTCTTAAATTTTGAATTTCTCATGTTTAATTTACATGGGTATGCTTAAAATTTAGTTTAATGTGATATTAGATGATCGCTGTTTGTCTTAGGTGAATTGGTGTGCCTCAATCTGATTCTGATATTAAAATATATCATCCTTGCACTCCGTATAGGCTTCAGCCTCAGGGTGTTCGAGGTTACAGACCAATTCAGGCAACACCTGCAGAGCAAAGGCAACAGGGTACGGCTCCACGAGGCCGAGGTGCACCATTTAGGACCGAACAGAGACAGCCTGTGCCGGCCCTACCTGCACAAAACAGACTCACGTTTTTGCTATTGATGCACAGGAGGAGGAGCATCAAGCCCCACAATTGGTTAGAGAACACTCTATGGAGCGAGTTCGAGCCCGGGTTGAAAGCAGTATTGATCCAGATGGTTATCGTCCAGAGGATTACTATTATCCAAGCTAGGACTAGATAGCATCCTTTTATTCAGTTGTATATCTTTTTGGATTCTGTCTATACTATGTAGAGAGAGAGAGAGAGAGAGAGAGAGAGAGAGAGAGAGAGAGAGAGAGAGAGAGAGAGAGAGAGGGTGTATATAAAACTTGGTGGAACTATATCTGTAGATCCCCATTTTGAAAATGTATATATATAAGTTTATTTTTGTCCACTTACAACCACCTGTTTCTTATGTTATTTTGTTTTAATTATTAGCGCATCCACCTCTTACTTATGTTAAATACAATGTTAATGGACGATGAGTCAATTTTGTTTAATTGTATTTGGATACTGTAGAGCATCGGCCAATACTAGGCAATTACCTAAATATTTAATTTTATACAATTGGGGTATTAGTATTGATATAATGATTTCAAACCATGTATGTGCTGTATAATTCATGTATGAGTTAAACTAAGATAGAATTTCTTGATTTTTCTCTTAACCTTCACCTAGGCAGACACGTCTATGTGTAGGGAAGGAAAACAGTAAAGTTATAATATTTTCTTCAAGTTATTTTGCAACATTTTATGATAAGTTATGATGCGAATTTCAAGGACGAAATTCTTTGTAGGGGTAGAATATAAAACCCTGAATTTTTAAGAAATTTTAATTAAAGGTAAATATGGGATTAAAGGATTTAATGAGGTTACTTAAATCCAATTTTAAAGAAAAAGGCTTAATTGGGTTGGTTTGGTTCGGGTGGGTTTGGTTTATTTTAATTGGTTTAGGCGGTTCACTTAAAATTTTATATATATATATGTGTGTGTGTGTGTGTGTGTGTTTTGATAGAAGAACCCTGTGAGACATGGGAAAAAATCAAAAATCCAATGACTTCCTCCAATCATCACACGGGATTAAATAAAACAAAGAGTCGCCACCATTCAATTTAGGTGTGAATGGACACCAAAATATTAAATAAGCACAAAAGGCAATTTTAGGGTAAAAATAACCCTCCTAAAAAAAACAAACAGAGATGGGTAAGGGGACTAGGTTATGAACAGGGGAAGGTGTTAGGCACCCCTATTCATCCACACAAAGTGGTTGCCAGGTATTGTTCATGTTTAAAATAAAAGAAAAAGCTTGCTATAAAATTCATGAAAAATCACAAAAAAGACAAAAATATATGGTTTTTTCATATGAATAATCTGATTGATCCAGAACTTTCAAATATGATCATACCATTCCTAGGGTTTCATGATCAAAACAAAATTAAGATAAAATCAAATAAAATCAATTTAAAGTGAAAAATCCAAAAATCTGGCTTCAAGTCAAATTCTAGAAATCTAAAAAATATGATTTTTATAAAATATTTCAAAATTGAACTTGAACAGTCTAGGACATAGATATAGTCCAAATTTCACATTAAATCTGAAAATCAAAACCAAAAAATACCCACGTTGATGAAAAACATCAAAAGGGGAGAACTTAGACCGTAGGGTCTTCTCTCAATAATGAAAAAGGACTCAAAAACCACATCATGAAACCCTAGAAGTTACTTTCAGGCTTCTAGATCCAGATCTATCATATTGATCATGATAAATCCAAGATCTTAGCCTAAAATCATAAAAATCACGAAAACAGTGCTGTAGGTGCAAATATGTGAAAAAATCCAAATTTTATAAAAAGTGGGGATCTCATGCTATAAACATCATAGACATCATGGATTCATTCAGATTCATCATAAAAACCATTAAAACATGATCAAGATATTCAAAGCAGCCACATCTCACAGATTAGAGCACATGGGGGTCTACCCTACGGATCCACCTGTTCTCTTTTCCCCTAGCTCTCTCTTCACGTTTTACGGCTAGAGAGGATTCTTGAGGTACTTAGAGATAGGTTTGGTTACACAAGTACAAAAGATGGCCTTATTCTACAGCAATAGAGATGATCCTATTACTTCTAGAATTGAAGACAGAAAATAAAAGGGAAAAGGGACTTACCTGGATTGAGCAAACAAAGCAGCAGGGATTCCTTTTCTTCTCTTGGAGCTCCTTAGACTTCAAATTTTCGTGGCCTTTTGCTTGAGGAAAGGCCCTCTATTTATAGGCAAACCCAGGGGTATGGCTGGTCCAGAAGGATATATCCTGATTCTCAGGATATAGTCAAAAACAGAGATAATCCATAGCCAACCAAGGTGGCTTCAGCGAATAAAAGACATAATTCGCTCATTTAAAGGGATATTGGACTAAAGATAAAGCTCGGAAATCGAGAGAAGAATAAAACTCGCACGAGTCTTTAGTGACCGTAAATGAGTTACGGTCCAATGGTACCCGTATTACCAATACGAGTGCGCTTGACCGTAGAGAAATTTCGGGCGCGATCGGCCCGTGACTAAAATACGGGCAAAGCATGCCTTGTCAGTTTTTATGCATTTTTGACCTGTTTTAAGCTCTAATTACATGTTTTTACTATTTTCTCATTTTGTAGTGCAATTTGGGGTGTCTACAAACCCAAAGGTTCTTCTTTGTTCTTGAGGGTTGTTCATGAGGGTTAGAAGAAAAGGGGCGCAGGGAGAAGAAGAGAAGCAGAGGAGAAGAAGGGAAGAAGAAGAAGAAGGGAAGAGGAAGAAGAAGGGAGGAGGGCTGAACTGAATTGGCAAGTATTGTTTTTGGTTTCTCTATTCTTGTTTTCACAGTTGTGGAATTTGTAGAGATTTCTTAAATGTTGAATTTCTCATGTTTAATTTACATTGTTATGCTTAAAATTTAGTTTAATGTGATATTAGATGATTGCAATTGGTTTTAGGTGAATTGGAGTACTGCGTTAAGCATGAAAAATCTTCAAAATTTTCAAATCACCGAACTGATTCGCTGTTCGTGGGAGAAAGATGAGTTTTTCAAAAATAATTAAATTTTGCTGCAAAACATCATATAGTAATTAAAATTTTAGTTTTATTTTAGAAAGTAATTACTAAAACTTATACTATGTTGGAAAATTAGTCATATGTTCAAACATATGTAAATTTTAGTGTGAAACACACACACTAATGAAAAGATAGTTCATATTTTTTTTTGAATGTTAAAATATTAAGTAAGTGTAGACACCCCAAATTGCACAATAAAAATGATGAATAATGAGCAAAAATCATTATCTCCTTTGAAACCAGCACAAAATTTGAGAAAATAAGCATTTTTCCTTGTATCCGACAACTCAGGTCAGATACAAGCATATCCCTTTGTATCCAACATAAGTTGTCGGATACAAGCAAATCTTAATGTATCCGACATATATATATAGATGCTTGTGTATCCGACTTGATATGTCGGATACATGATTTTTGCTCCAAATTAGGGTTTTCCGAGAGTTTTCACTTTTTACCATCATATCCTTCATTAAAGGAGTGGAAATCTCGGAAATAGCCTTAGGGTTAAGGTTGGTGGGCTCTAGACATTAGTTGGTGTCTACCATCCCACCAACCCTAACCCTAGCCTTTGCCTATAAATATGAGGCTCTTCCTTAAGCAAATTGTAACGCCCCGAACCCGGGTCTATACAAAACAAGCACCAAACCCGAATCCGAAGTGATACTGGGCCCAAAGCTACTAATTACCAAACATTTAAATTCAACAAATTCCATTAATTATCAGAGTGCGGAAAATTAAAACATTAATTTCATCAATATGCGTGGCTAACTATAACCATCAAACTAACTCATCAATATAAATTCATAAATCTAGTAAATGGGTTTTCTAACACACTTTCTCTCATATTCCATTAAATCATAAACTATCTATCAAGTTACATCTATATCAACCTCTAATAGAAAGATCTAAACTAAATAAGAAAGATCCTCAGCTCAGTAATCTGCAACTTCCCCTCAAGTCAACCCCAAGGACGCTCTCACGTGGAACAGCTGAAAAATAAGATAAGGAAGTATGGTGAAATACAACTATCTCAGTAGGTAACAAATGCATGCTAGAAACAGTTTATATATATAAAAGTAATCATTCATGCACAATAAAACAATCGGGTAGTCACGGTCGATAATAAGAACGAGTAATCACCATACGAAACCAACATTTATTCAGTGCTTGAGATAAAGAGAGTTTATTATGTAACATTCATTTCAATTAGAAAGGCAACGTATTATAAATCTCATCTAAAGGATTTTCCAATTCACTGCAAGTATTGTTTTCCTACAATAATTCTATAATTAATTCATGGCTCATTTATATTCTATTTTAGAGTCAATCAAATCAAGTCACAGCTAAACCGTTTAATCAAACTCTTCTGATTCAAATGTAGATCATGTCATTCATAATTAATAGTAAATCTCAATCTGATAATAACATTCTCACATGTAGGATGCAATAACGTAGTAATCACATCTACCCTACATGAGGTCTCTCCCGCAGGAGTCATCACATCTCACCCGCAGGTGGTAATCACATATATCTCCCTTGTGGGATGCAATCACATCGTGATTACACCTCCCCCACAAGAGGTCACATCTCTCCCGCAGGTGGTAATCACATATATCTCCCTTGTGGGATGCAATCACATCGTGATTACACCTCCCCCACAAGAGGTCACATCTCTCCCGCAGGTGGTAATCACATATATCTCCCTTGTGGGATGCAATCACATCGTGATTACATCTCCCCCACAAGAGGTCACATCTCTCCCGTAGGAGGTCACATATCTCCCCTGTGGGATGCAATCCAATCAGGATCACATCTCCCCCAACAGGAGGTCTCATTTCTCCCGCAAGAGGTCACATATCTCCCCTGTGGGATGCAATCCAATTAGGATCACATCTCCCCCAACAGGAGGTCTCATCTCACCCACAGGTGGTCACATATCTCCCCTATGGGATGCAATCCAATCAGGATCACATCTCCCCCAACAGGAGGTCTCATCTCACCCGCAGATGGTCACATATACATCTCCCTTGTGGGATGCAATCACATCATGAATACATCTCCCCCACAAGAGGTCTCTCCCGCAGGAGATACACATCTCACCCACAGGTGGTCTCATATCTCATCCGCAGATGGTACAATCTCTTATAGCCATCATGGCATTCAGTCCACAGTCCAATTATATTTTGAGAAGAAAATTACCTATATAGAATCCTTGTAATCATTTCAAGTGAATTTGATCCTCTTTAAACCCCAAATTGTACTAAATCATAGAACAAGGTGGTTAAATATCTAATATAAACTTTTTAGTGTAATTGGCCTTCAGAGACACCTTAAGAATAATCTTAGGGTACGTTTGGATCGCGTGAATTTAAATTTTCATGAGAATTCTAATACACATGAATTTAAAATCAAATGAATTTAAATTCATAAATATTAAAATTTTGGTGTTTGGTTTGAGTTATGGAATTTACTTGTAATTCACGCATGAATTCAAATTTCACCGTTTGGATTTTAATAAATTTGTAAGAAATTAGATAGAATTTTTATTGGTTGATTTGATCAAGATGCATAATATTATGTAGGCACTTTGCAACAATACATGCCGAAAAGTGTTGATAATTACCCATCCAAATCACTAGAAAATAAATACCACCAATAAAAATTTAAAAAAAAATATGTTTTTACAAGAGATGGTGGCAAAATAAGAACAAAAAGGATGAGTTGGTAAAAAAAAAAGGTCTTCGAAAAAGCAACAAATATAATTAAAAAACATTTTTTAAACATTGAGAGCATCAACGACTTAGGAAAAAAGAATTGTATATCCAAGTTAAATTGGTGATATATTAAAAAATAATATTGTATATCATCAACTTAGGAAAAAAAAATTTAATGTTGTATACCATTTCGATTAGAAGGAAGCTGTATATAATAAAACAAGAATCCCAAATATAACAGGATTTATCTTTATAAGTAAAATGCATTTCAATCATCCAAGTGGTAGTCCACAAGATGGAAATGGATACTGCCTTGGACCATAGAATTAGAAATCCATTTCTTTGCCATCTGGTGGGAGAAAATAGTATGAAGGGAATTGCCAATCGGGAACGACGAGCTATTCAAAGTGCCGTCTTTTCAGCAGCAAAAGTTTCAGACAACATTACAACATCAGGGTTGTGGATCCTGATTTGGTCTTTCAGATGATCTTGTGTCGTGCGGCGATCTAACCCACGACAATTCCAAAAAAGTATTTTCGTTCTTGAGGAATCCGATAGGAGTCAATAATATTAGCATTCACAGAGAGAAAAGACTCAGGAAATTTTCTCTTTTTTGCCGGAGAACTAAGATAAACACGAAGGATGAAACTGAGATAAACACAGAAAGAAACAACTATAGGGATAAACGAGGAAGAGAACTTAGCAAAATGAAGAGATAGAGACAGAGAACAGAGTAAAAAATTATGAGAGATAACGATACAATCCAACAACTAGACTATCGAGGGTTTAAGCAAAACCAAAAGGGTGGAGATACAGACGAACAGAAGATGAGGACTGATTTCTGCTATACTGCGAAGATGAGATGAACTGTAATGGAGGACCGATTTCAGCTATACTGGAGAGGAAGTAGAAGTGAGGAGAACAAGGAGTCGAAAACAAGTCACCGCCATTAGTCGCTGCGTATCCCCTTATGCGACGGAGAAGATGAAGAGGGTAACCGTCACTCGTTTCACGAAACTTCCTCGAGCCCCACGTCTTGTCGAGACTAGAAAGATGATCAAGAAACAGAGTCTCGTGTGAATTATAACACGCAATAATTATAAAAAAACACCCCCGAGGTCTGACTTATAATTCTTACATAATACGTGAATTGGGATCTAAAATTTTCACGGGTGAATTCTGATTCTTATAAGAGTTGGTTAACCAAACATGAGAATTGGTCTTTTTATCCTCCAATTCCAATTCCTATCCTTCAATTCCTGCGATCCAAACGTACCCTTAGAGAAGTGTTACAAATGGTGGAAATCAAATATCCTATTTTATAATGATTTGGGACTAAGAATGTCATAAAGTTCTCAAAATACATTTTGGATGAGTGGAATAGTCTTAGGACCCCTAATAAGGTCACCATACCAAAAATCAATCGATTCTGAAATAAAAAGTTTCGGACCCCAAAAATATTCTAAGTCTGGTAAAAAAAACGTTGACTTTTTGGTATATAATTTTTCTAGACAAATCTACAAGGAGTTTCGGGCTCAAATTTTGGTTGTAGTCTATTGAAGGGTAAAAACATCTCCTAGAATTTTATGGGCTCTTAAATCACTCATCTGGGTATCAAACCCAAAACGGGCGTTTTGATAAAAACCGGGAAAACTAGAAATTTAGGCGTAAGCTGGAAAGTTGACTTTTTATTGGTTGGGAATTGGACCTTGGAAGTATTTTTATTGGTTCCAAATGGGGGGTAAAACTTTATTTACATGTAAAGACTTAAGTAAATTGAGCAATAAATACACAGGACATTTACTTAAATGTCTTTCAGGTAAATAAGGGTGATGTGTAGGAGGCTCAAGTTATTTGGAAAAAGGTTGGAGAAGAAAAGGGGATGAAAAACTGTCGAAATTGCATTTTTTGTTAGAGCGCCTAGGATCGCTCAGGATCGCCTAGGCGGTCAAAGGTCGGCGGTAATTAGTTTTTGATCGCCGACGATACGTCTTCAAGCGATCTTCGGCGGTCTCAAATTTTACATTAGCGCTGAGGATCGCCGAGCGCAGAGAGGTAGGCGGTCTCCCAAAAACGAACATACAATGTTTAAAATCTGATTTTTCATGTCCAGGATGATTCTAACATAATTATATGATTGATATCAAGCTAAATACATGTATATACAACACTAAAACATGCAACACAATCGATTAACCTCCAGAACACAAAACGAAACGAAAATCGGTGCTACCTACCTCTGTTCGTGCGTTTCACTCTTTCTCCTCCGAACAGCGACTAACACAGACGCCAAGCAATGCTCAGGAGATGAAAACTCAAGCCTTTTTCTCTCTCCTTTCTTCTTCTTCTTCTTCTTCTCTTCTTCTTTCGGTCGTTCCCAGTCGCTCTTTGGTCTTGCGGCTGTTGAATACCAAATGAATACACAAAGTATTCCCAGCGTCTCTGTTAGGGCTAATACCATATTTATATATATGATTCCACGCAACACACTTGCATCAAACACAACGCACTCGCCCAATCAAAATACAACTATTTTAAAATTTTAATCTTACCGCGATGACTCACGATCAAATGGTCTAATCTACGCCAAACTCCTGATCCCCACTAATTATAATATCACCTACAATAAGATATTATTTCCATCCATAATAATCCTCAAAAAATATTAATTATTATTTTATTTTAATATTTGGGAAAATTCAGGGTTTTACACAAATGGCCATTAATTCTTGCCAAGAAGTTAGAGATCAAAGAGCTCCGAGTGAAGAGGGGAACGGCTATAGTCTTGCTTCTAGAATCCCAGGTAAGCCTCAAACCTCTCTTTATTTTTCTGTTTTTACATTCTAGATCTAGATCTCTTCTTCTACCTTTCTGTAGAATAAGGCCTCTTTTATGTGTGTGAAAACCCTTCCTCTACTCAAAGTACCTCAAGACTCCCCGTCTCCCCCTAGCCGTAAAACGTGAAGGCAGGATCTAGGGGAAACGAGACTGAGGATTGATCCTAGTGCTAGAACCTATTTGAATAAACCTTTTGAATCTATGAAAACCGTTTCATATTCAAAGTACCCCAAGATTATCTTGAAGAACCGTGTTTAACGGGGAGAGAGAACTAAGGGAAACGATAATTGAACGGAACCCTAGGTTGTTCTAGAACTCCTTTGATTGATATGAATGCATGCCATATGTTGTTATATTGTTCTTGAATGGATTTTTATACACATAGCATTTGTTTTGTCGGATTTGGCTTGTATTTTGGATCTATTGCCGTCATTGTGGTAGATCTAGGATAAATAGCCCCAAACAATTCTGGGATATTTCCTATTAATTTTCAAATTGATTTCAAGCAAGTTTTGTTGAGTATTGAAGGCCTCTAGGTCCAGCCTCTCGGTTTTTGGGCACTTTTGCTCAATATTGGGTCTTTTTGGCATATTCTCTCCAATCGGAGAGAATGGTGAGCCAAGCTTGTACCCTATTATTTCTAGAGGTTCTTCAACACTTTTTCAAGTGATTTTGATTCATCTTGCATGGATTCCACACACTGGATTACTGTTTTAAATTGATTTTACTCAAAAATGGCTTAACTTGACAGCAACTATACCCCAACTTCGGACACTCGTAACTTCATCGTCCGGATGAATTTTGGAGTGATTCCAGAGCCATGGGAAAGGTGAGGCTGTCTAGTTTATTCCTGTAAAATTTCATTAATTTCTATCAAGCGGATGTTTAACACCTCTCTGTCGAAGTTGATAGGTTAGTTCAGGTCTGAATACAGAACCTGTCACTTCGATTGAGCACCATGTGTTCGTTTTAAATCCGATTCGAGTGATTCTTGTTTCTGAATTTTCCTATGGAAGTCTAGTTTCAAATCCAGTTGGTTTCATAATTTTTTGACTCCATTTGTGTTGTTGGTAACATATTTACTCAAACTTGCTCAACAGCACTTTTCTGGGTAAATCTGTGATCTTTGGGGCCTGTTCAGGAGACCACCCAAGGCACATCCGAATGAATTTTTGTATGAGGCTAGTTTCATTTAAAAGATGGTCATACAAACTTCACTTACACCAAATTTCATGGATTTATATGGAGCCGATTTTTCTAAATGACTTTCCAAAGTTGCCACTTATCACTTTTAATTATCTCCAGCAGCAGATTTCAAAGGAGAATAACTCCTAGGATTTTAATCGGAATGGATTGAAAATTTGCATGAATCTTCCATCTATCATAATCTTTCAAATGAATTTGGTTTGATTCAATTTAAATTGGATTTGAATGATTTCAAGACAAATGGTTTTTGCTTTTATCGAATTTTCCGGATTTAACTCAACTTGGTTTTGTGCAACTTTTGCTTTGATTTTCATCTTTTGGTGATATTCCAGAAGTGATATTGACATAAAAGAGGATCTGGAATTCATTTGGATTTTCATGTGAAGATATCATACATTTGTCCTTTTTCAAGGTTTTTAATGATTTTTAGCAAGCTTTCTTATTTTTTAGCATGAACAACACTTAGCAACCACCTTGGGTGGATGAATAGGGGTGCCTAACACCTTCCCCCGTTTATAATCTAATCCCCTTACCCATCTCTGGATTTGATTTTCAAGTAGAGTTATTTTTACTCTAGAATTTTCCTTTTAGCTCTTTTTAATTATTTTTGAATCTTTTGGTGTCCATTCACACCCAAAAATTGAATGGTGGCGACTCTCCCACTTTTTAAGTTGATTCCGTGTATTGATGGAGGGGAAATCATCCCGGTGATTTTTCCCATGTCTCACAGTAAGAATTGAGTACGAAATTAATAATTAATGAAAACCCCTAAATTGTGCTTTAAAACTCAAATAAATAGACCACTGATTCTTAAACTTTGAAAATTTTGCTCTATGAAATTTGAATCAACAAGTTAGTCCTGCAGGTAATCACCCAACCCTAGTTTTTGTTAAAGTTTAGAAAATTGTCATTTTAATTTCTAGAATTTCTTGTTAACATTTTAAGGTGATTAATACTTGTAACTAAGTATTTAAAGATGTTTTTTTCCATGATCTAGAAATTTAAAAATATCTAATGAAGACTTTGAGTATGCTTTACAAATAATATTCTTACGAGAATAATTGTAGTAACTTTGTTGCTTTTGCTGAATTGCATGGATGTGATTATTGCCTATTTTGGGAAGTAAGATGGAAAGTTATTTGTGACCCAAAAGGGCAGTTTGGCCTAAATTAATGATTGAAGTGAATATAAATTCACTTCAAAGATTAAGATAACTATCAGTTTTTACTGGATATTAAACAAATTTTGTCAAATCAAGTTAGAGGTTATATTTTTATGTTTAGTGGGCTTCGTTTTTGGCTGGGCGCCCAGGGGTGCCTAGGCCCCTATGGTAGGCGCCCATGGGGGAAAACAGCTCAGGTTGAGCATTAAATAGGCAGTTCAACTTGGGTTTTATTTTAGGGATTTAAGTAGAGTTAATTAATGAAATTTTAGTGAGTGCGGAATTGCTTAAATTAGTAATCAAAGGGGAAGGATATGCATAAAAAGGAAAATACTAAATATAATCAAAGAGACGTAATTACACTTAGGTGCTTAGTAGTTGCAAAAGTAGAAGTTTTTAGGAATTCTTTTTTATGCAACACATAACTAGAGTTACATTGAATTGGGTTGTCCTGCAGATTTTATGAATGAGATTTTAAACCGAATATGAAAAGGGTTTGGATTTTGGATTTGATTTGTTTTTCCTCCATGTACTTGGAGAGACAAATTGAGATGCCCATGTACTTGGGTAGATGTTATACCTCCGTGTACTCGGAGATGCCCCATATACTTGGGATGATGATGCCTCTGTGTACTCAGAAATGTCCCGTGTACTCGGGATGGCATGACTGAAATTGAAATGAGATGTGCGTGCTAGATTTCATGGATTGGTTTTGGTTTTAGAATCTAATAGGCATAGCACTATATGGATACATTTAGGAGCTAGGTAGTGGAAGGGATTGTTCTTTGCTAGTTGTAATTCCTTATCCACGCATGCGTGTTCCACCATGTACTTAGTGAGGCCTTATCGTGTACTCGGAAGGCTGTGGCTATCCTTCATTTTATCATGTACTCGGACCATGACTGGATAGTACATGCCAACCCCTCTCTTTACTGGTGGGGTTCTCCCGCAATAAGACGATGATCGTGTACTCAACTTCGCACCTAAGCCGAGAGGCGGCATAATGGATATTGATATTACCTTAGTTAAAGATAATCTTATTTCACGAGTCTTGCTATGACTGGTTGATTTATGATTGATATGCAGATTTGATTGACATGCAAATTTATTCTAGTTATTTTGTATCTATTGATATAGTATTTGGGATTATTCGATTTATTCGCGTTATTGTCGCTGATGCATATTTTAATCTGAATCATGTTTAGAACTGTTAAAAATGTTTATGAGCATGCATACGCTACCTACTGAGATATTCGTATCTCATACGGTTTTTATTTTGTTTTGTTTTCAGATCTTGGAAAGATCGATATCAGAGGGTAAAAGATGGAATCAAGTGAGTTCAGATTAGAGCTTGGTATTTTAGTTTGAGTTGGGTTTTAGTTGACCTTGATTATATATTTAATTGTTTATTCATGTTTCATTTACTCTGATATAGCGATCCTATGTAGAAAAAGTAACCTTTCAGTGACGAGTTACGGTTTAGTTCACGTAACCCGGCTCCAAGGCGTTACAGCTCCCGCTTTCAATACGCAAATTTATGCTCTTTATCCAAATCCATTCTAAATTCATGAATTACAACTTGTAAGAACGCGCTCTTTAAATCTAAATCACGATTTGGTTTATCTAAATCATTATTTGACTTAATTATTCCTATTTTAACTCTAGACTTAGGGAGCTTATATGTATTTAATAATTTAATATTAATTTGTTGATAATAGAAATCTAATCAAAGATAAATTGGAAACATCTTGGGAGAGGTTATAGGAGAAAATAAAGGCTTTTCTTATTTTCTCTTATTAATTTAATATTTATTCCTTCTCAACCCTTATCTCTTGCATGCAACTAATGTTATGACAAACCACATTTTGCATGCAACTAACCTTATGTCAAGCACATCAACCTTTAAGCTATATACCCAATTGGTCTAAACCAGGATTCCAATTACCGATAACAATTCATGAAGTCCACAAACACCCTGACTTGTACCACAAATGTGGGTTAACCCATTCAAATCAGACCGATTAGTGTATATATATAAATATTAGTATGTGTGCACGTTCTAAACGTGCTCTGGATTATAGGTAATTCTTAATATTGACGCTCTCTCGCTTTTGCTCTACGCTCTGGTAACTAAGTCTGAACCTTATAGGCGTGGGTGCTCCATTACCATCCTTAAATATGGTGAGGGAAATCATCTCTACTATATATAAAATGAGGCGCTCCCTTGGGAAGTGTGTCAAGCAAAATGTTCATCTTTCTACAATAACCCTTATACATCCGCTGTTAATACTTATCAATAAAAAGGTACAATGGTCAAAAGTATCCCAAATCTCTTAAAACCTAACAATCCGTTTTAAAAACCGCTCCCTCTCGTATTTTTTTTTTACACGTGCGTGCAGTAGTGCACGTCGGCTCTACTAGTTTTATCTAATACGATAATCGGATGGTTCCCGATACCCGCTTGACATATCCCACGTGTTTCACGTGGTACACTAAAGTGGCACCAGATGAAACGGACCCGTTTTGTAGGAAACAAGGTTGAGCAAAACCGTGCGGGAACTAATCACGCAAATAATTTGAAGAGAAAATTAATTTTTAGTAGTGCTTTATCAAAATATTTAAGATTTATTTGGTAAAGTTTTGAGTTTTAACTTTTAATATATTTTTATCAAAATAATTAATTTTTAGTGCCATTTCACTATTACAAATCAATTATTCCAAGAATGCTCTTACATCACTCATCCAAATGACTTGTTCAAGTCACTTATTTAAGGTACAAGTCATTTTATTGACTTGTACAAGTCTAAAATAGCTTTTACAAGTCAATTTATTGCTTGTACAAGTCCCGGAAATAAGTTGTATAAGAGTATTTTTGGAAGAATTTATTTGAAACATTAAAATAGCACTAAAAATTAATTATTTTGATAAATGTGCATTAAAGGTTAAAACTCAAAGCTTTACTAACTAAATATTAAATATTTTGATAAAGCGCATTAATTTTCCCTAACTTGAAATCCTGGCTGGACAGACTTGCCGTGCTGCAAATGATGCTCCAAAAAAGGCAAACGAAGGTAAAACTTCCAAGCCATCTGTTAATCACCCGGTGAACATATGTTTGCTTTTACTTTACTCAATCATCCAATAAAATAGGAATGGAAACTTCTTTTTGCTCTCAATCTTTCCCTCTTCCCTGTTTTTTTCCCCCTCAAATGAAAAACAACACCAATTGGCTTTCAAAGATATTCTTCCTGATGAGTGAGTGATAAATTTGATATTTGCACGACGAAAAAGAGAATTTGAAAAAATCAGATTTTGGTTTCTTGGATTCGTCTGCAAGACTAGAGCCTTCTTTTATGGGGTAGGATATGAAATTATAATTTTGTCGCTGACTGGGCAGTGTGATTGTCACAAACTTTTGTCCATTTTCTTGGTTTCAAAAGAATCAGACAGACAAATTATAGTTTTCAGATTTCGTTGTGATCCATGTCTTCTAAGTTCTAACATTTGTCTGCTAAAAATAACTATTTCTGCACTGGACATACAGAAGGGCACTTTCGTCCTACAACATTACGTTCTCTCTCATCCCTCCTCCTCCTCCACCTCCACCTTCTTCCCTTCTCCATAAATCTCAGTCTCTTCCCTTTCCCCATCTCGCCTTCTCTCTCTCTCTCTCTCTCTCAAGATGAATAGAACTACACTCTTAGTATGTTTCTACTTCCTCCTTGTTATCCTGAATGTCGCGCTTGCATCGGACTACAGCGCATCCTCATCGACGAAGCATGTCGGAATCGATACCGGAGGGCTAAGCAGAAAAAGCTTTCCGGAGGGATTCCTGTTCGGAACGGCGACCTCCGCTTATCAAGTCGAAGGAATGGCCAGTAAGGCCGGCCGTGGTCCCAGCATCTGGGATGCCTTCGTCAGAATCCCCGGTAACACCACTAACAAAATATTATCACACCATCATTACAATGAAATGCAGAACCAAAAATTTCCTCCATCACCCTTTTATGCATTTCTACTGTACTGATCTTCTTCTGTATGTTACGAGTCAGGGATTATCGCCGACAACTCTACTGCAGAGGTTGCCGTCGACCAGTATCACCGCTACAAAGTAAGTCGCTAACTCAGTGAGTTGTATGGACGTTTCTTCCGAGTTGACTCTGTCAAGTTTATGACTCTTTCTTATGCTGATATGGTGCCAGCCAGTCTATGGGAAGAATATGTTTATGTGAATCACATCTTACCAAAGATTCTTTTCATTCCATAAAAACCCTTCACTGGTCAAATATAATAAATGATGGCAACTTTATTGGATTTTGATGTGCTTGAACAATATAATCATACAGGTGAGGTGATGCATATATGGAATTTATAAAATTGCTTGTGCAAACTAACATATTTGCCTTGGCCTCATTCTAAGATGGTTTATTGCTCTATTTTGGCTTCTAATGTAAAGTGGCTAGCCATTATTTTGATGCCAATGGCCATTGATGATGCTTCAGTATTATTTTAATTATGTTATATATCCTATTATCTTTATTCATGAAGTTTTTACTGCCAATCATTAATTTTTTATTTTTGAAAAATGCTGTCTTGCATTGTAACTGGTGTTATTTTTCATGAATGTAAAGATAAAAGTTGTCTATGAACAACACTCGTAACTGTTGTTAGCATTATTTAAATCATGCCAAGTACAAGTTAAGGCTAGCATGTTCTTGGATGAATATTTAAAATTTTCATGCCTTTTTATTCTGATTGATAAAAAAAATATATAAAATGGCTAACATAGCCTGCATCAGATTTTAATTGAAGTTTATGTGAGGAAGAAGCTAGCTTGGCACATTTAATGTTGGAAAATTCACTGACCGTGATAAAATTTGAGAAAACACTGATCTATTTTTCCTCCCATTGTTATTTTTAGTATTATTATTTACTTTTTAGTTTTGGTTGCAGGAAGATGTGGACATGATGGCGAAATTGAACTTTGATGCATATCGGTTTTCCATATCATGGTCAAGGATTTTTCCAAGTAATTGAAATCTCTAAATTAATTGTCCACTGTCAATGCACTTTTCTACAGAACTAGCCGTCAATGGCATGCCTGATTCCCACATTCATGAAATTTAGATATCTTACATCTAAATGTGTCTTTTTCGTGTAGATGGAGTGGGGAAGGTAAATTGGGAGGGAGTTGCTTACTACAACAGGTTGATTGACTACTTGCTCAAAAGAGGTAAATTACTAGTGAAACCAACTATATAAGCTTACATGAATCCCCTGCTAATTTAGAAATATTTTGTATTCTGTGAGCCCTGTAGGTGTCACGCCATACGCCAATCTGTATCACTATGATCTTCCTTTGGCACTTGAGAAGAAGTATCTTGGGTTGTTGAACCGCAAGGTTGTGTAAGTGTTTTGTTTTGTTCTGTCTAATGTTTTTCCATTTTCCCTTTCTAACAGAACATTGTGACTTATATCATATCATGGAGTTTCAACCTATATTTTATTACATTAAGTTTGATCAGTAGATGCCTCTCTTGGGGATAGCTGATGGAGAATCTTAGTAGTTATAAAATTTCATCAAGTGACAAAGATCTTATGTAACTTCAATTGGGCCTTGGATTTTGAGTGGGGGAGAAGTTTGACAACCGATAATGATGCAGGAAAGATTTTACTGATTTTGCGGACTTCTGTTTTAAGACCTTTGGTGATAGAGTTAAGAATTGGATGACATTCAATGAACCAAGGGTGGTGGCCGCTCTAGGGTATGACAATGGGTTACATGCTCCTGGAAGGTGTTCAAAGGCATTTGGAAACTGTACTGTGGGGAACTCGGCAACTGAGCCTTACACTGTGGCGCATCATTTGATTTTAGCTCATGCATCTGCAGTTGAGAGATACCGTAAAAAGTATCAAGTAAGATTGGAAGATGAAACTTTTCATTTTCCTTTTTTTTTTTTCTCTTGCTTTTAATTCTATTAGTTTCACTCCACGTTGTTAAAACATCATTTGGTGACCGATGACTCCCCCTATTTCTGCCAATTGTATGAATTTCAGGAAAAGCAGAAGGGGAGAATTGGTATTCTTTTGGACTTTGTTTGGTATGAACCTCTTACCAGATCAAAGGTTGACAACCTAGCTGCCCAAAGAGCAAGGGACTTCCATGTGGGATGGTAACAGCTTCATAGAATCAATAATAAATAAAAAGTTAGATCCACCAGTTAATTAACTGTTATGAAGAATTCATGTACTGGTTGTTACTCATGGGTTTGTAGGTTTCTCCATCCCATTGTGTATGGTGAATATCCAAGAACAATGCAAGAAATTGTTGGGGAGAGGCTTCCAAAGTTCACAATGAAGGAGGTCAAGATGGTAAAAGGGTCATTTGATTTTGTGGGCGTCAATCACTATACTTCTTTCTACATGTATGATCCTCATCGGCCAAAACCAAATATCATGGGTTACCAGCAGGACTGGAATGTTGGATTCGCATGTAAGATACTTCTATCTTCTAGCTTCTATCAAAAAACATGTCATGTTTATTATTGTAACCCAATATCATTGTCGTTTTCTTACATTTTCTCTGAATATTGCAGTTGCAAAGAATGGGCTGCCAATTGGTCCAAGGGTAATTCACAGTTCATCTCATTCTTTTTCATTTAAATTTCGGTGATTTGAATTTAGTGACTGATTTTAATCTTGCTTTAATCAAGATCCTTGGCTAACCAAGTTGAAAATCTGCAGGCACATTCTTACTGGCTCTACATTGTACCTGAGGGTATGTACAAGGCTTTGACCTACATTAAAGAGCATTATGGAAACCCAACTGTGATTCTATCTGAAAATGGTATGTACTATTTTTATAAATTTTTTCCTCTTTCTCTTCCTATTTGCTCTTGAGCCAGGAAGCATTGAGAAGCTGTTATCAGTAAAAATCAACCAAGAAGTTCTTAATGGACATATATCGAGTATTGATTCTGATGTTGCTCGAATTTGTTGATAGGCATGGATGACCCCGGCAATGTCACCCTTCCTCAGGCATTGCATGACACCACGAGAATGAATTTCTACCAGTCATATCTGCTTCAACTGAAGAAGGCTATGGATGATGGAGCAAATGTGATTGGCTACTTTGCATGGTCATTGGTGGACAACTTTGAATGGAGGTTAGGATACACATCCAGGTTTGGCATTGTCTTTGTCGACTACAAAAACCTCAAGAGGTATCCAAAAATGTCTGCTTACTGGTTCCAGCAAATGCTCCGCAGAAAGCAGCATTAACAAAGTGAGAAATCCTTGATCTTTGTTATCATTAATGTTTTGTGTGGTTGAATCATCTGCATTATGTTGTTTGCATCAGCCAATCTTCTTGGTAATAACTAGGATCTCTCCTGTGTCACTACAAATGTGGTGTTAGCCAGGTATGATCTATAGAGACAGAATTTTGAGGGATGATTCATGAAGTCATTTAGTTGAGTTAATGTTTGTATCCTTTTAAAATTAATAATAAAATTTCCTTTTATTTTGATCAAAATGCCAAGAAAAGTAAAATATATATATCATATAAAGCCAAGACCCTCTTTTCTCACTCACATTTCATGCCCAAAATGCCTTTCATTTATTTTCAAATTAATTCCTACACCCATTTATTAACGCCACATGTATGACATTCGTCTATGCCCAAAATGGTGCACTGTCCTTGCACTGAGTATTGTAATTGATGTATTCAATTTAAGAAAGTCAATTTTTCCTCCTTTAAGATTATTAGCGGGTGACGCGATGTAATTGAAAAGGGGATAAGAGTAATTGTGTAGGACATATAATGGCTTAAAAAATTGTTGAAGGATATTTTTTAGAAAGCAAGAAATAAAAAAGAACCAAGTTATCCCATAGAAATATATGGTAATATGGCATTACAAAGTTTTAGGAAGAAAAATTAATTTGTTTAGCATGTTATCGAAGGGATTACGACGCAAAATTCATGTGTTTCGCATGTAATCTAAAGGATCACTTCCCATTATTTATAGCAATGTAGGCATCCGCGCAATAAATGGTTCATAGAACTTCTATTGTGTCATGAAATAGATGCTGCAATTTAAAGTTGTATTGGTCGCTATTGTTGAAGAGAGATGTTGTCATATACAACACCTAACAGTTAATGTATTTTATATGTTGTAAATGTTTTATGTAGGCCCATTCAAAAAAAATTACCTATCAAATGCGACTTGAAATCCGCTAGGCCCTTGGCTGGAAGATCTGATGGTTTAATAGTGAAGCATGTGTTCACTTACGTGTATGAAGCCTACATGCAATTCGAAACTGTGAAAGAACCCAATAATCCCATTCAATGTCAATGGATTGGTTGCTTTATGCTCCTTTTTGGCTAATTAGAGACTAAAAGGTACTTCCAGCAAGGGAACCCCAAAAGGCATATAAAATCAAAAGTCTCTTCCTTTGCCTTTATGCTTCAAATGAAAGAGAGACGTACGAACACAGACACATACGCCCGTGTCTTCAGTTCGAATCTCTCCCATTCTTTCTTTTCTTTTTTTCCCTTTATATGTTCGGATCTTTTTTCTTTTCATTGAAAAGGAGAGGTCCTTACTCATTACTACTTAATACTTATCGTACCAAATGAGATAAAAAGATTGTTATTCTGTTGACCATTAATTTGCCATTCTTAATACTTGACAAACTGATTTGAGATTTGATTCCAAATGATGGGCAATGGGTTGAGTTGGTCGGTCAGAATTTAAACTTTGTGTTTTATGATAGTACATATAAGTCACAAATAATTAATATGGATACCAATGAGGTTGGATATAGTTAATCCAAAATCAACTTATCTAAGAGAGTTATGTGGTTTTTTTATTTTTATTTTTTGGAATTTATGGTATCCGGGCGTGCTTATGTTTAACCAATTAATCCCTAAGGGTTCATACAAGACCCTGCAACCCAAATGGCCTAGGTAAGTCTAAGGCCTATGCAGGTAGCCCTAAATAATTAATAACACTTGAGAGGCTTTGGACCTGAGACCTTGGTTGCACACCCCCATGCCCCAAGCCTTGACCACCACACCAACCCTTTGAGGTTTTATGGTTTCAATATTTCATTTCAAGGGAAAATTTCACATCTTTAGAAAGGGAGTTTTATAAAATAAAAAAAATTATTATTAAGGAGAATTATACTATTTTGTAACATTTACACAAATCATATGAAGTTCTTAAAATAAAGGAAATTTTAGTGCACCAAAAATTTCAATGTGCTTTAAAAAGTGCTATTATGAGAGAAGTTTCATTCTATTTTGGAGAACTTCAAAACCATGATAAAACAAAACCTGACCAATCTATCTATTCCATTTTAATTCAATTTTTATTATAAATTTAGCAGAATGATAAATAATCATGTCATTATACTTGTCATATTAAACTTTAAAAAATATTAGATATTATAACCATATATATATTATGAAGGATTGAACCCATCCCATTGTTAAGGAATATATCAAAGCCTTAGGCACGGTGTTCTACATCAGCTTGAGCTTTTAGTAGGAATGGTGTTCTACATGGTATCAGAGTCTTAGGCAAACGCCAGATCCTGGGTTCAAACCTCCACTCCATCTGTTGAGAAAAAATTATTTCACATGTTGGGCTTCCCTAAAATGGGTTTGAGTCTAGCCCACATATGAAGGGGAGTGTTAAGGAATATATCAAACATATAAAAGTTCACTCCTACTATCAACTTAAGCTTTTAGTAAGAGCAGTGTTCTACACCCATCTTTTAATTGACATGTTAAACTCCGATCTTGATTACACTTGGGCCATTGAAAACACATTCACATTATATATAGTCAAATCTTACGGCCATTTCTATAAGGATTGTAATGATTATTATACTCAATTAAAAAATCCAATCAGAAATAGTTATAGATTTTGCCTGACATTAAAAAATAATCTCTGTCGACCCACCAAAATTCCGACTGCGTACATTAGATTTAGCCCTAGTTTGAGTTGACTTAGCAAACCTCAGTGATGTCTTACTGAGCCGAACTCAAGCATGGCCCGGATCTAACCCAGATACCTTGTAGCTAAGACTTAGCCGGGGTTGCATCACCTTTGTTCTTTAACCTAACCACAGGGGATCAAATCTTCTGCAATGTTAGGCTGCATTGGTTCTTGCTGCCCTACTATATATACACCTAACCTGATTGAGATGAGCGTCAGATTTGGTTGATTCTTGAACCGGAGAAAAGACATTCATCTCAGGAAAGGCCCTGCACAACTTTCCATTTCCATGTTAAACCTTTCTCTGCACCAACTTATCCCCAGTCACAATTTCCATGGGTCCTACCACAACCCTTTAAGACTGGGACCCACTATAACTTTCTACGATCAATATTAAGCAATTGTAGAGTTGCACAGTTTGAAGACCAGGAGATCATTGGAGTTTACTGTTAGTCAAAATATCTCCCTATGAGAGCCAACAATCAAATGGTTGAAAATGACCCAAATAGTTTCATGATCTGTATGTGAGATTTAAATATAAGATTAGGTTTGGCAAAAGTGATTTAAGTAGCAAAAAGTTGGTTCTATAGCATCCCAAGACACCATTATCTCTTTATTGAAATGATAATGAAGATTTTTGACATAAACAATAGATGGTTGATTAGTGGAGGGGCCATCTTAATAATTTGATTGCTTTACTTCTAACGAAAAAGAGAGATGAGACTTAAGAGAGGCCTTAAGAAGATCATCCTTTTGATAGAAGCTTCTCTCCTAAGACCCCATTACAATTTAAGAACAAAGACACTGAGGAATGTTGTCTCACCAATCATTCTTCCACTCTTATATGGTGGGACTAGCACCTGTGCTAGGTTAACCGACAAGACATAGATTAAGAGATAATATATTTTTATTTTAATCCCACCTTAGTGGATTTGACAAGAGTAAGATTGCAAAGATCTAGGGTTAATCAGTATTTTGTATGTGACATACCAACAAACTGTATGTAATAAAGTAGGATAAGGTGACAACCATATCATGATCGTATCATTTTCTTTATCATGATCATATGATTTAATAATGCTATGTTTATATTAGCTTACACGCTAAAGCCTGAATTTTGGGAAGTGAGGTTGGAAGCAAAGGCAAATAATATATAGAGCTGCAACTTTTCGTCCCAAAATCCCGTTTGGAACTTTGTGTGTTGATGTGCGTTTTTTAAGATAATCTTCTTCCAGACTAAAAAATCTACTAGACAATGAACGTATAATTGTTCAAAGAAAAAGGATTGAACATAGCTGCTTGAAGTTTAGTGAAGAAGATTATAATAATTTTAAGAATTTGGAAATTTTGTTGTGTTTGTTTTAATGGAAACCTCTACCACCACTACCTACACCACCACCACAACCACCGTGGAGACACTACCATTAGCACCGCCACCATGCATTACTACCACCACCACCAACCTCTTGCTGTGTAGGTTAAACAAGGTAGAAAACCATAAGATTTATTTTCTTACAAATATATTCTTTTTAGGATAAGAGAAAAATTCCAAAAAAATTTCAGTCTTATATCCAAATGGCAAAATTTGGTTTTGAGTGGTAATTAAATGATCATCTCAAATCACGTTTGCAGGAATTAGTTTGGAGTTTTAATGAAACTTATTGTAGCTTTTCTAGTATCTATTTTATGAGTAAGACTGGCCTCTAGCTATGAGTAAGACTCTCACTAGCATTTTCTATCCACGCTAGACTTGTCACATAAAATCCCTACAAATATGACAAAAAACAAAAAATAAAAAAAGACAAAATCTCCCTTATCTCCTTCTGTCTCTTACTGACATCTCCTACTCAATAATCTAAATTTCCATGTATCACTGAGGATCTAGCCTTGACGTTGAAGTGCCTTTTTACTGTCTTTACCCAACATCTTTTCTTCTTTAAAAATATCTTCAGAAGAATCAATTTTAAAGGAATTGCTTCTCCTTGCAAGAAGCAATCCCAAACACAACCTAAAGGACAATCAACACTCGAATAATATATCTTATCATGTGTAGAAGTAGCTGTCAACTTTTTGTTTTTTTTTTCCCCAAGGCTATATACATGAAAGCATTACATTTACATCTCACTTACCCTTTAAATTTTCCTTTTTTTTAAAAAAATTTTAACATAATTATAAATCTAAACTAAGTCATAAAATATTTCTAAAAATGATGAATTTCATTATATTCCAGCCTATTACGCACCAAATTGAGCTTAAAAAAGATTAATTATAACAACATAAAACTGGGCATCATTAAGCTTTTCCATCCTTAAGCTTTCCATTAAAGCTGTGCTACAGACACCATAAAGAAGAGAGGAAGCAAAAACATCATTTACCTCACGTACTGAAAGTACATAAAATTCTCATTCTAACTCATCTCAGCTCAGCTTCGCTCTTGGAGTGACCAATTAAAGAGGTACTTAATTTAGACAGTAATGAAATCTATGAACCTGTGTATTATCCATGGAGTTGTTTACATGATAGAGCAGGCATGAGGATTATCGTCGCTGAAGAGAGTAACTAATCTTTCATCTGGATCGTTTGGGTTAGGAAGAGCTTGCACCACGTTTCTTACATAATTAGCCGGTGCCTTCTTGTCATAGGCCTGAGCTACATAAGGATATGCCACTAGATTGTAAGGGACATATGGCCAAAACTCAGCTTTCTTCCCAGTTCCCTTCACCCTCTTCAGAACCTTGTTCGGCTCAACATAGCCCATAACAGTAACTTTGTTTTGTTTTCGGTTCACCTCCACTGATCTTACACCTGAATTGAAGATAATTAATGAAAGAAAATTACAGTTGAGCAACACCGAATGGTGACTATTAATACATTAATGCTTTGAACACCAGATGGTTAATTATATACGAAGAAAAATTAAGTTGTTTGTGTTCAAGGTTTGTTTGGGTTTGGGGGTTGACAAGTTGAATCTAGTGTTGGAATGAATCAATGAAAGTTGTAATATCACTTGTGTCTTTTTGCTTTCTCTTGTTAAGTTATAAATTAGAAGGGATAATTAATATGATTTTATACAAGAGGGGTTCATACCTTACAATTTAACCCATCCTTTGAAGGTCAAAAGAACATCAAGAAAAATATAATACAATAGGAAAAAAAAAAAAAGCAATCCATGAAATCCATTTGGATATTTTTTGAATTTCAAATTTGGTACTGAAGTAGCATGATACCCTTTTATGGTTCTGTACTCAAAAGCTTAATTTTCAGTTTATATTTGTTGTTTTCTTTGTTCTTCTTCTTTGACAAACTCTTTTCTTCCCCACCTCCGATTAGGTTTTCCATTGTTTTATCATTAAAGAAACAGTAAACAACTACTTTGGCAGAAAATAATTTTAGAATGACTTTTTCATGAGTTGTCATAACTTATGAGAATATGTAGAAGAAAAGGCTGTTGCTTCTCTGAAGGGTCACAAACTTCCTTTGCTGCATAAAGGACCAGAAACAAGTGTTCTTCTGTTTTTTTTTGATAAAAGTTGTTATTTCTTTTTCTAACAGTTCAGGAGAACAACCAAAGCAAGATAACTTAAGAAAGCCAGTGACAGAAAAAGCTAAAGAGAGAGGAGGTCAAAGTTTATGATAGAACCTTTCATGGAGGAAACAGAATGCTTAACTCTCCTTTCACAACCATCACAATCCATCTTCACCTTGATCTCCACCGTCTATAAAACAACAACAAAAAACCAGCTTTGAAGACGAGATCACTGAAGAAGCAAATAATTACAAATTTACAACGCATAAGGAGGGAGGAAGGGAGGGAGAAAGAGAGAAAAATGGTTCTTTTCTTTTGCAGCTTAGACAGAACAAAAGAGATGGAAATTAAAAAACAGAACCATAAAAGGTTGGTACGTATTAATGAGATGATTACCTGCATTGGTTTGCGCTTTCCCCTTTTGCTAGAAACAGAGAAAAAGTCTGAGAGATAATCAAGAGCCCCCATTTTTCCTCTCCTATGGAAGAAAGCAAAGTACAGGTTTTCTGTTTGGGTGGTGGGGGTGTTTTGATTTTAGAGAGAGAGAGAGAGAGGGGGCGGTGAACATATGGATACTCTGATTGGGCATTTATAAGGTGGTGAATGATGCATGCTTGGAAGAAGAGGGAGACGTTTCCAAATATTGCGCCTAAAAATGAATATAAATTTAGGAAAAAAGAAAAGCTTATGTCCCAAAATCATGCTAAGTTGTAATGAAATCATGAGAAGGCAACTAGCTAGGCTTTTAGATTTTGATGATTTATTTATTTATTTGATAAATTAATTTGAAACTGTTGTAAAGTGCTTTTGTGTTTCTCTTTGCTTTTTTGTTCCAGCGGATGTGTGGCTTGCTTTCCAATATTTTATTGGAAAACCACTATGTACCCTTTTTTTTTGTTGCTTTTCTAAATGATTCTATCAAAACCTTGCAGATCAACATGACTTCTTATATATTATTAATATATATATATATATATAAAAGTTCTTTGGGAGATTACTAGGGGAATGCACGCACTATACGCATAACAAATGCGTGTAACAAAAGAGAATGTTATGTGGTGGGTAACAAACCTTGGTATTGGAGTAAATTGAGAAAATTTGGATGGCGTTTTAAATATAAAATGTCAAGCAAAAAACAGGGGGTTCGCTTAATATATATAATAGTATAGATGTATATGATAATAAATTTTTTCGAAAAATTTCTTGGATTTATGGACGGTTGAACTTATGGGGCAAAACACATCACAAAGTAAATGGTGTGGAGCCAACCCCCAATGCATTATTGTGAGAAGGATTATTTGAGCCAATAAAAGGAGGAAGTACCAGGAACCATCCATTTCACACATTAACTTAAATTAGCTAACAGAAGTGTCTTGTACTCTCATGGATTTAACTCAAAAGGTTATGTGGTTCGGATTGGTACCGGCTCCATGCATGATACTACAGCATATATAACTGGGATAATTTAATGGGAAAATTGGATTTTAGTAATATTTTTTCAACATAATTCAGATCGAGTGAGTCAATTCTTGAAAATTGGAAATTAATGATACTTTTTTTAAATAATTGGGATTCAGTATAATTTTACTATTCGTGAAAATTTTCTTTCAAAAATACCCTAAAAAAGACTTGCAAACCTCACTTGTACCTAAATGAGTGAAAAGGTTTTCAAAGTCTTTTGAGGGCAATATCGGAAGAAAGTCTCTGTAACAATAAAATGACACTAAATCCCAATTATGTTTAAAAAGTATCATTAATTGTTAATTTTCAAAAATTGACCGACTGAATCTGAATTATTTTGAAAAATATCATTAGAAACCAATTTCCCCTAATTTAGTTAGGTTTTTTTTTTCTTTGTAGTCCCCTAATTTAATTACGTTGGTATCGTATAACATGCATTGATGTATGGATGCGTGCATGAGACTCGTGGACCCATATCATGTCTATACATCACTCTCTCCTCAGAAAAAGCTGGACCATTTTACTTGGCCATACATGGATCATAGCATTCATTGTGCACATCTGCCAGTCCCCCACTTCTTGATTTTGCTTTTGAGCACTCATGCTAACATAAATGAAGTACACATACCCATTGTACCATACATGCACAGCATAAAATTACCGGAACCACAATCATGGTGTGAGCTTACCCACCATATGACTATCAAAAAAAAAAAGCTTAGCCACCATACAAAATTTCAATTACGTTCAAGCTCCCATTCAGACCACCACAAATCTCAACTCTCCTCTGATAACTACATTTCATGCCGACATGTCCCAATTTGATAAACCCAGTTGGAGTTCATTTTGGGAATGCATTCCAAGACTCGGAACGAGTTCCGTGGTTGGAATGAATTCCAAAGACCATGTTTGGTTAGGTACATGGAACACAACCAAGAGAAATAAAAAGAATATTTTACCTTCTTTTCTTTTGTTTTCCCTTTATTTTGAAAGCAAAATGTTTACAACCTTTCCATGGTAAAAGGAAGCTCTTTCGAAAAATTACTTTCCAACATCCCATATTTTCCTGCGAACAGACACATGGAAAGTTCATTTTCCTTTACGTTCTTATGGATTCCATTAAAACCAAACACAACCAAAGAGAAAACATTGATTTGATGAACACAAAAAGAGTGGGTTTTGGTAAAATAAGTTTTTGGAAAATACATTGAAATCTAAAATCGGGGTAAAGACAAATTTTTGGATTCTCATTTCTCATTTTGCAAGTTTGCAGTGACAAACTTGTAATATTTAAAAACCCTAACAGACGTACTTAGAATTTTCTATTTTCTTGAGGCAAAGACAAAGTTGTTTCATTATAAAAATAAAATAAAATTTAATTTAAAATGATGACAAGCTTGTAATATTTGACTCTTTACAAAAAGTGAAAAGGCCTAAACCACCAACCCATTCTTGCAAACGAATTCATAGAACCTATTTCCTAAATGAGTTCCAAATCCAAAATGAATGCCAAACGCATCCAAAGCCTATGTAGTTCAAAATTGACAACTCTGACACAAGTCATTCTTGGCAAAGGCTAGCGGAGCAGGGTTAACTGGGTATTAATTTGTTACATGTCTCTGAACAAATAACCATTAATTAAGTTACAATGACTGTGAAAATGAGATCTAAGGTGTTGAAATCTAGAACACAACCCTTTGTTTTATCTTGCAAGACAGTGATACCGATACCTATCTTCTCCCATGGTCTAACGAAAGCATGGGACCATATAGGCTCAAAACACCACAGAAGTTCAATGTCACTATCTGCTAGCTAGAGCAATAATATGTGGGACTTTTAAAGCATTTAAGAAGCCTGAGTTCTATCTGGGGGCCCTTCACACAGTTTGATCTCTATGAAGTATGAACCATTTAGAATCAACCAGAGGCAGAGAATTTGCAGCAACTTGCACCTAAAACCCCCTGATATTCAGAAAGACATCTCCATCATGTTGTCAAACTGAAGTCAATTCTAGAATTTTTAATATGATTAAGGCAATACAGTAAGTTTGCCTAAACTCAAGGGTAAGTGTTATCAGTCAATGCTCAGCCTCAAGAGAAGGATGAAACGTCGTGTCTCTCCTTTCATGCAGTCATCTTCTAGGCCTTGCACCATACATGTGGCATCCTGACGCTTGAATCTTAAGTTCTTAAATGTTGATGCTGACAACTACTTAAAACAAGGCATAGCCAACAAATTGCATTGATCTGCAAGGAACAACCATCCAATCTTGTGCTAGAAGATTGATATCAGATGAATACTTGAGAAAGAAATCCACCCCATCAGATTCCAATTAGGATGACCACGAAATATCATGGTTCTAATTAGCATTATGTTACGCTACAAGATGTTTAAGTGCTTAACTAACGAAGTCTCCATAAGTCTTGGGGGCTTTCAAAACCATGTCTCGGGTTCAAGTCTCGTAGGGGGTAACAATAAGCTGGATTAAAATGGCTTGGTATTATGTATGGGCATAGTGCTAAGTCATTAAATACTAATAGATGAGTGAAACCGCCAAGAAGGAAAGGACTACCACCTGTCAGTGTCGATAGAATAGGCCACCGTAAACATCGACTGCGGAAGCATGGTGGAATGTATGTTAAGTGCTTAACTAACGAAGTCTCCATAAGCCTTGGGGCAACGGTTAGACATGTAATGTAACTAACAACAAGAAAATAACAGTACTGGTGGTGGTGGTGTTGGCTATTTTCATTTTTCTCCAAAAAGTAACTTCCACCAAAGAATAGTGGACATTATTTTCCTCCACTTTTCTATTAAAACAAACATAAGGAAAATTTTAGAAACCTAAAAAAATATTTTTCTCCCTCATTTTCCAGTGAAACAAAACAAAGCCTTAGAAATTAGTGGAAACATCAGGTAATAATTCTGTGGACCATTTTAAGATACGCCTTCCGCTTGTCACCACAGACTGTTAATACAAAAAGAAGTCACTCCGTCGCTGCTATAGAATTTTGGCCGCTGTCTGCAAAAGTCATGATCACATCTGAAATCAGACAATCATCTCAATCACCCCATAGTAGATTAGTCCACATATTTTCAAAAGCACGAACAGAGACAAAAGAGCTAATCAATGATCAGTTTCAATGAAGTACAGAAGATGAACAAATAATTAATACAGTTCCTTTCAATGTCATTTCATTGTGATTGACATTATGTACTGAGTTCTAACACAATCGAATCACTGTCCCAACTCTAACCCACTAACTGGTAATGATTTTTCTTTTAGAAGATGATGCAGTAAAAATGGAAGCATTACATACAGTAATCAACACACAATTCCTCCTTGATCATCATCAGTCCAAAACTGATAACTGAGAGTTCATTTGAAATAAAAATTGGAAGAGGATACTTCCTGTGATAATGCTTATACGGGACATTCTTCCCCCATTTATGTTTCTTATCTACAATGTAATGAATATATTTCTCTGTTTCCACCAAAAAAGAAAAAAATCTCCACATCTCTGAGTGCACTATTTTTTTAGACTGCCTACCTCATCAGAAGCCAAATTTTGTAGTCATTTGTGCTTGATGCCAACAATGAAAATTAATACAATAGATGAGTCCCCATCAATATCACTTGTGCCTAAAGAAGAATAACTACCAGAGACCTCATAACTATTAACTCAGGAACTTCTGGGTAGACTATTCCTCAAGTTGCAAGTGTGATGAACACTCATCAGCATCACTTGTGCATACAGAATGAAAAGTACCAGACAACATGACACTATTACCTTATTCCAGCGTAGAGTAATTCTGAAGTAGAAAGTGAAGAAAGCCAGCAATGATAAGCTGCATGATAAAATGCATGCGAAACATCTTCTCCAGTAATTTAACAGTCCCATCTTGCATAGGGATTCTTTTCTGGCGGAAACCTGAGAAGCTCATTTTTCAAAGGCTGCTTTTCCCCATCTTTCCCAGTAGATTTCCAGGAGTGTTCCACATTCTGTCCATTTTCAGGGAAACATTTTTGCATACAAATATGATAAAATCCATTCCACTGGGGGGGCTGTTTTCTTGTAACTGTTCTAAAAAAAATATTACAATTTCAAGTTTTGAAATTAATTTACCAATAGTCTGTACAAGAACAAAGACCATCTTTGTAGTGGTGAAAACGAGTCCTATCTCTCACAATGATCTCCCTCTCAAAAACTTTAGAAACCAGCTTCATAAAAGTATGGCAATCCTCGCAGATTCTAAGGTTCTTAACAATATGTATGCAAGATCCCTCTCCCAAACTCATCAAACCGAAACAAAGAGCTAATTTTTCACTGTGCCATAGAATCACTTCTTTCTTTTCTTCCTCATCTAAATCAACCAACACATTACAAGTATCCGGAGCATAACCCACTAACTTTAACTTATTGACAACCTCATCTAACTTCTCATATATTTCATCAGCCTGTCTGTGTCTCCTATCTGCCACTAAAAACTCATGAATCTGATTATCCACTTCAATCCTACTAAAACCCTTTTCCTTGGAAATCCCTCTATACTTCATCAGTTTCCTCACCTCCCCAACATCCACCCATCTCCTGGCTTTTGCATAGATGTTTGATAATAGCACATGGGCTCCATCATGATCTGGATCTAACTCAAGAAGGCGTTTTGCTGCAAATTCTCCTAGTTCAAACTCTCCATGTGCCCGACAAGCAGCCATAAGTGATCCCCAGATGATAACGTTAGGTGCAAATGGCATTGCTTCTATAATCTCAAGGGATTCCCTCAAGCGATTCGCTCGCCCAAAAAGGTCAACCATACAACCATAGTGTTCATGCTTCGGTGTAATTTTGTACTCATTCATCATCAAAGCAAAAAGTTGACGGCCCTCCTCAACCAGCCCTGCATGGCTGCATGCATAAAGCACGGCTACAAAGGTCACTTCATTTGGCTCAAGATTCTGTGCTTTCATCTCATAAAAGAGTTTTAATGCATTACCAGCATCCCCATGCATGGCAAACGCAGTGATCATGCTAGTCCAAGATATAACATTCCTTCTGGGCATCTTACTAAAAACACTCCTTGCACATTCCATGCTCCCACATTTAGCGTACATGTCAATAAGGGCATTGTTTACAGATAATACCACTCCAAATCCATTCTTATCAACAAATAAATGGATCCATTTTGCTTGACCCAGTACACCAAGATGAGCACAAGCTGAAATTACACTCAACATGGTGACCTCATCAGGTTTTATACCCAAAGCTTGCATTTCACTGAACAATTTAAGAGATTCCTGGGGCCAGTCGCTTTCAGCATAACCAGAAATCATTGCACTCCATGAAAACAAATCCTTCTCAACCATTTGATCAAAAATTGACCGAGCTTCTTCAGTCTTTCCAAGTTTTGAATAACCAGAAATCATTGCAGTCGAGGCAACTATGTTCTTTGGTAACATCTTATCAAACAGAATCTGAGCAGAATCCATGGAGCCACAATTCGAGTACATGCTGATAAGAGCACTTTGCAAATGAGGGTCGACAACAAACTTCTTGTCAATGATGTATTCATGTATGCTTTTCCCATAATTTAAGTTTCTAGCACGACCACAGGTAGAAAGCATGGTAGAAAGAATCACCTCATCTGGCTCCACTTCGGATCTCTTCATCTCTTCAAACAGCTGCAAGGCATCAATGTAAAGACCACCCTGACAGTAACTGGTATTGAAATTATAATAAGTGGCAACAACAGAGTTAAATTTAAATATATATATATAGCAAAAAGAGAAAATCTGAAATTTCAATGGCTAGATCATTTAAAACACTAACCCCACCCCACCGTGGTTTTCAATCTTGGCCAGTAAAGTTAAATACAAGTAAAAACCTTATTTATTTTTCAAATACCAGCCGATATATCTGTACAGGCTGGTAAAACCAGGATTTAAAACCTGAACTCCATCTCAAACCCCACGCCACTCCCTTCCCACCATGACCACACTCCCTAGCACAGCATAAATGCTTGGAATAGCACAAAGTGTTTAAAAAGTATTATAGGCATGCCTTGTAGTTTAGCATATATACTTGGAGTACCCCGAAGATTTCAAAGATTATCATAGTCATTCCTTTCAGTTTAGCATACATGAAGCACCCTAATATTTATAACAGGATTAATGCAGCCTATATGGTTTTCATGTCTAGAACTAGAAAGATCCTTCCTTTGTGGGTTCAATTCTCGTAATGCAACAGTACATTCTCTAACAACTAATTTCGCTAACCTTAAAAAAAATGTTATCAATGTATACTCTTACGAAGAACGATCTATCCTCCATTTGAAGAATTTTTTCTACAGGACAGGCAAATTTGAGGGAATGCAGTGTCTTCTTCTGGGGCGCTACAAGTACATTTGCCAAAAAGCTATTACGCTAAAGGCGTATCTAGGCAACTTTCAAAACATCAAAAGGTACCCTTTAAAGTATTCATATAAAAGTATAGGGCTATCCAAATAACGCTCGAGGTAAACCAACATACCCGTCGATCATAACGCTCCAGCTAACAACGTCTCTATTAGACATTTTATCAAACATCAACCGTGCATCTGAATATCGCCTACAAGTTGCATATAACCTGACGAGACCCGTCTGCACAAATGGGTCTGAGGCGAAACCCAATTTCGAAGCGAGCCCATGAATCTCCATTCCTTCCACCAAAGCAGAAACTCTGGCTGAGGCTTTCAAGAGCGGAGGGAAGCTAAACCTGTCGACCTCAATCCCTTGTCTCCTCATCTTCTGGTAAACCAACAGCGACTTCCCTGGTTCAGCACTCCTCGATAATTCTCTCAAAACTCGATTACAAATATGCGTTTCGGGGTCTGGAATTTTGTCGAAAACCAATAGAGAGTATTCTAGGCTTGAGGAGAGAGCGCAAGAGGAGATTACAAGTTTGAGGAGCAAAGAAGTTGAACGGTCGAGTCCCAAACGGAGGATCTGAGCATGGATTTGTTTGAGCTGGGAGACAGTGGTGGCTGAAGTGAGGACCGAGAAGAGGTGGTGGTGATGGAGATTTTTCAAGCTTTGGTTTTGGCGGGATGGATAGGCCAAGAGGGTCTGCTGGAGGGCTGCCATGGCATGAGCTCAGATGCTTTTGCCGTTTGTACCGTTACCAATTACCACGAAACGGCATCAAAGACCCAGCGAAACTGACTCGGAACAAGCAGAGCATGGCCTTAACCGAGACGCATCTGGACAAATTGGGTCATGAACATAGTGGGATATTGTGATCAGGGATATTGTGATACAAGGTTATGTTTAGTGATGTTTTTTAAAATAATAATTTACGCCAAATTCTTGGTAATTGAAAATTAGTTATACCTTTTGGAAATTGATAAAGACAACAAGAAGAAAGAACACAGATTTATAGTGGTTCAGCAGTGTGCCTAATCCACTCTTCAATAAGCACTAAGGCTCCTCTACACTTTTCTTATAATTTTTTTCTCTCTCTTTTTCTACAATAGTATACATTACATATTTATAGAGATAGAGAGGTATAGATCTTAAGAGTAAACTTGGTAGAGAAGTTTCTAATACTTGTGTTGCAAGGTTGGGAAGAAGCTTGGCCAACAAGCTAACTTGGAGTGCAAGATTCCTCAGCAGAAAGTTATCTTCAACACTCCCCCTCAAGCTGGAGCATAGATGTCCCTAATGCCCAGCTTGTCCAAAACTCCATTAAAGGTCTTACTTGAAACTCCCTTTGTCAGAATATCTACAAGCTGATCACCAGTCTTCACAAATGGGGTGCAAATTAGACCTGCTATCAACTTTTCCTTGATAAAGTGTCTATCCACCTCAACATGCTTAGTTCGATCATGTTGAACTGGATTATGAGCAATCTTGATTGCCGCCTTATTGCCACAATGCAACTTCATAGGACCTTCAGGTTTGACACTCAATTCTCTCAATAATGTCCTGAGCCATAATAGCTCACATATTCCATGGACCATGGCCCTTAACTCCGCTTCTGCACTAGACCTAGCCACAGTGGCCTATTTCTTGCTATGCCATGTGACCAGATTTCCTCCCATAAAGGTAACATACCCTGATGTAGACCGTCTATCTATCATTGACCCAGCCCAATCAGCATCTGTATAACCTTCAATCTCTAGGTGTCCATTTTTAGCAAATAACAACCCGTTTCCAGGTGCAGACTTCAAGTACCTAAGAATTCTATACACCGCATCCATATGTGTCTTAGAAGTCACCAGATCTCTACTTTTTTGCATGAATGTTCCCAAAAGTTTTTGGGGAGATGCTGTTCTCACTGCAGCATATCTCATTAATAGAATGCCGTCCAAAGTGTTAAATTTTAAAACTCCTCTACAGTTTTTATCCCAAAGCCATACCATACCAACCGTCCTTCATATCCAACCAAAAGTGTTTGGGTGTACCTGTTATGTTCATGTTCCTAAGCAGCACTGTAGTAAGCTTGATCCTAGAGCCCTTAAGTGTGTTTTTATAGGATACTCTGCTATTCAGAAAGGGTATAAGTGTTTTGATCCATTATCTGGAAAATGTTTGGTATCCATGGATGTAACCTTTTTGGAGGATCAAGCCTTCTTCAAACAGGACAATAGCAAGTCATCTCTTTAGGGGGAGAATGCTAAAGGTGAAGAGATCCCTTGGGAAGATTTAGATATAAATAATAAGGTGAATGATGTGAACTATGATGAGAGGAATGTGGTGGTTGGTAATGAAGTTGGTGGTGATGAAGAGGTTATTTTTGGATCCCCAGAAAGGCAAGCCACTCCAGGAAGCATGTCACAATATCAACATGTGTTCACACGCAGAAGAGATAAGGCACCTCTCGATTCACCAAGCCATCATCCTGCTAAACCCGTGACAAATGATCTTGAGGTAATTCCGTCTCTTGAAATCCCCAACAATAATTCTTCTTCTGGTGATTTACCTCTTGCTTTAAGAAAACTACCTCGCACATGTCCATCTGTGTATAGATATCCTATCTCTAAGTATGTGTCTTCTCATCGTTTATCCTCCACCTATAAAGCTTTTGCAGCACAGGTATCTACTGTACAGGTTCCCAACAGTGTGCAAGAGGCTCTTGATAGTCCAAGGTGGAGGGCAGCCATGATTGAAGAAATGGAGGCCTTACAGAAGAATGCAACTTGGGAACTAGTTGATTTGCCGAAAGAGAAAAGAATAGTGGGATGTAAATGGGTGTTTGTGGTGAAGCACAAAGCTGATGGCTCGGTAGAAAGGCTCAAGGCAAGACTGGTGGCCAAAGGTTATACACAGACCTATGGCATTGACTATCAGGAGACTTTTGCTCCTATTGCAAAAATAAACACCATCAGGGTGTTGTTATCATTAGCAGCAAATTTGGAATGGCCATTACAATAGTTTGATGTGAAAAATGCCTTCCTCCATGGAGATCTTGAAGAGGATGTGTATATGGATTATCCCCCAGGTTTTTCGAATCCTTCAGGAGACAAGAGAATCTGTAAGCTGAGGAAATCTCTTTATGGGCTTAAACAATCCCCAAGAGCATGGTTTGGAAGGTTTACCCAATCAATGAAGAAGCATGGATACCGTCAAAGTCACTCTGACCATACACTATTTCTAAAACATTCTAGTGGAAGAAAAATTACAGGACTTGTTGTATATGTGGATGATATAGTGATCACAAGGAATGATGTAGATGAGATGGAGAAATTAAAAGCTCAGTTGGCTATGGAATTTGAGATCAAGGATCTTGGCGATTTGAGATATTTCTTGGGGATTGAAGTTGCTAGGTCTAAGCAAGGGATATTTGTCTCCCAAAGGAAGTATGTCCTAGATTTGTTGGGAGAAACAGGTTTGTTGAACAATAAACCGACTGACACTCCTATTGAACAAAGCCACAGGTTGGGAGAGATCAAAGATGACACTCCAACTGACCGAGAGAGATATCAAAGGTTGGTTGGAAAACTTTTATATTTGTCTCATACACGCCCAGACATTGCTTATGCTGTGAGTGTGGTGAGCCAATTTATGCAGGCTCCTTTTGAGACACATATGGATGTAGTGTATAGAATTCTCAGGTACTTGAAGTCTGCACCTGGGGGAAGGGGTTGTTATTTGCTAAAAATGGACACCTAGAGATTGAAGGTTATACAGATGCTGATTGGGTTGGGTCAATGATAGATAGACGGTTTACATCAGGGTATGTTACCTTTATGGGAGGAAATCTGGTCTGGCGTAGCAAGAAACAGGCCACTGTGGCTAGGTCAAGTGTGGCAGTGGAGTTCAGGGCCATGGCCCATGGAATATGTGAGTTATTATGGCTCAGGACATTATTGAGAGAATTGAGTGTCAAACCTGAAGGTCCTATGAAGTTGCATTGTGACAATAAGGCGGCAATCAAGATTGCTCATAATCCAGTTCAACATGATCGTACTAAGCATGTTGAGGTGGATAGACACTTTATCAAGGAAAAGTTGACAGCAGGTCTAATTTGCACCCCATTTGTGAAGACTGGTGACCAGCTTGCAGATATTCTTACAAAGGGAGTTTCAAGTAAGACCTTTAATGGAGTTTTGGACAAGCTGGGTGTAAGCACCTCATTTTTGCGCTCCCAGAAAAGCCAGAAATGCATAACCTGGCTAAAAAGTCAAACCCTGAGGGGTCGAAAGTTGACCTTTTGATCAGATAAAATTTGGCCACCTTGCTTTATCCCAATGGATAGAGAATCCCGACACGAATCCAACGCAACTAGGTTTGCAGGAATCGGGGTCCGAATGAAGGTTCTGCGGGCGGTCAAACTTAAGGAAGAGCCGAGAGTTGACTTTTCCTCGAATCCCATGCCAAGTACCTTGATCTATACCATTGGATAAGGAATCTCGACACGGTTCCAACGCAACTGGGTTTGCAGGAATCGGAGTCCGAATAAAGGTTCTAAGGGCAGTCAAACTTAAGGGAAGGCCAAAAGTTGACTTTTCCTCGAACCCCGTGCCAAGTGTTTAGCCCTATGTCATTGAGTAAAGGGCTCCAATACGCGTCTAACGCAATTGAGTTTGCTCAAATCGGGGTTCGGATAAAGGAGATATGAGCTGTCAAAGTTTCTGCGCAGCAAAGCCGGAAACTGCACACGTGGCGCAGGAGCTGCACACGTGACAGCCAACGCAGCAAAATATATCAGGGACTAAATCTTAAATACCAAAAATTCGTACGGGCCAATCCGTAGATATCCAAAAGTGTCAAATCGGTCGAATCGGTCAAGTCGAAGGGCAAATCCGTAATTTTCCAAATTGTATCCGGTCACATATACCGGATACACTAGCTCCCCTTCATGACCGGACTTGAAGGCCGGATACAAGAAGATTTTCGCGCGAGATTCGCGCCTATCGCCCGACAAATTCGCGGCGGCATTTAATTTTCAAATGATTATGTTTTGTATCCGGCATTGAAGACCGGATACAAAGGAGTGCCAGTGTATCCGGCCATGAAGACCGGATAAGAGGGGACCTTAATGTATCCGGCCTGAGTTGCCGGATACATTAAGTTGCCTATAAATACCAAAACAGCAACTCATATCCGGGGTTGGCTTTTCTTTGTGGCTTCTCAGCTCCCTTCCAGCACTCATCCCCACCTGAACTTTGTCTGCACCCCCTTTGCCTTCCCTAACACCCCCCATACCTTTGCAAGACCATCCGACCTCCTATCTCCGCTTCTTCTCCGCCTCCTCACCAAAGTCCAAGGAGGATAGCTGCTGTTGGGGGTTGCAAGGGAGTGCTCCAACTCCATCCACGCCTAAAGGAGGTTGAAGCATACCTCAGAAATCAGTTGTGCATAGCAGGTAAGGTTCCTCATCACTTCATATTGCACATATGTTAAAATGGATTTTTTCTAAAGAGTTCAAAGAGTTTGATCCCCCACTGCTGTATGGCTGCGTTATTATTCCTTTGCATGCATTTTCTTTCATGGTTGGGTAATATAGTGGTCTCCAAAGGCAAGTGAGCCCCCAGGTGTGATTTTCGGATAAAGTAAGAGGATTGGTTGTCCCACTCTAAGCCACCAAGTGCGCTTTTTTTTTTTTGGGGATTTCAGTTACTCAAAGAAGGGAGTATGTTCCCTCATGCAAGGCATGTCTAATGTATCCCTGTAGACACCCCAAAATTGCACGATTTTTTATAAATCTTGAAGGAAAGAAATATTTTATTGGAATTTTCAATTCTTTGCATTGGGTTTGAGATCCTTAACCCATTTGAATCCAAAACCGTAAAGGAAAAGGCCCAAATTCAATCTTTTGTGCAAAGTCAAACTTTTTCCAGTTGAATTTTGTTGACTTTTGACCCCAGAAAATGAAATATTTTTTAAAGCAAGATTTCAAAATAATTTTTCCCAATAATCAGGTTTTTAGCAATGTTATTGCATAAATGAATTTTTTGAGATTTTAAATCTTGACGAATACCTTGGTTTTAACATATTGAACCTTTTTTCCAGACCTGAAAAACCGGAATTTTGCCTTAAACTGAAAAGTTGACTTTTTATTCACTTGAAATTTGGTCTGGAACTATTTTTAATAGATTCAAATTGGGGGGGGATGTTTGCTTATTTACATGTAATATCTTAAGTAAATGGAGATTAAAAAATACGAGGACATTTACTTAAACGATATTACATGTAAATAAGTATTGCCTGTGTTAAAATTCGGAAAAAGGCTTTTTTCCTTGTATTCGGCAACTCAGGCCGGATACAAGTATTTTCCGTTGTATCCGGTGGACAATACCGAATACAAGCAATCCTTAGTGTATCCGGTATTATATACCGGATACCTTAAGGCCCTTGTGTATCCGGCCTAATATACCGAATACACAAGTTTTGCTCAAAATTAGGGTTTTCCGAGAGCTTTTCACTTTTACCATCATATCCCTCATTAAATGAGGGGAAATCTCGGAAATAGCCTTAGGGTTAAGGTTGGTGGGCTATAGACATTATGTTGTGTCTACCATTCTCATCAACCCTAACCCTAGCCTTTGCCTATAAATAGGAGGCTCCTCCTTAAACAAATGGCAATTAACTCTTGTTTTGAATTCTCGCCAAGAAGAACTCCAAGAGAAGAGGAAAACCGCTGCGGAAGTGCATCCAGAACCCAGGTAAGCCTCAAACTTTTCTTTTATTTTCTGTCTTTATATTTCTAGATCTAGATCTCTTCTTCTACCTTTCTGTAGAATAAGGCCTTCTTTGTGTATGAAAATCCTTCCCCGGCTCAAAGTATCTCGAGACTCCCCCTAGCCGTAAAACGTGGAGGCGGGATCTAGGAGAAACGAGACTGGGGATTGACCCTAGTACTAGAACCTATGTAGCATAAAGCCTTTTGATTGATTGTAAACCGTTCCATATTCAAAGTACCCTTGATTATCTTGAAGAACCGTGTTTAACGGGGAGAGAGAACAGAGGGAAACGATAATGGAACGGAACCCTATGCTGTTTAGAACCTTATTTTGGTGAATATGTATGCATGCTATGTTGTTCCATTGATTTTATATGGTTTTTCACACTTGCACATACATAGCACTATTTTGGCGGGATAGGCTCATATTTTGGGTTTATTGCATTTATTGTGATAAATCTGAAATAAATGGCCTCAATCAATTCTGGAATGTCTTTGAATGATTTTTATAGGTTTTGTGTTCATCTTGTACGAATTGCACACACTTTGTCACATTTTTGCATTGGTTTTACTCAAAAAGGGCCTAACTGGACAGCACCTGTACCCTTACTTCGGACGCTCATAACTTCATCATCTGGATGAATTTTGGAGCGATTCCAAAACCAAGGGAAAGGTGAGGCTGTCTAGTTTATGTCCACCAAATTTCATTAATTTCTATCAAACAGATTTTTGACACCTCTCTGTCGAAGTTGATTGGACAGTTCAGGTTCAAATACAGAACTTGTCACTTCGACGGAGCGCCATGTGTTCGTTTTAAGTCCGATTCGAGTGATTTTTGTTTCTGAGCACTCCTTTATGAGTCTATTTTTAAAGACAGTTGGTTTCATAATTTTTTGACTCCATTTGAATTATTGGTAACAGATTTACTCAGAGCTGCTCATTAATACTTTTCTGGGTAAATCTGTGATCTTCGGGGCCTGTTCGGGAGACCACCCAAGGCACATCCGAATGAGTTTTTGTATGAGGCTAGTTTATTTTGAAATATGACCATACAGACTTCAATCACAGCAAATTTCGTGGGTTTTTATGGAGTGGAGTTTTCTAGGTGATTTTCCAAAGTTGCCTACTTATCACTTTTAAATATCCCCAGCAGCAACTTTCAAGGAGCATAACTCCTAGGTTTTCACCCGGAATTACTTGAAATTTTGCATGAGACTATTATTTACCATAATCTTTCAAATGGATTTGGTTTGATTTGATTTAAAATTGGATTTGAGTAATTTCAAGACAAATGGCATTACTTTTCACCGAATTTTCCGGATTTGATTCAACTTGGCTTTGGACATTCTTTTGCTTGGATTTTTTTATCCTTTTATGACATTTCAGAAATGATATTGACATAAAAGAAGATCTAAAATCCATTTGGACCTTCATGTGAATATATCATACACTTGTTCCTTTTTTAAGGATTTTCATGAATTTTTAGCAAGCTTCCTATTTTCTTTTAGCATGAACAAACACTTGGCAACCACCTTGTGTGGGTGAATGGGGGTGCCTAACACTTTCCCCCGTTCATAATCTAATCCCCTTACCCATCTCTGGATTTGATTTTCAAGTAGGATTATGTTTACCCTAGAATGTGATTTTTAACCCTTTTTGCTTATTTTTGAACTCTTTGGTGTCCATTCTCACCACAAAATTATGAATGGTGGTGACTCTCCCATTTTTGCGTTGAGCCCGTGTGTTGACGGAGGGATGATCATTCCGGTGATTTTTCCATGTCTCACAATCCCTATATAAGCCCCCCTTCCCTCACCCTTCTGTATATTTTCGTGGGTTAAAGTGTGAAGTCTTGGGTTTAGATGTCGCTAGGAGGTGGACAAGATGCATGTTAGATCATGGTTCATTCCATTGGTTTCCACGCTCACCTTAGTTTTTTTCTCTTGCTGATTTCCTTACCTCTTGCATGCTGTGTGTTTTTTTTTCTTCTCTGTTAATTGATAATGAATGCTAGACTCCTTTAGTTATACCTGTGTGTTTATGCATGGTAAGTCATCCTCTTGTATGTATACATGTCTTGGTCAATCATGGGAGCATGCCTCAAGCCATGGACCCTTTGTTGTGTGCTGTGGTGGAGCTTCAGAAGCCAAAGCAGGGACACCTTGGTCCCTGCCATAGTGACATACATGATCCCAAATGGGAGAGGCGCCAGGATGCCTTTCCCTCCTCCATTGCTTTGCTGAAAAGATCCAAAAGGAAAGCCAAGTGTGGCTTCTCCCAAACCTGAACCAACGTGGGCCCACTCAGGGGCCCACTAAACCTTAGAAAGCTTCCTAGGAACCACTGGAAGTCACCCCAACTGCCAAAAATCCGAAAAATAGCCATTTTGGTGTGATCCGGCAACTCAGGCCGGATCACCTCTGACCCAAGCGTATCCGGCAACTTAGGCCGGGTAACCTGGGGTTTGTGCATGTCCGGACATGATGACCGGAAAACCTAAGACCTATTCGTGTCCGGCCTGAGTTGCCGGATATACCCAGAAGAGTAATTTTTGTGAATTTTTTATCCTTAGCCAAATTTCATGATGTTTTGAACCAAACCAATTGAACCGATGGGGCTTCCGGGTCACCCGGAATCCCCACTTGGGACCTGGACCACCGGTCCAACTTGGCATATCCGTGGGCCTTCCAACGGAGCCCACCAAGCCCAATGAACCCTACAGCATGCAATTAAACAAGCTAAGTAAAGAGAATTAATTGAACCAGACGGGCCAAGCCCAATGTGGCCCATCCAAACTTGGGTGTGTGGATTAATGTATGAATTGCCTGGTTTGGCCGAGACCAACGACTAGGGCCTGTCGGGCCCGCCAAAGCCCGTTAACCGAACCAAGTTAGGGTGCAAGCCCTAAACTTCCCAGAACTGGGCTTTCAAGCCCAAAACCTGGATCACGGGCCCCAAGCCCAGTGACCAGCCCGTTGTGGCAAATTAAAAAGATAATATAAAACTACTTGGCCACCATGTGGGCCCACCTAAGGGGCCCACAAACCAATCCGGGCCACAGTTGCATGAAAGCCACTTAAAGCTCCTAACCTGAACCTTAATGTAAAACCAATTCACTTAACCTAAGCCGACAGGGCCTCCTAGGTTAGACAGAGGCCCACCAGAGGCACATAGGCTTACCCAAGCCCACCAAGGATACCGTGGGCCTTCCAACGGGGCCCACCCAATCAGACTCAGACAATTTAAGTTAAAGATAAAATCAACTAAAGGGACCCACACCACTCAGGTGGTCCCGCCAAGACCTAACTTAAATACTTGCTGGATTAGGAATCGGGTGAGAACCAAGTGAGAAAGCTGACTCAAACCAGGGAGCCCACGGGACCCGTCATCCGACGGGGTGGACTGGGGTGTCTACGGACTTCCCCAGACCATAACCAAGACCTGACTTAGAATCTCAAGCCGCAGACCAAAAACCTAACATAGACAAGATTAGGCACCCAGGTGTCTGCCTGCACCCCATCAAGCGGTGGCGACTCCGAATCACCCCGTGCCGCGTTTCCCACGCGCGCACACTGGGCATTAGGGACATCTATGCTCCAGCTTGAGGGGGAGTGTTGAAGATAACTTTCTGCTGAGGAATCTTGCACTCCAAGTTAGCTTGTTGGCCAAGCTTCTTCCCAACCTTGCAACACAAGTATTAGAAACTTCTCTACCAAGTTTACTCTTAAGATCTATACCTCTCTATCTCTATAAATATGTAATGTATACTGTTGTAAAAAAAGAGAGAGAAAAAAATTGTAAGAAAAGTGAAGAGGAGCCTTAGTGCTCATTGAAGAGTGGATTAGGCACACTGCCGAACCACTATAAATCTGTGTTCTTTCTTCTTGTTTTCTTTATCAGTAGCATATAACTTCACAAACTGTGACCAGGCAAAGCAGTTTGTGCCATTGAGTTTATTGGAGGTGATCTGCAAATTCATCAAATCATGTGGAACCGTCATTGTGAGAGGATTTGTGCCGCCGCTAGACTTAGAAGTCACTTCAGAAGCCATGGTTGTTTCGGATTTTTTTTCCCTTTTTTCAACTTTGCTCTGATACCATGATAAAGAAAACAAAAAGAAAGAACACAGATTTATAGTGGTTCGGCAGTGTGCCTAATCCACTCTTCAATGAGCACTAAGGCTCCTCTTCACTTTTCTTATAATTTTTTTCTCCCTCTTTTTTTACAACAGTATACATTACATATTTATAGAGATAGAGAGGTATAGATCTTAAGAGTAAACTTGGTGGAGAAGTTTCTAATACTTGTATTGCAAGGTTAGGAAGAAGCTTGGCCAACAAGCTAACTTGGAGTGCAAGATTCCTCAGCAGAAAGTTATCTTCAACAAAAATAAATGTGAATCAGTGTATTTACTAATCATAAAGGACTTTTTCCAAAAATGCCTTCGATTGTTATCGGGTTGAAATCGTCTGTCGCATGGATTAGGCAGTAGACCCTGCAACATCCGTGGGATGCTGCCACGTAGGGATGAGCGGCGGGCCTAGTGGGCCGCGGCACGCCAGGCCCGTTTTCCCAATACCCTGGCGCCTGTTGGGCCGAGCCCGCCGGGCCTAGCGGGCCAAACCCCTTTAAATTTTAAAAAAAAAACTTTAAAAAATGCCAAAAAAATCCCAAAAATTTTCTGAAAAATACTTTTATTATTCACAAAATTGTCTTACACATATTGGGATAGATTTTGCTCAAAAAAATATAAATTCATTAATTATCACAAGTACAATTACAACTTTGCAAAAATTACATAATTACTTGAACAAATAATACTGCATCACTATAGTATAAGCACATCCCAACTAGGTTGGCACCCACTCATCTATCTATCATTTGCAGTTTAAAAGAAACAAAAAAAAAGAGAAAGTACAATTCCTATACTTTGATTACAAAAATTATAACAAAACTTAGACTACTCTGGTTGACTAAAATCAATATTCAAATCATCAAAGTCTCCAGCAAGTTGATCATCTTCATATTCTTGATCTCTCAGTTCCGCCCTTAACCAATTTGTAAGACTGACACATGTTTGCACCATCTCCGGATTTAATCTGCTCCTGTAGTTGTCCACGGTTCGTCCACCTGCGTAAAAGCTGATTCCGATGCAACTGTGGACAACGGAACCGTTAGTAGATCACGTGCCATGGCCGAAAGCACAGGATAATTAACCTGATTTTGCTTCCACCATGTCAAAATGTTAAAAGCATTATGCTCTTCTATAGTATAGAAACTCATTAGGGGGCTTTCTAAATAAATCATTAATTCAGATGATCCCCCACTACTAGATGCTGGTTGTTTTCCCTTTCTTCTCCCACTTAAAAAATTCCAAGGGGAATTATCTGGTAGTGTTTGTTGGGTTCGCGTATGACCTTGTATGCTACTACTAGTATCATATTCACAAAAAAGTTTTTCTAATAGGGTTCTTATTTTACTTATATCTATTTGAAAAGTAGAATTCATATTCTCATTTATTCCATCTATTAAGTCTTCAACTCCTAATTTAATCCTAGGGTCCATTATAGTAGCTAAACAATATAAATTAGGCATCTCTTGCCAATATTTTAAAATTTTAGCTTCCATTGCAGGGATAATTTCCTTAGCAATGGGTACATTTCTATATTGTTTAAAACAAATACTTATTTGATATAAACAAGCTACAATACTTGGGGATGTTGGGTAATAAACCGTTGATAAATATCTTGTTGCATCATAAAAAACTTTTAAAAAATCTCTTAAAATTTCAGCTATTTGCCAATCAAGATCCTCTAATTCACTTTCAGGCATTTTAGTTTTATAAAATATTGCAATTTCTTGTTTTAATCCTAGTGCAGCTTCTAGCATTAAATATGTTGAATTCCACCTATGTTCAACATCTAGGGTAATTTTTTTTATATTGCTTTCCTAAAGTTTCACAATAATATTTAAATTCTCTAGCGGTTGTGCTAGATTGTTTTATATATCTTACTGCATCTCTAATATTTATTAAATGATGTTGAACAATTTTTAATCCATCTTGCACAACTAAATTAAGGATGTGACAAGCACACTTAACATGAAATAAACTTCCATCTATATTTAAGTTTAATTGTTGTCTTAATATTCCTACTGCAACATTATTAGCACTTGCATTCTCAAGTGCTAGAGCCATTATTTTATTGTGTATTTTATAATTTCTTAGATTTCTACTTATAGCATTTGATATATTTAGTCTAGTATAGCTAGCATCTAGTGGTTCAAAAGTTATTATTCTTTTTTCCATATTCCAATTTTCATCAATATAATGTGCAGTTATAGCTAAATAACTTATTTGTTGTCTACTTGTCCAAATATCTAAGGTTAAAGCTATCTTAAAGGTATTGTTTGAAAAAGTTTCTATTAATGCATTTTTCATTTTTACATATAATTTTATAGCATCCTTTCTTAAAGTGTGGCGTGAAAAAGGTTTAAATTGTGGTGCTAAATATTTAGTTATTAAACAGTTAAATCTTTTAGAATCTATTAATCTAAAGGGTAATTCTTCTTGAATTACCCACTTTACTATTTCAAGTCTAGTTTCTTCTTGATTATAAACAAAATTATTCATAGTAACACTACTAGTAGAAATTTGGGTTTGCCTAGGGTCAATTTGGCCATGTTTTGGAAGGCATTTCTGCAAATGCCGATTCAAGTGGCCTGTACCACTGTTTCCTTTACAACTAAACTGTTTTTTGCAATGGTTACACACTGCCTTCTCTTCACTCCCTACAGTTTCAATTGTAAAATTGAGCGAAACACCGGAGCTTCTATTCCTCTTGGTGCTCCTAGGTGGTAGGGAAGACGATCCCATATCTTGCGAAGGGAATTCAGTTTCAAGATCTTGGATGGGAGGGTCATTATATTGGGGTTGGATTATATCATCAGAAAATTTTGGGTCAAAAAGGGGTCTAAGATATTCCCTTTCTTCAGTGTCAAAAAACATAGGATACCTAGGGTCCATTATCAAATTTTTGGAAAAAAAAATTCTTAATAAATAATATTATTATAAATATTTGGTGATACTAATTTATAAGAAAGGTAGAAGGAGAGACTTACTTATAATAATAATATTTATACTAATTTTAAAATCAGAAAATTAAATAGAAGAATACCTCTTTAGAATGAATCTTGAACTTTGCAATTGAAGCCTTCAACCTCCAAAGTCCGATTTCCCACTTCTGATGCTTGAACAATTGAAGAGATCGAGTATCACCAATTTTCAATTACAACAATTAAAGCAAAGAAACTATTTGATAATCAATTAGAAGAGAGTAGGAGATTATAGAAGAGGTGTGGTTTGGAGCGGGAAAGGGAGTGGCTATTTATAGAAAATTAAAAATGGCTTTTTACCACCTCTACCCTTCAATATGACTGTTATTTTGCAGTTGGAAAGGTAGAAAAGGTCTTTTAATCATCAATTACAACTATAGCCCCCCAATATAGCTGTTATATGGCTGTTGGGGGGGTAGAATGGGCATAAAACGGCTAGCTCTCTAGCGGGCCGGTCCGCGTGCCCAACGGGCCGGCGTGCGGGCGGGCTCGCCCACCTGGGCACGCGCGGCCCGCGTGCCCTGGCGGGCCGTGCCCCCAGGGCCCTAAGCCTGGCACGGCACGCCCCAGTGGGCGGGCCCGGGCCAGCCCAGGCACACCTGTGGCGTGCTGGGCCGTGCCGTGCTCGGGCCGACACGGCCCAATACTCATCCCTACTGCCACGTGTAGCATCTCATGGTTGCTACACGTTTCACATTTTCCAATGTGATATGTCACTTCAACTACCATGTCACATTTAAAAATATAAAAAAAACAGCATCCATGAGATGCTACACGTGACAACATCCCCAATGCTATTGGGTCTCTCGCATAATCCCTGAGGCAAACGATTTCATCCCATGTTTTATTGATACCAAAACAGCCAAAAAATTTGTTTACATGTTTTACTGATCATCATGTATACATTTCTTCGTTATCATGTTTACTGAAAATTAGTGATATCAAAAAAGTTTGTTTGTTAACATGTTTTAATGAGGTTTATAAGTATTTTGAGTGCATTTTTGGAAGAAGTGTGATGTGAAAAGTAAATGTAAATGATACTTATTCTCAAGTATTTTTTAAAATTATCACTACTTCTCAATTATCAAAAATTTTGCGACTGAATCAGGGTTTTTTTTAAAAAGTGGAACTAAAAACCAATTTTCCTAAAAAATGTAGTTTGGGACAACCGTCAGGCACGTAAATTAATATACACTTCACTGAACGATGTCACGATCAGTGAGCTGAATCTAAGAGGAGTCTTAGTTTGTCTTTTGGACGACGAATTCTTCGATCGTTCTTTCAATGCATCTTCCCTAGTGGATCGAATACTAAATCTGCCTCCACATTCAAATCAAATGATTCGCCAGATCCGTTGCCAATTAATTGTTCGAAGCATCTACTCTGTTGAAATCCAGAGATTGTTCTGCAGTGGGTTCATTATAAACCTAAATTGCCGAGATCTAGAGCAAGGGAAAAAGCTGAGCACACGGCGAATTTGAGCGAGTATCCATCGACATTTCAGCGATGTCATTCCTAGCAAGCTCTACGCAAACATGGTTGAGATTGCTGATAGAACTAAATAGAAGATATCTTTGGCCAGCGTTTGTAAGTTATTCTCTGCTGCTTGCTCCTTTTTCCAGCTTTTTATTCAATAATAAGGCTGAATTTCTCGTTAGGGTCACTCTCTTGCATAAGTATCATGATTATCACCCCCTTTAGGGTTCACTGTTTATCACGAAATTGAAAAGTGTTTACTCTAGGGACGTAAATTTGTGCATAACTATTAGCATCTCCTTGTAGATTTTTCTAGTTTCTTCTATGAAATTGGAACTCTTTTCTTCTAACTCTGATGTCATTCAATTGAAGAGTATGCACAAGCAATATTGCATGCTTGAAGAAATTGAACTGTAACCTAATTTTTCTTTTCCAACATCATTCATCTTGCTTCTGTACTTCTATAAACCAAAGAAGAAATTCTGATTGTATAATGTGCTCTTTAAATTGTGGGTTAAATTGGGAAGGAACTTTGGAGTTCTCAAATGCATAATGGAGAAACTGAAGTTCCGACCTACTTCGGCAGTTTGAATTATAATGAAGACATTCATCCTTAAACCAGCACCAGACTTCTGACGAACATTAATGTTCCAGTATCTCATGGTTAGGGTGTTTTTGACTACTCAAAGTTCAGGTCCTCACAGATGAGATGACATTTGCATGATGCATGATGTCCATCTCTAGTAAATAGCTCCCTGAAGCATGAATCCTTCCTTTAGGACAAGATTTCTAGTCCATTCTGATTGTATACAAGCTTCTTTAATGCTTGAAGTGCAATGGCAAACAAGAATTTCATGAAAAGCAAGTAATATAAATTGGAGCATTTTGAAATTGTAGCAAGAGTCCTAAAGTAGAAGATTGTACATCCTAGAAAGATCATGCTCCAGACAGGCTATATATATATACACAGGTTATTTATTACCTATGCAGATGATATTATTCTGCATACTTGTTTTGATTCACAAAACACCCAAAAAAGTTTGCATTTGGCCCATACATATTTCAGTGGGAAAATTGCCAACACTCATTAAATTAAAAACGTCTCAGTTGGCTAAACGGAAGTAGAGGGGTATATAGTTTGTTGGGGTGGGCATGGAATCCCATACTGAAAACGCACTTGAACACTTCATCCATTTCCTTGTCATCTCGGGATAATGCCGATCAATCACATCTTTCAGGCTCTCTGTCTTGTTAACCCATTCTAATCCTTTCTCTGTGTAGGATTGGGAATTGAAATTGGTTGTGAAGAAACGATCTGCTTCCAACCTCCTAAGCATCATCCATATATATAAGAAATAAATCAAAAACACTTATCAGTAGAACTAAAATTAAAAACATTTAGCAGAAACAAAATCACGCAGGAGAAAATAAGAGTGTACCTTGAAGCAATGAGTAAAAATATAAAGAAAGCAGTCTCACTAATGGCGAATCCTTTTATCTTCTTTTCTGCATGAAGGCCTACAAGCAGGTCTAGCTTCTCAACATCATCTCCATACACCTCATGGAGTGCTTCAACAATATTTTCATCATCTGTCAAATCCTCCCACTTGCTTATAGGAGACATCAATAGGTTCCTTCTAAACTCATTATATCGAGCAACTCCCCTCTCTCTGTCTCTGTAGACTAAGTATGGGCATTCTTAAAGTTACTATACTATGATAAAGCTAAAGATATGAGCATCAAGTAAAGAACAGGAAATGGTGGAAATGTAACTTACTCTCTAAGGAAGCCATATCAACTGGATCTGGTCTGTCTTCTCCATTGATATCATGTGCAACAAGATTCCTCATCCATGATGGATAGTTCCAAAGAGAGAGAGCCCCACATGCCTGATGACCCATTGACACCATCATCTGCTCCATTCCAATGCTTGATAGTCTTCTCTCACCTTGTAACCCCACCATCTCTTTCATAGGCACCCTGAAAATTCGGTCCATTTGAATGATTAAGGTAAAGATTATATATAACTAAATGCACATACAAAGACACAAATACAAGGAGGAGGGAAAGGGAGATGTACTTCTCCAAGATGGGTGGGCTCTTGTTTTCTGAAGTTTTTGTGGAGTCAATGTCCCTCAGGAGGAGTTCATCAGGAAGAAGTTCATGCATTCTGTAGACGCTTACAAACTCTTCAGTCAGAGAATAAGGAATTCCATGATCCCTTGGTTGTTTAAGCCCCACCAATCCACTAAAGATTGGTCCACAAATATGTCCGAACAAATCCTTGAACTTCTTGCCCAGAAAACCATACCTGCACCAACCTTAAAATTTCTTTGTTAGTTTGATCTTCAATCCTGATGCAATAGACTTCATCATACAAAAATAAAAATAAATAGATTTAATTATTGACAAAAGATCTTATGTTTTCAGTACCAGTTGATCCTCATTCCTGCAAGAAGAATATCAGTCTTGAGTAATTCTACAGTCCAGTCAATGGTATGAATTTTTGCAATGACTGCTGATGTCACCAATCTTGCATGTCGAAAAAGCTTCTCATCATCCAAATCAGGGTAATGTGCCTAGGCAGATTTGAAAATTTGCTAAATTATTAGCTAAATAACCAAGAGTATTATCTGTTTTACATGTGAAAAGAGTGATAAAATATATTGTTATTAAATAGATAGCTAGTTCTGCTAACAAACCAAAGCAAGTATATTAATGCGTTCCATCAATAAGAAATATAACTTGCGTAACACTTGAATATCTTGCTGAGAACCATTAAGAATGAAATGATAAACTGATGCATCCATGAAATTTTGACATAGGACTTCTTTTTCATTATTTAACTTTTTTTTATGAATATTTACTTACTTTGAGCATATCACAAACAGCGTTGTGTTCTTTCACAAACAAGGCCTGTAAGAGGGAGAAACCTGCCCAACAATTCCGGACATCGCCTGAGATAGGAATCCCCTTTTCATCATGTTGAAGAAGTCCATCTTCTGATGCCTTTAGCTTTCCATCTTTGAACATCCGCACTCTTTCCACTCCCTCCTTGTTATTCCCATAAATTACACTTCCATCCCTAGTGATATAGAATAGCATGTTAGACATCTTATGAAATTGACATTAGTTAGTTGTTACTTACTTCTACCCTACCATATTTCTTAGACATACATTTTGATGCCAAAGAATTTTAAATATTGGGGTTAGTTCACTTTAAGAATAAATGAGGTGAAAAAAAATGCAAGCACAATAATGAAGTATGAAGCTGCAAATTATTGAGCAAGAAATCTTTGGTAAATATGTCATAAATTTGAAAAATGGTGGCTTTAAGTTATAAATGGGTTGCTGGAGACAATGAACAGAAATGTTATGGCTAATGTTGAAAAACTTTGAAGTCTTTGCATCCTGCTGCAGAGGTGCAGTTGAAGCAGTAATTGCAAAAACAGAGAAATGTGTCAGCTTGAATATACTTCTAACAACAATAAAGGCTTCCTTAAAAAACAGAACAAAAAACAAAGAGCCCAAAAGAAAAAAGAAAAGCAACAGTGGAGGCTATTTTTTCACAGAAGGCGTGACACTAAAACCTCATTAACGTAAACCTACACTAGGAATCCTTTAAAAGTATTCATAAGTACTTACCACCACGGAGTCCTTGTATTCAAGAAGCCAGTCTTGATATCAGGTGAGCCAGTGGGAAATTTCTTGCTGATGTAGAACTTGAATGATTTCAATGGACATCCATCTACAACTTTATCAGGAGCTCTAATTTCCACCTGCATAACATTATGAAACATTAATATCTCCTGCCTCTCTTGAAAACTGCATGTCTTACCAACTAGAACCAGTGACTCGGAGGTCTGTGAGCTGGTTTGCTAAGTAAGTCAGACCGAGTCACCAGCTACTCATTTTGTATTATGTGTCTGTAAATCCCCAAAATAAACCAGATAAATGTCTAAAAATCAGTTTTAATCCCAAATAAGTTTTCCAAGTAAATTGAAGGAGCTGTCAAGGCATAACCAAAGTCATTACGTTGTCTACCAGGAGGCTCGCCGATCCCAGAGTTTTCTGGGCAACCAGCAAGTTTTTAAACACTGGTTTAGATAGATTGTAATGCAGTTATGCATGGTTTTTACATGTGAGAATCCAGTAAAAGCAGAAGATATAGGTAGTACCTGTTGGGTGTCTTCCATATGATCAATCCAATCATGAATCATGAACTGTATCCATGAGCAAGCTATCAAGTTGAATTGTTTCCCATTGTCTATAAACTTCTTTCTCGCCAACAGCTTTGTGGCCACCACTGTAGGGTGAGGGTCAAACAACTGTTGATCCATGAGGTGTTAATAGAGTATTAACTAATTTGCACTTCATTTAGATAACAATAACGTATTGCACCGTTGTCACTGTAAAAGAACTCAAGCCATCGATACATGATGTAACCAGGGATGACAATATGGCAGATTAATGGGGTAATCCATCCCTAATGGTTAAGGTTTAGTAAAGCGTAAATCCGGTTAGGGTTTAACCCAACTTGAACCGAATTGAAAACCCCAATATTAATTCTTTTAAATATTATTTTTCTATACAAAAATATTTATTATTTTGCATTTATTTATAAATTTATATATATACTAAATAAAAGCATTCATAATTTAACATTTTATAGTATAACCTTGTCAACTCGCCCGCCTTGTTACCAACTCAATAAGATTAGGAGTTGGTTTGTATCCAACCCAATAGTGTTTAGGAGCGGGTTCGAGCTGGGCCATGATTTGTCAAAACTCTAACCCAGCCCTCACCCAAGCCATTGCCATCCCTACATGTAACCCTCATCTTCTTGATTTAAACAGTTCAATCAGTAGGTGATTTGTCTCTCGCCTCCTTCAAGATACAGGCTTCCTTCTGAAAGACACTGAAACCTTTCCTCTATTAGACAACCAACATTAAGAAGTGAACAAATCTTCCAAATTCACCAGGCTTTTCCAGTGTCCATAGAGGCCCGTCTCTGACCCATAAGAATTTTTTTTTTTTTTTGGTTGGATTAATTTGCTGTGTTCAAGTAGAACTCTTATTTGTTTCAAAACGATTGTTCAAACTGCTCCGAGACACTAGAACCGTGTGTAGTAAGCGTTTACGTACACAACTGCTCTATTGGTTTTTTAAGGGTTGGAATTGGAATTGCAACCAGTTGCTTTTTATGCATCAATTCTAACAATAAGATCATCGTTGAAAAATAAAACAAAAAAACAGGGAAGAAATCACGAGTAATTGAAATAAAGCAGTGGGTGAGTCCTCAGTGAAATTCTACCTTGTAGGGTAAACTCGAGGGGGGCATATTCCGACCGAAGAAGGTTCCCTGACTGCCAATAACGTCGTCCGTTGGATGATTGCAGGTACCATCAGCCGTCCGATAGGCGAACTCTTGGGCGTCGTACTTCTTACCGTTCATTCCTCCGACGTGCAACAGATTGTAACGCTGGTGGAGGTGCCTTCTGATTCCCAAGTAAGCCACTCCTAGCACCACCGGAAGCCTGTGCCACATCCCCAACCTGTCCACCAAATGTATTATCTGCAGATCAAAGAGGAGGAGGAGGAATCAGTTCCATTTTCAGAAATTCATCGACTTAAAATTAAGTGGAAATTTATGAAAATTTGTGAAAGGGGAGGATCACTGACGCAGAAGAGAAAGGCGTCGAAGAGTCTCATCTTGGCTACGATGGGCCGAAGTTCAGGATGAACGAAAGAGAAAGCCATTGTTGTTTCTGTAACAATAACCAAAAGGAGGAGTCGTGGTTTACTGGTTTCTTCCTCTGAACGAGAGATGGTTGGAAAAGCGACACTCGATGGGCTTTAAAGGGGTGAGCGAAAGCCAATTTATTACACGTGGCAAACTTTCTTTATAACTCTCTATCACTCACTGCGATGATAAAAGGATATGGGTAGGGCCATTCACGGCTCCATGTGGAACGGTGGAAGCGACTCTGTGCTTTCAAGTCTTGCGACTCGTAAGTCTTCCTAAATCTAAAATATCTCTAACGAGTTGAAATCGTCTGTCTTGCTTTCCTGGTGTGGTCGTGAGATGTTGCCATGTGGATCATCTCACGGCCAATGTTTTTCACATGTTTTAAATGTATCAAGTGAGCCCCACATGAAAAAACAGTGGCCATGAGATGCTCCACATGGCAGCATCTAATGGCCACCACAGGGAACACTTCACGGAAACATGGCAGAAGATTTCATTCTGTCGACATGGCAAAATTAATAGTGCCATGCCTTCTACGTGTGTGGGCTGTTAAGCTGGGGAAGCAGCCGTGGCGTGCAGAGCTGGACTACTGTTCATCTATCAACTTCCAACTGCATCGTCAGGTGCGCACGTTAGCACTCTCCACAATTATTTTTGTGGGTTCGGATTTCAGAGGACAGATCAAGTTGTCGGTATCATCCCTCCCTAATACAGTCTACAGTGCCTATTAATTAATATCGTAGTGCTGTTTCGTAACAAACAAGGCTCCTCTCATATCTAGTAGCTTCTATTTGATGGTTTTGAAATTTTTTTTTTTTTTTTTTTGGGGTCATCTATTGATGGTTTTGATGAATGGACAAATCTGCGGTCCCAGTTATAGTTGTTTAGGGTGTGTTCGGAGCATTGGATTTGGGGAGAAAAGAAAAAAAAAGCTAAAAAAGAAAAGAAAAATACTAATTTTCTTTCCTTTTCTGATGTTTGGATAAAATAAGAAATGAAATGAAAAGAAAAATATATTTTAGTAAGATGATGGGTTGGGGTGGTGCCGGGTGGCGGTGGGTGGTGGTGGCGACTGGTGGTGGTGGGCGGCAGTGGGTGGTGGTGTTGGTGGACGATGGTAGCAGCGACTAGTGGTAGTTGATGGGTAGTGATGGTGCCAGGTGGTGGTGGTGGGTGGTGGTGGCGGCTAGTGGTGGTGGTGGTTGGCATTAGTGGGTGGTGATGGGTGGTTGTGATGGGTGGTGGTAGCGGGTGATGGTGGGTGGTGGCGGTAGCTTGTAGGTTGTGGTGGTGGTAGATGGTGCTAGTGATATAAGGTGAATAATGATAAGTAATAGTGAATTTTCTTTTCTTTCAAAATTCTTACTTTTTTTGAAGAGAAAATTTTTTACATTGGAGAGAAAATCTCATTTTCTTTCATCTAAACCAAACAAGAGAAAAGAAAATTTTAACATTTTCTTTTCTTTTCTCCCCAAATCCAAAGTTCCAAACACAACTTTAATGTTTATGATTTATGATAAATCAACTGACATCGTCCCAATAAAGACTTCTCCGGTAACGGTAACAGCACTTGAAAGGTAAGAAGATATATGCCCCAAGCTTTAATTGATGACCAACATGGTCGTACTTAGATACGTTCCTAAGTAATATAAGTCTGCTACTTTTCCATAAAAAGGTCAAAAACAAAAAGCAGCCGTTGAAGGTAAGAGGTTATTTTTCCATTTTTCTTACCATAAAAAGGAAAAAAAAATAAAGGCAACCTCCCAAAAAATCTATGCTATACATAACACGAGGTGCCCCTTGGGAATTGGACTAATCAGAATATATAAGTTTTCCAAATAACCCTTACACATCACTGTCAAGATTCATTAATAAAAGTGTACAGTAATCAAAATTATTTCGATTTTTTAAAAACTTAATAATAAGTTGCAAAACCTTTTCCTCCCTTTCTACCTATTTTTTCGTATGTGCAATATTACACATGCACCGAACTAGTAAAAAATAAAACAACAGAGGTTTCCAACAATCTCACTTTCCATCCAAAGTTTTTTAAAATATCAATTTATATATATTTCTTGTGTCTAGTAACCTCTCCTCTTTTAAAGGTTTAACCTTTAAAATTTAGGGAATATTACTGTTACTCTGCTTTTCGATGACATATGACCCATTGGTCGTACCTTTTCAACAAATGACCAAATGGGTCCATATTTGATCTTGTTTACGATATTGGCCGAGAACCATGGGTGTCTTATTTTTAATAAAGGATTGAGGATCTTGGCACTAGATTTTAGCATGCATTTTGTGTTTGTTAACAATTATATTTCATAGTTATTGGGGAAGGTATGCGCTATGCAAGTAGCAAAAGAATTAGATAAGTATAGTCAATTATAAGGAAAAAGCAAACCGAAGAAAACTGAAAGGCATTTTGGGTAGCAGTAGGTAGTTTTATATATAAGAAGATAAATGTAAATTAAAATAAAAGTGATGAACATTTTTTATTACAATAAGGTAGTTACATATGTGTAAACAATTGAATATGAGATAAAAAGTAACTAGAATAAAAACCGATGGGTAAACTCAAATACTGAAGATGCTGTTGTAACCACCAAATCGTGAAGTTATACTGATGGGTAAATTTGAATGAAAGTGGAGGGCTAATGGTGTATAACGTCGGCAAGAATCTTGAGAGTAGTTGGCTTTAGAGTAGTATAGATATGGATCCTTTTGATAGAGTTTGCATACAAGCATCTGGTGAGACATGAGGTTTAATCCTGCCTTATTGAGAACTTTGAGGTTTAAATGCATTTTTAAGACATGGAGTTTAATCTATGCCTACTATAAGAAAAGATGTCATCGATTACGTCTTTCTATGGCACCACTTGATTGATGTTGAAAAAGACATCACACTGACATATGGATTATGCCCCTTTGAGAAGAATAAAAGGATCAAGATGGTTTATGGATAAACCTGCCCTTACGTAAGTATATAAGCGTCCACAATTTAGTAGACCCCGGCACCTCTTACTCCAAAACTTTTAATGTATTTCTTAACATGAAAAACTCCTGGTCGTGAGATGCTCCATATGGCAGCGTCTCACACGCATTACACCATTTGCTGCAAGAGGAAGCAGCAAACGATTCAACCCGTACATTACTAAGCGAGTAAATATTTCAAGTAAAATATATAAATTTTAACATATTTATTGAGAAAAAATAAAAATTATGCTATCAACATATACTTGCATAAATAAAGGGAGGGTTGCTGTTGCAAAAAACCTAAACCAACAAGGATTAAAGTTGTGCAAACTTAAGCAAAACCTGAGATGAAATCATCCATTGTAGCTACCTTCAACAAATCATGCCGCCTAAATAAGATGCTGCCACATGCATCATGTCACGACCAATGTTTTTTCACCTTGAAAAATGTGAAAATACTTTTCTGATATGAAAAAATAATAACTGTGAAGTTATGTACGTGGCAGTATCTCACTCAAACGACAGAATATATTATAGAATGAAGCGACAAACAATTTCAACTCGCAAAACTGTATATGCACTATCAAACCTATCCATGAGGGGGCAGAAATCATCTGCACCCAGTATATCGTTCACCAGCTTTAAATGGGGTCAGGTGCATGGTGCGATAAATTGGGTGTAGTGCGCTAGTCTCCGTGAGGACTTGAAATCAACTGAAGCCCCTTGCTGGAAATATCTGCTGGTCCAACGGTGAATGAAGTATACACGTCTGTGAATGATGCTAACATGTACACGTCATTCACCGTTGGACCAGCAGATCTTCCGCTGTAGGCTCCGGCTAATATGACCTCCTCCGTGAGGACATCGTCATGGCTTTGGCTGCGTTTTCGTTGGGTAACGAGAAACTGTCGCTTTTAAACTAGTTTCAGCTGTTAGGTGACTTAGGTCACACAAGATTTTTTCCATTAATTTCTCGACTGGATATATCCATGCAGAAATCCTTCATTTTCTTCCGTTCTCTCGAAGTTATCCGCAACGAAAGTCTGCAACATTGGAACTTGGTGGCAAACCAGGAATAGCAAATGCAGAAGGTAAACGGAGTTGGTGGGCGTTCGGGCCATGCATTAAAGTTTGGTCAAGTGGTGCGTAACAGGGACGACAGGATAGGTCGGCAATCAATGACGAAAGACGATAATATATCTTTGAAGACCCATCAAAACTGAGAGAAAACTTCATCTTTTGTTCGTTGACCAATGAAAAGGTTTAAAGCCGTTTGTCAGCGTTAGCTCCTGTAGTAATGGCAATGCAAATTCCGTGAACAAACTTCACCACTGGATCATGAGTCAACTTTCAGAACAAAGCATCGAATACGTATGAGATTTCTTCACATTAAGACTCGCATGCGGAGGGTCCTTGACGGATAAGCTACTCTGAGGAGTCAACAGCTGGCGCATTGGAAAGAGGAAGGTTTAGTGCAAGAATCAGTCAGATGAGTTATCTGCTGCATTCAAGTATCGTAGCTTCTGCAAGTCTCCGCTTATCCAGTTATCCGAGACTTGACACATCTCTAATAAATTAACACATTGGCACGTCTTTATTTTGGTTTCCTGAATAACTTGGGAGTGGGTTCGGATGACATAATTAGAGCTAGTTTAAGTGTCTTATCATAATTAATTATTATTTAATCTTATTAATGGCGGGATAAATAAATTACTTATTCTAATCAAAATGAGATTAAGCCTGATTCAGTATAAACGAAGATGAGACCATATCAGCTGGAGCCTACGCTGGATGATCTGCCAATCCAACGGTGAATGATATTTTATCGTCAGCGTCATTCACAAATATATACACACCACTCACAGTTGGACCAACACATCTTCAAGCAAAGGGCTTTAAGTGATTTCAAGTCAATGAAGACCAAATCTCATCTATTTGGCTCGAAAGCCTCATATGGTTAAAAACTAATCGGAAATACTTTCTCCTTTTTTGCTTTTATGTATTGTTCTCCATTGAAAGTGGGAGGCTTCGACATGTGGGTAGCTTCTGTTGAAGAATTAGTTCCTAAATTGAAGGATCTGGAGATTTATTTCCTTAACCGATTACACAATTGGTTCCTTAATTAGTTCCTTGATTATAGGATCTATTTTGAATCATTTCCTAACTGATTGTACTGCTGTAGATATTCTCTAGAATGTTTCCAAAATGTATAGCTTCTTTCTTTATTCATAGTTAGGTAAGATCCTATAAAGTGTGATGTAATACTCCCATGAATATACAATATATACAACAGAGAATACTGTTTTCCAGATCTGAATTCTTCTATCTTCATCTTCTATTTTCGTTATGGTATTAGAGCCAAACGATCTGAAGGATTATTGCTGAACCACCACATCCAACTGATCTGAATTCTTCCTCCAACAACTGATGGATTCTTCCTCCAACAACATGCCGGAACCATCTCAACCAAGATCGGTTCCTGTTGTTGTTCAATCTGAAGGTGTTTTTAATGCTAGAATTATTCTAAATGAATCAAATTATGATATTTAGTCACAGTTGATGGAGATGCACATCGCTGAAAGAGAGAAACTCTCTTATATTCGTTGTAAGACGAAGCCACCTGCAGAATTTGAAGATGGCTATGAAAGATGGTATGCTGAAAATCAGAAAATGAAACGATGGATATCGATGTTCATGACTCCATAAATTATGAAGCGTTATGTACGCTTATCCACTGCCTACGACATCTGGAGTGCTCTGTCAAAAGCCTTCTATAATGGAAGTGATGAGTTGCAAGTATTTGCTTTAAATCAAAAGGCATTTACAGCTGCACAAAATGGAAAGTCTCTCTCAGAATATTATGGAGAGTTAACCGGAGTTTTCAGAGAATTGGATCATCGTGATAAAGTAAGTTGTCATGAAGGATCCTGATGATATCATTGCATACCGAAAGTCTATTGAACGACTAAGGGTGCACATATTTCTTGCTAGATTGGATGCATCATTTGATCAAGTTCATGGAGAGATTCTACGCAAAGAACTTGTTCCAGATTTGGAAGAATGCTATTCATTAATTCGAAGAGAGGTGGTACATCGAGCAACTCTGGTTGGGGAATCTGAAAAATCTGAAGCTTCCGCAATGGCTGATCTTCTTATTAAAGCTGTCTCAAATCGAATCTTCTCAAAATTAGTAGACAAGTTGGGCATGTGTGATATCTATGCACCAACTTGAGGGGGAGTGTTGAAGAATTAGTTCCTAAATTGAAGGATCTAGAGATTTATTTCCTTAACCGATTACACAATTGGTTCCTTGATTAGCTCCTTGATTATAGGATCTATTTTGAATCATTTCCTAACTGATTGTACTGCTGTAGATATTCTCTGGAATGTTTCAAAAATGTATAGCTTCTTTCTTTATTCATAATTAGGTAAGATCCTATAAAGTGTGATGTAATACTCCCATGAATATACAATATATACAGCAGAGAATACTGTTTTCCAGATCTAAATTCTTCTATCTTCATCTTCTATTTTCGTCAGCTTCTACAACTTTTGGTTTCTACAAATTATCATCTACAAATAATATATTAACCTGGTGGTTGGACGTAAGTATTTTATATCAGTATCAATTAATTTTATAGGTTGCACTTGGTATGAGAGTCATACTTTGCTACACGATTACTGATTGATTGTAGAAAATATTAAGAATTATGATAAAGTTCTGTTAATTAATGATTTATAATTTGATCTTTTCAAAAGTTTATGGGCTAGATTAGATTTTTTATTACTAGATCAGTAACCGATATGTCATCTGATTTATATGTATTATTAATTTAGAATATCATAGCCCTATTATTTCAGCTATAATCTTTTAATTTTAGATCCATTGTACATGGCTATAAGATTCTTTAATCTCCCATTAGTTTTGATTGAATATATCTATTGCTCCCAAATTAGTCCAAGCTCGACACGTGGCAGTGGGGTGATGTGTCTTTGTGCGGGCATGCCAGTATCTATTGATACAATGATTCGGGTCAGATCCTAACCCCGGGCATCTGTTCTAGATCTAAACCGAAGTCAGTCTATCCGTACTGCAAGTCACATGTAACAAAACTAATCAGACGAAAGAATTAAGACTAGGGTTCATTCTTCGTTTGGGTTCTTATTCGTGTTTGAAAATGGCAATAGGCAAGAACAAAGTACTCTATTTAGATATTGGTCGCTAGAGATGCAACCATTGATTACAACAAATCTCCACGTAACTCAAAAGAAATAAAACAAATGAAAATCATCAAGGTTGATAGTACCAGCCTCCCCTGGCCTTATAGCCGTAATCGGAGTATAAGGAAAAGGTGTAGGGAGCGTTTATTAACAGAGTTGATTCGAGGGTTCATTCAAGGATACTTTTTAGCCGATGTCGGGTTAGTCACCTGGCTTGACCAAAGATGGCTGCGGGACTGGCTACTCGTAATCCTGTAGCCATAATAGGAGTACAGAACTAGGAAATAGGGGTGGCCTCAACCTCCTTGTCGGTGGCAGGGTCTTCACTTCAATCGGAGTAAATAAAAACCTAGAGTGTCACTGCGACAGGAAACAGTGAAAGGGGTCCTAGATTCTCCTTTCTTGCTACAATATAGATGTAAGAGACTTGATAGAGATCACGGATGATCGAATTATAATCATAATAACCGGTTACGGTCGAGTGGATGTTGTCCTCGAGCTCTTCAAGACTGTGCCTTTTATAGCCAAACTCTGACGGTTGCTTACCGTCCCATGTTTGCATGACCTTCATTTCGGTTCTAAAAGTTACCAATCTGTTTCATCTCATTCGGGTAAGATAACTGCTTGCCACGATCTCAACAAATAACTTCCCTGTTTCCGTTTTTTATCCAGATGATTTCAATCATCAGTTTTATATTGCTGATGACATCATTCCTCAGACGTATGAATACAATTTTCCCATTTAGACATGTGTATGCTGATGTGGCTTCACTCATGAGGTTTGTCCATGTAGATGCCACGTGGCTTTCCTTCATTTGCTGGGCTACGACGGGTGTAAACAATATCTATGTTATCTCACTTCATATATTGTTTCAGGGAATAAAGATTAAGAATTTCGATTTTTCCTTTATACCAAATTCTAGTTTGTGATAAAATTTAGATTAATATTTGCCAAATTATGAATCCCAAAAAAAAATTATGAATCCCAAAAACTTTTGGACTTTGAATGCGTTAAAAAAAATTTTAGAGACTTTCGTTTTTTGCAGGTCCAAGCGCCGCCCACCCAAATCAAAATAGACCTAATTCACCCTGCATCGGTCCATGTGAGTCTATGGACCTACATGGGCCATGAGCACACCCGCCTAACTTTGGCCAATTTGGGTTGGGTTTCAAAGAATATAGTTTGGTTTTAGTTCTGAAGTCTGTTACCGGACAAACCAAATGGAGACCAGACTTAGAATTGCGTGACTAATTTTATGTTTTACAAAAATAATGTAAAAGAAAAGAAAACAATGGTGCATTTACGTAACAAATACTCGCTTAAATATTTCTATGAAAGTGTGAATATCTCAACTCAATTTCGGATTTTTTGGGTTGTATGGCATGAATCCTAACTCAATCCAAACTCAACTTCAAGCTTTAAATGAAACCCAACCAAAATCCAAACTCACTGCTGCTTATTTCAGGCTCTTATTCGAGTTGGGTTGAACGGGCCGGAGGCAGTCCGGGTTAATATGACAAAGGTTTATCGGCGGCTGCACTAACGTTCCTGCAGCCCAGCTGTACCGTGGCCCGGAACGGTGAGTGCATATTAAAAATTCAACAAAACACAACGAGGAATTTTCTTTTTAAAAAAAATTTTTGAATTGCCTAATCACAGCGTGACTACAGGCGGGTTGCAGGATTTTTGCCGCAGCAAAATTCATCCGGCAACGAGTTCGTTATTCATATGGTCGAAAATACCTTTCCGGCTTTGGATGTCTTCCCGTCTCCTGCTGCTGCCCTCACCGGCCTTAACGAAATGGCGATGACCCCGATTTGATCTTTCCATATTCGAAATGGGTTTCTCCCGGTTCTTCATTTTCTTAACAAAAGTCGAAACCTCGATTGTTATCTCCCGAACAGCAGTTGAGTTCACATTTCAGCTTCCCTGCTTACCAAATCCCCTGCATGGAATATGTTCTTCTAGATTCCTCGGAAGTCCAATTTTCACTCAGAAACAGAATCTTTGTGACTATAATCCGTCTGGGATACTTTCCAATCAACTTCACAACCCATCTCTTCTTTCGAGATGTGAAATTTTTGGATCCAATAGATCAATCCATCGCGGTTCTACGAAAGCTCAAACTTTCACCGGGACCGACGAAGAAAACCCAAATTTGAGGACTGATCGAATTGCTGAAGACACTGAGAAATTCTGTAAGATATTTTCACAGTACCCGAAGACTTCTGACATCGAGTCCTCTCTTAGTCGTGCTCAGGTTGAGGTTTCGCCGATACTTGTTACCGAGGTCTTGAAGA